>JAWUZG010000280.1:0-508682 GCA_036785705.1 Acanthornis magna
GATCACAGCCCAAATTATTGCCTCAATGTTAAACCGCAGGATGGGGGCACAATTCCAGCCTTCAGATAATACATCTCTTTCTATTAACGCAACGTAAAAGTCACAGATTCAGTTGTTTTTCTTACTTGCACTTTTGGAAAGAGGTGAGTGTTCACAGGGCAAATGCAGTAAAAAATTGTGAGGAAATAAGTGTTCAGTGCAACAAAAGAAAAGAAAAAAGGGTGTGAGCTAGCAGGGACAGAGGGATAGAATTTGAAAAAAATTATGCACCTAGGAAGAAGGACATACCTACTGAAAAGAAAGATGAAATGATCCAGTTTCTATTTGTCTAACCTTAATTTCATGCAGAGAAATTTAAAATATTTATTTCCAGTCAAGACAAAAATCAACAGAGGAGGCATTACTGAAACCGATCACATTAAAAATATTTTAAAGGGAATTTTCAAGAGGCTCATAAGGTCCCCATCTAGTTTCCTGTGAAATCATTAAGATCCTTGCCATAGATTTTTTTTCAGATGGGACATTAGGAAAGAACCTCCCTTGAGAGAGAAAAAAAGAAAAAGTCTTTCCACCAATTTATGACTCTTACAATTGTGCAAGTGGAAACAAAATTTTGTTGCCAGCACTTGCCCTGCCATAACTCAGATATTACATAGCAATGATAGCAAGAAACTACCAAGCACTGAGCAAACTCTTTGTCACATTTTAAGAGCAGCATATACTGTATGAGAACATACTGCATTTTAGAAAAACTACTGTTTAATTAAGTAGTGCTCAATCTCCAGCTGGCAATTTGACTTCTCCCATGCCCCAAAAGAAGTCACCCAGTTTTGCCATAGGAGAGGCATTTCCCTAGGTCTGCATGCAGCAGCATGGGTCAAACAGGTTATTAATATCCCTGCCCTCATGTAATTTAAATATATTTAAATAAATTTTTAAAATTTCAATGTTAGGGGAAAATAACTATCAGCTGATACAGAAGTCCCTCCATAAACATTTACTTACTTCCAACTGAAACTTTCTCTGTAGTTTCAATTATGACATATGTTTTTGAGTTCTGTGGGGTTTTTTTGTTAATAAAGATATTTGTAAAGGTATATATATCCCCGTTAGAGACAAAAAAAGTAATAGCAGTAATTTAAATTTTTTTAAAGATCCCAAAACAAAAAACATCAGAGACAAAAAGACCTGAGAGCAAAACACAGATAGGAAGCCATTGAAATTGGTTATATACAAAATGTTAGGAAAAAATGAAAAATAGAGCTCCTTCCCTTCTTAAATTTAACCATTACCTTTATCAAAAGAGAAGCAAAGCATTTCAAACATATGTGTGACATCAAGTCAATTGTGATATTAAAATTTACTAATATTTTAGAAATTTCATTAAATACCATCACCATGATGCATTATAACACTTAAACTTATTGCAAAGAGTAAAAGCAAAACCACAAAATGCACAGTTTCCCAGCAAACTCATATCATCCTCTCCTACCTTTTCCTCCCTTTTTCTTACTTTTTCTCCCATGACTACAACTTTATATTCAGAGTGACTATAACTATAATAGCACTATATAAAACCATGACATTGCACTATAAAATCTTTCTAAAAATTATTTTTTCCCATAAACAGATTGTAAGATAAATTTAATACATCATTTTTTTAATCAACGTGGTGTCTTGGTCCGCAAAGAAATCAATTATGTAGAATGAGAGATGCATATTCAGTATTCAATTTCCTTTATGATAAGGAAAATACTTTTATTATGTAGAAAGGACTGTAACTTACACCTAAACATGGCAAACTTTCGTATTCTGTTGTATGTATGCACCTTAAGATATCTAGAAGTGAGCCTGTATTTGCCTGCATGTGACTCACCCTAACATAATTTTTCTTGACTGAAACATAAGAGAGGGGAAAAAAAAATCTAACTTTTAAAATTAAAATTTTTGAAGCCCAAAACAGACTGGCATGCACTCTTCTGAAAGCATTTAAGTAGACCTGAAGATTCAGCTCAGCTATATTTTTTTTTCTTTTTTCTTTTTTCTTTTTTTTGTTTCTGGGCTTGTCGACACAAGGAGGGATAATGGGGAGGTGTATCATTCCCAGGGAGCTGCAGTTCAGTAACTGCTGCATATTTAATGTTACACTGCAGCCGTGGCCACACAGCCAGCTGGCTCACATCTACAGCGCAAATAACTCATATTTGGGGGGATTTTCTCAATATTAAGCATTACATGACCATAGCCCATGTTCCTTTTCCCCCTCCCAGCCCACCAGCGTTGCAGAATTTCACCTGCTCTACGCTTCAAACCGCAGCACCAAACAAACAAAGCACATTTAGCAGCCCCCGATCCCTCTCCTGCCATGCAATAATCCATCTCCTCCTCCCATTCTGGCAACACCCCTGCCCAGACCAGCCACCCAAGTGGAACTGGTGCTGCATTTGTCCTTACCAGCACAAGGGCATCTGGAGGTCCATTTGGGGCTTTGCCAGGGCCCAGGGCAGCTGCAGAATGCCAAAGCCAAGCCAGAGCCTGTTCACAGAGCAGCGATCGGCCCATCTGTAGCCACAGCGAGGGCACAAGGCACAAACATAGCTGGAAGGAAGTTCCTCGGGATAATGTCTCCCCAAGCCACTGCCCAAAATTTGGAGCCAGATGCAGATGGTCAGCTAAGCTGCTCTGTTTGGCAACATCTCACAAAGCACAGAGACTCATCTATCAGGCAGCATAGCAGAAGTGAGGAAAGATCAGGACATGTCAGCTTGGGACATCTGTAATGAGATCATCACTATTGTTCATGGTAGTACACAGGTGAGAAAATTTGGGCTTTCTTAATTAAACAAAACAGCATTGAAACCACTCTGTCAATGTGGAACTTCCCAGATCAACCAGTATATTAGAAAATGTGTGAGCTCAGAGGATGGAGGACAACTGTACAAAGAACATGATAATAGACACCAATAGTTGCGTCAGTGCCACTTGGGAACCACTTTCTGTGCAGACACTCCAGTAGTGTCCTGGAGATTGGCAGGTCTCCTTATCTGGCTAATATGACTTTCTTCATGAAAACACATCTCTCTTATCAATGGATATGCCCCCATCATATTTGTAGGTTAATGACTAATAACCAAGATGGAATTTCGGGGTAAAAGCAGCTACATGATTTCCAGTGAGAAAGGGATCACTTGTGCTCTTGATCTGCTGCTGTTCTTGCCGTTCTGGGAGGAACCCATCCTAAATGTGCAGGGTAATGAGGTTTATTTTGAGAGTATGGCAAAGGTATGGATGCTATACCCATTGTTCTACCTGCCAGGTGCTAACCTGACTGATAATGACTTTTATTGGACAACCGGATGTTCAACAAAATGGCTTAACCACCATCAGAGCAATTACATTTGGCTGAAGGAAGTGGAGCTGATGCTGTTTCACATCTAGGTTAGTGCTTGCTAAGCAGTGTCTCCACCTGGTATTTTACGAGTATGTTCTGTGTTACATAACACCTGTGGAAGCAGGAGGAAGCAGCTCTCTGGTGGCCGGGAGGCACAGGTTCAGTCAGCTTTGCAGAGACAGCAGCCAGGCTTCTCCGAGATGACAGCTACTAGGGACGTGTCCAGCTCTTACTATATTCCTGCTTTCCTTGCTAGATAAAGACTCGTCTTTTAAATTAAAAAATCCAGTTTCCAATGGTACAGGTTATTTTTTTTCCTTGCACCTTGTATAATTTTTCATGTATATTTCATGAGCAGTCTACGCAACACAACATGAATATTTCAAGGCTTTTTTCCCCTGGAATGCCAGGGAAAGTTCTCTCCTATTTGAGTATGAAAATTTTCTCATTACTCCTTTTCTAAAGCTTTTTCTCCTGAAAAAGGAAGAAAATTAAGTATGAGTTAATATACAGGATTAGCAACTACTACACAGAAATCGCACTATGAAAATACTATGATCTAAATTAAACTAGGTGAGATGGATCCCACCTGTGCTGTCTCACTCCAGCACTCCTGAGGATCCACTGTCCCTGGCTGTCTGTAGGCACCTTGCAGGCCTGAGAAAACAGCAAATTACTCTTACAAGTAATGGAGTGTGTTCACTTTGGGCTTGGGGAGAAGCAGGACCAATCATCAGGCCACTTGGCAGTTATATCTGCACTCGTGCAGGCATCTCTTTTAGCAGAAGAAATGAGAAGAGGGAGCAGAGAAAGTTTCTTTAGGCAGACTGGAGTGAGCTCAGCACCGTATATTTTATGTCATTCACCAGGACGGTGACATTTGGCTTAAGTGGAAGGGCAAAGCTCCCCACTGAGGGATGGGTGACAAGGCATCTATGCTTGGCACGGTTTGGATTTAGTAAATTGCTTTCCCTATCTTTCCATTTCATACCCCCTGAAGACATGCACAAAGTTCACTGTGAAATAAATGGAGTTTTGAAATGATTGCTGACAACGTCTTCATACCGGTATGTATTTTCATGGAATTATTCCACAAAATATTTTTTTCTTCCTTAGAGTTCATTGCCTAAGAGCAATGCTAGGTTTCGTTTAAGGGCAAAAACTGAAATGCCTTTGTACAGTTATAATGACCTAATCCACATGTGACTAAATGCTCCAGGGAATACCTTGCATGTTGCCTCTCTGGTGCTTTAAAATGCACTTCATAACATGCTATGATATTTGTAGTCCCAAAAAAGGGCTTTTAGACACCTGTTTCTTTTCAGCCCTCCCGGACTCCTATTGCCTCAGCTCAGGCTTTTGTTGCAAGAATTGCTTCTCGTGCTCTGAGGGATAATCCAGGCCATCTGCAACCAACTCGCTGCCCTTCCATGACCTGTAGCCCAGGATTGGTGTCACAGGACCAAACCCTGCTCAAAGGGAGCTGTTCTTACAGCTGGAAACAAACACAAACCATGCTCTTTTCCTGAAATGGGTTCTCTGTAAAGATACAGTGGAGGGCTGCTTCTTGGCAACCCTTGCAAGCTGAATTCTCAGATTCTTGCTGTTCATCTGAAGCCAGTGGTCAATCTGAGTGCAATGGCCACATACATGTGCGGGCACCTGCACACACTCATGTAACAAATGTTTCTGCTGTAGGGATTCCTGAGTACTTATCTCACTGTTTACAGGCCAGTCTAAGGAAATTCAAGGCTTCCAACAACCTGATTTTTCTGTCCTTGCATCTGAGCCTAGCTGAAAATTGAATGGTCCTGGTCAAACTTAAACAGAAAGAAGATAAGTAAGAAGAAAGAGACTGACTATCGTAGTGGGGAGATAAACCTGTATGAAGTAACAGCATAGGGATGCCAAAATACTATGTGGGATAAGCCAATTTTGTTCATTATTAACTCCATGCTGTCTAATTTACTACACTTTGAAACCTAAGTATGGAACAAACAATATTCTGTCAGGTATATGTACTACAAATTGTATTTTGGCAATGCAGCTCAGCTAACTAAGCTCATTTGAGAAATTTTACTCAGAACCAGCTTCTTTTCCATCCTCCCTTGGATAATTCCCCTGTTTCACTGAAGAAATGAAAGCATACCAACAAACCATGCAAGAAAGAAAGCCCTGACAGCATCCTCTTAACTGTACAGAAACAGACTGATTATCTGTGAAAATGAACAAAATCTTCCCTTCTGAACAGAAAGAACCTCCTCGTTTATTTGCTCAATAATAACTGCATGTTAAAATTCCAAAGTTAATCTACTTCTCAAAAGCATTCTTTGCACGTTCCTCCCCCTCACCTTCCACTGCTTATGTAGCCAGTAGTCCTGTCATCCCTACACAAGCTTTTCACTAAATCCCAGTGTTCCAGCGGATTAAACCAAGAACATGAATTCTTTCTGTGTGTTTAAATGCTAAAAATAAAGCATCAGATTTTCAGCTGACATAAATCAGCCTGATTACACTGAAGTCCCAAGAAAGCAGGGAATAACCCAGAGTAGCAAATCCAGCTCACAGATGCTTCTGAAAATTACCCATGTACCTGCTTCAGTGTGTAGCCATACAGACACATGGCAACACAGAGAGAATAGGAAATGTGTTTGCTTCAGTAGGCTTTCCACCAGCAATATTTTAATTTACTTGCCCTTGATTTTAAATTTTAGTCAAGCTAAAGATGTACAAAATAAACACTGTAGCCAAGCTAACCATAAACAGGTGCAGAAAGAACCTGTTCACCCACTGATGTTATTTACCTCAGACTACACTCGCATGTCTTTTACTCCCATCTGTGAGTGACCACAGATTTCTGTAGCCAGGATGAAATGCACTGGTCACACCTCTGCATTGCTGCATGCTGTCTGCAGACCCAGCAAAGCATTAATAAAAACAGCTGGAAGGTTTATGCTTTTTGCTAAAGTTGTGACAGCTATAAATATTTTGTACTTTAATGAGATTATAGTAATCTTGAAACCCCAGATCTTATGCTCTGTGGGGGATTGCACTATTTGGGCCTTAAGGCTTTTGTGTTTGGAATGGCTCATGCCAAAACCACTGGCTAGGGACAGAGCAGAATCCTAGGATTTACCCAGGCCCCCTCTCAGCCTCAGAACAGGTCACAGTTCATGGCTAACATTTCCCAAGACACATTCAGCAATGGAGCATCCTGAACCAGCTGCTGCAGTGTTTTGCTTTCCTTCCTGATAAAAAGATGATCAAATGTTTAACTTTTAGGTTCCTTACTGAAAATGAAGTCTGTTACTTCCCTCTTGGCATATCTGTCATGAAGATAGGGAACAGATCACACCTTTCCTCTGCGCATTCTTAAAGATTAATTTCATGCTTCTCATCAGATTTCTCATATTTAAACTAAATCATTTTACCCTGCAAATGAAGTTATATGGGTTTCTTAATTTCCTTATTTCACTTCAATGTATCTGGAAGAGCAGTGCCCAAGACCGAACACAATGATTCAGTTGTGCTCCTTCCTGTCCTGTAAGATGAGCATATTTTATAATCCAAACCTGTTGGTACACCCTGGTTTATGATTTCCTGGGTTTCAACAGTGTAATTATGTTTACTTCTGGCTTTACTCTCAACAATTTGCAGGTTCCTTTCCATACCCAATTTGCCTGGCTGCACCCCGCCTTCCTTAGTATGGCTCATTATTCCTAACTACACTTTGCATCTTGCAGTTGTCCCTGTTGATATTCATCCTATCCCCACCCACCTCCAAGACCATTTCTTCAATTTTTGAAATAGTTTTAAGCTCCCAAACTGTCTTTCACCACTCTGGCAATCCCTCCCTACCTGGAGCTGAACAGGCAACTAGCAGAAACTTTGAAAGATCTTTTCATGTTGATATGGCTTCCCAAGTAGTTTGTTTTGCCTTTTAATTTTTTCATCTAGGTCCCTCTCCTTTCTTATGTGCTACAGTTTAGCAGCACATAACATTCTACTAAAACCTTCTTGAAAGTAAGCATATACAGCATGTCCTCTTACTATGTTACAGAAATCAGTTAAATTTCTTTAGAATAAAAATCTCTGCTTACCATTTTGTTTTGCTCCTGTCTTCTAGGTGCCTGCAAACAATTCATTTAAGCGTTAGGTAAAATAGTTTTTCCAGTCTTTTGATTCACTGCCATGGCAGTTAAGTTTAGGAAGAAACTTTATCGAGCAAAGATGACACTCAACAGTGGGATCTTCCAAATTCTTCTTCTATTAATAACATCAGTACAAGGTCCTTTAAGCACCAATTTCTATAGATGTTAAGGTTAGCTCTTATCACATATGGCTGTAAAAGCTGAAACTATATCAGCTAAGCAGGAAAGAGCAGTGAGAGCCAAACTTAGCCATGTTGTGAAAAGACATCTTGCAGAGGAGAAGAGGCTGTGTAGTACTTCTTATTCCTACCTTCCAGAACTATAGTACTCGGGAACAGAATTATCCTTGGACTTGTGGGTGGTTGTCTGCTGCTTCTGCTTTTCTGTGTGCCTTCTGGCAAGTCGTTTAACCTTTTTCTGTTGCAGATTTTCTGCCTACATGATGGACATAATGATGCTCACTATCCTTTCTAAAATGTGCTTTAACTGCATCGAAGACAATAAACTTTCTACAAGTGTTAAGGTGTTATTTATGAATCACTTTCCCTGGGCAGAGGAAAGTGAAATTCAGAAAATAGTATGGTTAAACAACCCCATGCTACCCCAAAGGTAGCATCCAACATAATAAAGAGAACATGTGTGAAAAAATCTTAAGATGTTTCAGATCTCATTGTTCTGCTCCTAGATGTAAATGAAGACATAACATATGCTTTTAATTCCTCTTTCATTTCACCAGCTGTCCCATGCAACCTTTAACTCCTCAGAAGAAATAAGCACTGAGAAGTGCATTACTGGCTGGGGGAAAAAAAAATCGTGTCAATTTTTGCTGTACCATACTCACTCCACAAACATTAATATGAAATGAGGATTTATGCAGCTCAGTGCCAATTTTTGTAAGATTTTTCTTTCCATAAACTTGAGTTAACTGTCGATCTTGTGACCTTGATGATACAAGGTAGGCTGCCATCTCAAAAAACAGCTATCAGTGCAAACAGCTACAGTGATGCCATGGAAGAGAGCAGAACAGGTTAAACAATTTAAACCCCAACAATTAAACTTTTCTCAATAAATCACATAAACAAATATTAGTATCTATAATATTCAGTAGTTACATATATTTTATGATTCCTTGTGAAAGAATGTACAAAAGAAAAGATGAGAAAAAGAGAAGAAACAGGAAAATGGTTACTGGGGAATGTTGACCAGATCTGCCTTTCAATTTAACTTACTTGAAATATTTGATTAAATTTTGTTTACACCTGTATCATGCCCTCGACTTAAACACCATCAGAACATTTTGTCCTACCACATTCTGTCATATTCCTTGAAAATGTGGAGTAGTTACTGAAACAGAAAAGTAAAGCTTGAAATCTGAAGTGGAGGTTTTCCCTAGTGAACTTCAGAAGAACCCAACACATGCTGGGGGGTGGTATTCCTCTAAAGAACTTGTCAAAGCTGTATAATTCTGTGGTAACATTTGTAAATCCCATTTGCTAAAGTGTCGCCAAGTTCAAACCAGTAATGGAAGTGGTCTTCACACACATTTCCATATGCTTGCATTTCTGAAGTACTTCAAAAGGAGCGTCTCCTGCTCGCATATGGCCCGTAGAAGGCATTTAGAATTCTGGAGCGCTAACTTGTGGGATGGGAAGCAGCTCTGTGCAGGAGAGGTGGTTTCCATCTGCAAATGCAAAAAACCTAGGATTATATCCTCATCAGAGCCTTAGCATTTACTTTTTGTTTCTTAATTCTCTTTATTGGCATATACTGTGAGTTACACATTTCAGATCTGCTTCTAGCTTTGCTGTAATAGTCAGCAAATGGAAGTCCACTTCTAATGTTTTGTTCTTTTATTCTTTTCTTTTGTTTTCTTAAATGCCCCATTATTCCCCTCCAATATGACTACCTGATTATATCTCCTTTAAAACATGTTCATTTCTGCTTTCCCTTTCACTCACCACACCCATATGTTCATTACAAACTTTTCATCAACTCATCCACCAATTCTAAAAATACGACACTGTGATGGTTGGTTACACCCTTCTACATTTATTATTTAACTCAAATATTTGTCTCAAGATTTGTCTCATGATTGTTTTTTGCTGACAATGCAAGATATTGGCAGTAAACTTTGGGTTCAGGACCATTCTCTTGATATTTCTCACAATTCTGTTGTAGAGTCTGGACTATATCAGCCAAACTACCTTATAAAATCATTGCCAGCTGAATAGGTTCCAGCTGAAATGTTGTTTTTCACTTCAGTGTGGATTCTAAGAGTTTTAAACATGTCCTTTCTGCCTTTCATCAAGTCACAAATGTTACCTGAAGAAGAATCTTTCATTTGAATGTGGATAGTCTTCATAATTGTCCACCCCCTTCTAACGGGGCAGGATCCTCAAATGCTGCAGTAGGCAGCAGAGCTCAAAGGAAATACTCTCATGGATGGGATACTCTCCCAAATGAGACCACAGAGCTCAATGAGAACTTGGGCAACATATTCCATATGGTTTCAGCTGTGTTTTAATGCTCCTCAGGAGCTGGAAAATGGGAGCAAGGCCTCGCTGCATGATCACACAGCTCTATCTGTATATACAGCAATTGCATAGAAGGCATTTTTGTCTCTGGATTTCAGCATAACCTTGGGAACAAGATCCAGCCTCTCCTCCATGCCACATCAGAGCAAAGCTTTCACTTATATTTGCAATGCCACACTGATGGTTTTGGTAGCCAACAGCCACTACTACATAAGTCTGAGATGTCATCTAGGCTTCACCAGTACCATCACTCATAGGTTTAGATATTTTCATCATGGAAAAAAAACTGGAAAACATTTGAACTTGCCATTTTATGTTTAGGTCTGCAGCTGAGCATATTTTGTGATTGTTCCCCTGCTCTTGCCACAGAATTTGGAGCATCTCAAATTCTGTGTTTAGTTTTGGGCCCCATCCTAAAAGGAGGACAATGAGGGTCTGGAGTGTGTCCAGAGAAGGGCAACAGAGCTGGGGAAGGCTCTGGAGCACAAGTCTGGTGAGGAGCAGCTGAGGGAGCTGGGGGGGGCTCTGCCTGGAGAAAAGGAGTTTCAGGGCGGACTTTATGACTCTCTACAACTCCCTGAAAGGAGGACGTAGCCAAGTGTGGGTCAATTTCTTTTCCTAAGTAGTAATTGATAAGATAATAAAAAAAACCAGCCCCAGGTTTACACCAGGAGAGATATAGATTGGATATTAAAAGAAATTCTTAATGGAAAGGGTTGTCAAGCTTTGGAACAGGCTGCCCAGGGAAGTGGTGGAGCCACCATCCCTGGAGGGATTTAAAAGTTGTGTAGATGTGGCACTTGGGGACATGGTTCAGTGGTGGGCTTGGCAGTGCTGGGTTAATGGTTGGACTCACTGACCTTATAGAACTTTTCCAATCCAAACAATTCTGTGATAATTTAAAGTGTCAGGATAATAAAATCATTTTTGGCAGATCATTTCTGCCAGGTGTTTTTGATATAAGTGTTTGGTATTTCTGAAGGCGTAATCTCCACATGTCAAGTCGGTAGGTAGCCTCACTCAAGGATTTCCATAACAAGGCCAGTCATAGCTTAAGAAGTAAATATAAATCAACCACACTAACAACCAAGTAATCAAACAACTCAGCTCCTCATCTGTTATGAAGAAAGTTTGTAGAACTCTTTCAAAAACTCTAAGCTTACAGTTCCAAGACTGTTATAAGCTCAATACTGTTTCCCTCTGAGCAAGCGCTACAGAAAAAAAGTAGAAAAAATGAAGCCAAAAAGCTGTCCCAGGTCAAGCCAACTCTATCATGGTATTTCCCATTATAAACAAACCTTTGGAATCACAAATCAAAACTTGGTATCTCTATTGTTCTTTCTCTCCCCAAGTTAACCTTGTTCTTATCCTTCAAACTTACTTTATACAATTATCTTTGAGGGATAGTTTCCTTTATATATACATAAACCATCGTTGCAGGGATGTATAATATAAATAAGCTGCAAGCACACATTCCATCCAGGCTTGTACTGATGTTCATTTGCTTGTAGCATTGTGTTAGGGGCATTGCTGACACAATCCACCAACTCATTAAAATACCACTCACCTACACAGAGGGATGATGCTTGGCACCTTCACTTCCAAAGGGAAATGAAGAGTCTCTCTCACACTTGCTCCTCCTTTTGGACTTTCATCTCTATTTTGAAAATAAGCCTAGTATGAGACCTGAGCTCTCTTTTATTATTCTGTATTTTTATTTTTTTCAGAAAAGCTGATTCAGTTCTTTTCCTTGTCTTGCTAAAGCATCCCACTTCCTTTTGGGATAGGCATAAAAAATAACCTTAACAATTTCTTACTGTGCTGTGTTCTTGCTTTTCCTCACAAGCTGGAAGAGTAATCATTAGATAATAATTTTACAGGTAACCAATGACCATATTTGTGCTTTCTCAGCTAAGCCAGAAATCATTCAGCACCTCAAGTTTTCCAGTCCAGCAAAAACTGTATCAGAACTGTCCAGCTCAGCCTCTACAGCCATAGATTGAATTAACGTGCAGAGATATATTTCAGTGCTCTTCTAGGTACAAGTTTTCACAAGACTCTCATGTGCCATTTTTCTTCCCCTGTTTACTCACGCAGGATGCTTCGGTTCTTCTAGTTTGGTTCTTCCTTCTTTAGGGGGAAGGTTTCCATCATTTTGTCATCTGACATCACAGACCACGCCTACGTAGAAAGTCCATAATTGAGAGCCATTTCCTAACCCTTGCCTATATTATTTTCATCTGCAAAACTCTGAATTCTTAGTAAGGGCCAACAAGCCCATAACTACACTAGAGTGTATCTAAATTTGTCAAGGGAGAATTCAACTTCTCCCAAGATAAAAGCAGCTCTCCCAGTTATTAAGATCTCTCAATTTGTTCCCTTTTTGATTCCTTCTGTTGTACTTCTATCAGATAGTCTCATAAACAAAGTTTATTATTATTTCACTAGTTTTCTAAAACACCTCAAAGCCTGTATTTAAAGGAATAAATAAATCTTGAACAGAAGAGCAAACTATATAAAACAGGGTGTGCCACTATCAATTCCCTATGCTGTCCTGAACTTCCACTTACAGGAAGAATGAGGAAAAAACCTAAATAAAATAAGAGAATATTTTCCTTCTGTTTTCTCCCCCAATAGAAGACTCAAAGATTAATATACTGTGCAACATGATGCTTCTACAGATCTTAACAAAAGCACCTATAGTGAAAACAATTATTTTCTGCAGAGACTCTTTAGAGAAGAAAGCACTCTTCAGACAAGGCCTCTGAACAGGCTATTGGCAAGAGCCCCTTGATAACGAACTCCCACATGAAGCTGTGCCCACCATTCTCTGAGGAAGACAATGCTTCCCTTGGCACCCCTTTGTTGGGCCAAAACTCAGCACCAAAAGTAAGTTTTCCAGACTGCAAGAGAGTCCTCCATAGTAGGAGCATGAGCTCATATACAGCTGGTGGGTCCACAGATGGGGGTGGGGGTGAGGGTCCCAGGTGGGGCTGGTCAGAGCCATTAAGGCCTACTCAAGACCCTATTATAGAGCAAATAGTCTGAAAATTGAGAATCCAGCCACATTCAGAAATAATAGAAAAAATTATTATTATTATTATTATTATTATTATTATTATAAGCTATTACTCATGTTATATGAATTGTAAGAGAACTGCTTGAAGAAGATTCCTGGGTAAGACACCATGCTTTGCAAACTACTAAGTGAAGTTCTGAAGGCTATCCTTTACTGATTTGAATGCCTAAACCTTGTAGGAAATGAAAAGCACCCAGAAAAAAGCATTCATTCTAAAATAAACCCCCAACAACACAGAGTGTATATCTCCACCTGTTTTGGTACGCTGTTCTTTAAATTATTCAGCCAGTAGCCACAGACACATCTTCATGTGGGCTAGGAAATATGCTTGTACAAAGACTTCCAGAAGACCAAAGTCTTTTTCCACCACATCAAAAAGTCATGCAAAAAAATGTATCCTGAAATAGAAAAGAAACTCCTAGTACTTGCACAGACCTATTTACTGGTTCAGTGCAAATTTGTTCATGGTAGCTTTTGACAAGAAGCAGGACACAGGTCACTGGAGATTTTTTCAACTGTGATCCAAATAATGTGACTTTATTTAATTTTTTTTCCCCACATGATGAAAATACCAGACAAAGGTTTTCAGAGGAGAAAATAGTCCAGCCTCTTGAAAACAGAAATGGTAACCAAACCACCAAACTGAGAATCAAAGATGATGATAAGTACAATCTTACCTCATCCTGGCGGCAATGGTGGTTGATCAAAGCAAGTTAGACACGAAAAACTAACACATGAGATTTGCCAGTAATTTCAACTCCACCTTTGTCAGTGGCAAGTGAGTCAATGTCCAGCAAATCCATTTCCATACTGGCAGGACTGGAATAACGTTTGCATGACTGATAGACTGCCTCTGAAAGGACAGCTGATTTTGATCCCTCGAGCACTTCAGAGGGCTGTGTTAGTCCAGTACCTTGAAGAACATAAATCTAAAAACAAATACATGGTCAGATCACAATATGTCGTATGCTAGACTGTTTGGGTTTTTTTTCCAGCACATTAATGCTATTCAGTAAATAAACATTTGGAATGCAGTAATTTAAGTGTAGGAAGGGGAAAAAAGCACAACTAGTTACAATCACCAGGGCCATTAATCTCCTCAGAGCTACCTGCCAGATCTTGGCAGTAGAGGTAACAGACTCGTTTTTTGGGAAAGGACACAAGTACAGTACTGTGGTTGATTACTTCTCCAGATATATTGGTTTGGCTCTACTTTTACAGACCTAAGTGGCACACATCGTCCAGAAAGTAAGTAAATACTTGAGAAACATGAAGTCCTCATGTCAGATAACAAACCTTTAAAACAATCAAAGTGTTTTCATAGAGCTGTTGCACTCAACATCGTTGTCATAATTTATTTTGCCCCCAGAGCAATGAGGGAAAAAAGGTAGAAATGAGAAGAGCACGAACTAGGACATATTAAAAGAAAAACAAAACCCACAAACCATCTGCAAAAATTAATGGGTTGATATAAAACACATCTAGCCAGTCAACAGCCATTCTACCTGGATCTGATCCTGCACAATTTCTGCTGGTAAGAAGATTAACGGTGATTCTATCCATGGCACCCAGATAGCCTAAACTAAATGTTCCAGCTGAAAGGAATGCTGAACATGAGAAGATGAAATAAAAATCCATCAACAACAAATGTCAATGGCTGGCACAGAGCAAAACCGCTGCCTGTCCTGAGATGAGGACTGGAGCTCTCAGGCTTGTGGAGCTTTTCAGAATGCAGCAAATATTCCCAGCCTCCCTTCTGTGATGACTCAGAAGGATTTCTTTGGAGGATCTGGGCTCATCTGCAGTATTTTCCAGTTCAACTAGGAGAGAATCAAGGACCTGTTTGCATTCCCTAATGAAATGCCAACTACTTAGGAGACTTCCCACAAGACCACACCAGAAGCCAGAACTGTCTTCCTGATGAAGTGATCTTAAAACCTTTCTCTATGGGTATCCTCCATAGACATGCATGTTTGGTGTTTTCAAAATGTTGATTTGTCATTTTAAGTTTTAATGCAATTGCCAGACAGAACCATGATATATTGTAAGGTTAAGATAATGAACAGGGCAATTTCAGGATAGAGCTTTTCCTAGCAGCAGCATGAGCCATGTTCTTATTTAAAACAGGGCAACGCCAAATATTTCATTTTGAATGAGATCACCCATACCAAAACATTACCCTTTTCTAAAACAAAACACTGCTTTTCTTGTTGGGAAAGGTTTATGTTAAACTCTAACAACCTGGAGCAGTTGTTTGATGCTGTTGATGCAGTACCTCGTACTGTGAGAATCTTTTTTTCCACTCTGGTGACAGAGGCCTTCCTTAGTTTTGAATTGCCCGACACAGTTACTTCTGGAATTGAATATACAGTCCAATCCCAGAGTACAGCTATCCCACACCTGTCAGCTTATACAACAAATTAAATTTTATTTTAAACCTAGACTCTTCAAAACCCTGAAAGAAAGGAACACCCTAGGACATCTGAAAGACAGATATGGAGGCTGCATGGTGTATGTTCTTCCTTCCAGGTTTCTTCTTATAAAATGTTTTTGTCACCATCAGACAAATCTTTTCAGCCAATATTAAACTACACTAATACCTAAAACACAAAAATGAAAAATAAATTATGCCACTGGGGACGGTTAGAAGAGCTGGATAACTTCAATCCTGTGGTGGGTTCAGACCAAAGAATGTACGCTTTCTCTGTAATTTTGAAAACCTGCTCTGGAAGGATAAGAGGAAGACTTTTGCTGTAGTGACAAAACACAACAAAAAAAAGTACTACTTCAGAAGGACTCAATAAAGCAGCTCCAAACTGATAATATCCTGAAGAAATAAAACCTTTGCCTCTGACTCCAGCAGAGATCAGATCTCCACTGTAACTTTGTTCTGTTTGGTGGATTTTAATGCACTTGAAAATACAACATGCAGTTGGATTCTATATGATACGTGTTTACCTAGTATCAATATTTCCAGTTAGGGAGATTTTTGGCTATGGCAGGTGTCCCTGAAAGGAGTACAACTACCATAAAAGTCCAAATCTTGACAAAAGCCATCATTTCATAGCTGCAGAAAACACTGAGTCTGAATGTTATCATTCCCGTCTCCCAAAGGAATTGACAACTGGCATAGGAATGAGAGGAAAAGGCTCCAGGGCACCTTTCCTGCTGTAGCTGGACATGGCCCTTCCCTCCCACAGGGCCATATGGGGGCACATGAGACTCTCCACACTCTTAACTTTGGTGCCTGCAGAAGCACAGGAGGAACCTGAGCCAGTCCCTCTTAAAGACAGGGAGTTCACTCACAGGATCCCACTGCTCAAAGGCACAGAAGAACCAAAAAGGAGGGCACAGACAAAGTGTGAAACTCCTTCCCACCCTCCCCAAAATAGATTTGTGTATCCTTTCACTGAGATTCTATCTTTTTTACTTCACTTCTTCCATAACATTATTTATCCGATTTTCATCATTTTAGCGCAGTAAATTTGCGTGCCAACCAGGAGGAACTGAAATTCATGAACTTCCCAGGCCCAGGTTCAGAACTGAAGTACATGTTGTTTCTTCCCGCAGTCAGAGACACGCAGCTGCTCCTGTGTCAGCCAAAGCGGTGCTCAGACATCCAAAAGTCTGAGAGTTTATTTTTATCAGTCAGCAGCCCAACAGTGGCTCTACATGGATTGGTTAGAATCCTACATTTATGTGTATATTCTATCTACCTATCTATCTATCTATCCATCTATCTATCTATCTATCTATCTATCTATCTATCTATCTATCTATCTTTATCCATCCATATATATTTATCTATCTATATATATAAGAATATTACAATATATTTATTTATGATGCATGAATCTCTCAAAGCAAGGTCAAGCCTGTCAACAGCTGAATGTTTAATGCAGGTGCATTACTTGCCTAGAAGAGAAGCTCGCGTGAGGGAGTACTGGCATACAATCACAGCGCATTTTGTACTTCAGCGCAAGATTATCTCACCTCCATTTCCCCCTAAAAATCTTGGTAGGAGAGGAAATTAAGGGAGACAAACTGAACTGTGATGCTTAGGGAGTCCCTTGATTCTGCCTGTCACAGTTTTAAGCCTGCTCGGGGCCTCAGGGGAGTCTGGCTGCTCCTACTCCTCCTCTGCCAACCAGACAGTAACGGCCCAGTGCTTTTATTCATTACCCTGAATGTAATGCACTAAATTTAACAAGTAACACACTCAGCGGGAATTTATTGGCCTTTTGCAGCATGATTGCAAGGTAGGATATGGATATGGATTCCAATTACTGCTGACACCCAGATAAGAGGAACAAAGCCTATATATGATTGTTATTAATCAAAGGTGATATCTGGTATTACGGAGAAAAGAAAAACAAACCAAGAATAATTTAAAAATACTTAGCTAAGTACTTTTTTTCCTATCAAAATGTCAGTTGTTGCAAATAAAATTATGCTGGCATTTTCTTGCTAGGAATAATAAAAAGGATAAGCATACTATACAAAAATGGTCAGAAAGGAAATGTAAATAACTACTGCTATTGATTATAAAATGACATGCAGAAAATTCACATCCCAGGAGATGTAATATGCTGTGTAAAGCCTAAAAAAGAAATATGCCTGGGTTCACAGCTATAGAAGTATTAATAATCATTAAACAAAATGAAAATTCTGCGTATTATATTCCAGAGAGCTGAGATTCGTATTCATCTGACAATATAAAAAGATGGGATAGGAAGAAATTAATTTTTCTTGTTCACATCTGGAGTTTAAATAGGTACAATATGAATGGGCAAAGAACAAGCCAAAGACCACTGCATCAAAATTCCAGAAACCAACAGATGTGAAACACATGTATATCTCTCCCAAACCTCTCCCAGATGTGCACAGAATCGGACCATTGAGTTATATGGGATTGCATTCATTTCATAACAATGCATATTAAATACTATGGTCATTTAGAGAAGTGAGAGGCAAAAAATTTGGATTCACAGTGTTTAGAATTGCCACTCAGCTGGGACCTAGAAGATGAAAGTCCTTTCCAAGTTGTCTAAACTGTTAAGGTCAGCAGAGTGGGACAACAGAGCTTATGAAATTTCTCAGTACTACTTCCAATATTCAGGCTGAGCACATCAGATGAATATTTTCTGGTAACAACTCCTTTTCCTTTCTGAACCGTAATCAGGATGAATTACTTTTCAGAACCAGAGGGTTAAAAAGGATGAAAATTTCTGAAAGACCCAACAGTAAAATTTGCTTGAAATCCAGTGAGTCTGCTATTCATTGACAGGCTGCCTTATATGCCTATAACTTATGTATTACTTAAAAAATTAATCAGAAAATGTGGAAATTATGTTGCAAATACCACAGTGGCCCTTCCCGTATCTATCCTAGAACTCTTTTCTGCTTCTTGAGAACCTTTTTATTTCCCAGTTCCTTCAGTGTCTGTAAAAGGCAATGTACGCTCCCACTGGGACCAGAGCTGACACAGGAGCTGTCTCAAAAAAACCATCACAAACTTTTCAGTGAGGCTTCCAGAAGGAAATGTAACGCAATGACTCAAAGAACAAGCTTAAAAGAACTTTGACAATTCTTCTTTCTTTAACTAAAGATTCCATTCTACAAGAGATCATTATCACACTGTCCACATAAGACATGGCACATGCATGACACTTACAGCACCTGTAGCTGGGGTTAGCCTGCCTTTCCTGGGATGTTGTCTCTCACCTGTGAAAAACAGGAGACCAGTTTTTGCTGATATTGAGGATTACATTTTCATCTGTCTTGTGAGGAAAAATGCCATAAGCTGTGCTCATGCCCTACACACACAAGATATCTAAAATACAAGTTATAAAGATTTACACATTTCACAAAAAAAAGAGGGAGACAAATAATTTTAACAAAGGCCCTGACTTAGGGAAACAGAAAAGCAATCATGTTTTCTCATTGCTTTTTGCCACTTTACCTGGTATATGAAAGTGTTTTAGGGTCGGTAGAGCAGGAGGGAGAAGAGAATAAATAGAGAGGAATAAGATATTTTTAGGAAAAAAATATATTTTAAACACACCCTATCACATGGCATTTGCTATGTGTATATGAATGTTGGAGCATATGAGCATACAATAATATTGCTACATTTGATGCTGTAAGGTTTTACTGATAAATATTTGATTACATATATACATGATTTCAAACGGAGGGGCAGCCAGCTCAGTGATGCAGCCTTGGCTATCGAACAGATCTTTTATTTTTATTAATAGCTCTAGCATCTTCTTGCAATAGGTGAAGTTTGTCACTGAGGCAGAAATGGAAACAGCTAAAATTTTGATTCATCAGAGCATGCAGCTGCATTTTTAACTTTAAGCTTGAGATTAGTGCTCAGCAGGGCTTTGTAAATAAGGACTTTACTAAGTAATGACTTAGTAAATACACCATTTCCCCAACATTGGCTTCAGAGATTACTTCTGTCATCCCCTAGCTAAAAGGCATGCTAGTGTTTTACAGTCCTTGCTCACAATAAAATAAATGCACAGAAGGTAAGTTTCTGTGATTGTCTGCACACTGATTTGCAAAGGACATGAAACTAATGCTGTTTCCTCATATTGCAGCTAGAACCTTATATGAGGAAAAACCCCATGGGTGGCAACAAATGCTGAAATTCCAGTCTTTTGTTCTCAAATGTTAATGACAAAAAACCAACAACATTTTCTGAGAAAGATGACAATTTAAAATGGTAATGGTACATTTGTCTCAAGAGAATTTGTATTCTGTCTGCAAACCAATCAAGATATGGTAAAAGGATTTAGAGAGAAATCACAGCTGAATGCATAAAATACTGGGAACAAAGAATGGTACCTGCATACAGGAGACAGCTGGCAATACCCATCAGTGGACAGAGAATGCAATTGTCTTTATTCTTGCAAACACAAAACCTTCTATATTCTGGTAGTTTCTGCTATATGTGACAGTTTTTGTTCACAGCACGCTGTCAAGGAAGTTATTGTGTCCTCCATATTTTTGCTAGCCCATAGCATGGATGTGTATTAGATTCAGACTCTCCCAATTGGAATAAAAATCACTGAAATGTGGATCAGGTTGATAACTCTAATTTAAAATACTATCTTCTCCTTTTTTTCACCCCCCTGAATTTGTCACAATGCTTTTAACACACTAATCCTTAAGAATCATTTAAGCAATAAGAGTAGGAGAAGGCATCACATTGGAAGGGAATAATTTCATGCCTCGGATGTGTTGTGAAGCATGAGGATGAAGAATGAGTGACTTCAGTCACCTGAGAAGTGCAATGATTCCCAGAAATGCACTGCCAAAAGTGTCTTATTGCTATTATTGCATGGGAATTATTTTAGGAAAGATCACACCCATGGAGTGAATGAGAATGAGTAGATTCGAGTGATTAAGGTGGCAACCATGCAGCTTGTAATCCACTTTTTAATAAATAAGTTCTCCCATCATGCTTTTAAAAATAGAGTACATTTTAAAAATTAAAAAGGACCTCCTTGCTCAGGTGAATTTCCACCCTGGCCAAGCAGGGAAAACACTGTTTGAACTGCTGTACCCACCTCAGGAGACTTCAGTGCTGTTTGACCAAACCCAAAACAAGCATCACCTTTGGGAAGTGTCCATTTCTCCTTCCTCTGAGTGATTCCTCTGCCACAGTCTTCCTGGGTTAGGAATGCCAAAGAAGTAAACATATGTACTGTTTAGGCAAGAGACAGAAGTGCTCTCTGGGTGAAACATCTGTTTGGGTGGAGGAGACACTTCAAATTTTATTATTAGTTTTGTTGGAGCTGTTATCACCATTTTGTTTCCTTTACAGTGAAAAATCACTCCTACTCTTCAGGGGTGAAGCAAAATGGTGTCTTCTTTGTGCTGATTTCATATTTAATAAAAAAGAGGTTTCAGAAAACCTGTAAAAATGAAAAATTTTAAAAAATCCTTCATTACATTGATAACAAGCTACAGTTCCATTTGCTGATCAGCAAATCACCAAGTGTTGAATGGAAACAATATTTTGATTTTGGAAAAAATGTATAATTTTTCTTTTGAAAAGGACTGAGCAATAGCTAATTTTTAAAGTTATATCATTAATCTAAAGTTTAATCTTTAAAGATCACACTCCTACTCTCATTCTTGTTATATGTTGTAATTTGACAGTACTATATACTGAAAAATATTTCCTTCCTTACTAATGTTTTTTAAAATTCCCTGATACTATTTTATTTTTATTTCCCCAATAACCTAAGCAAAAAAAAAGTTTGTTTAAAATTTAAAGAACTAGAGGAAAAGAAAAGTCATTCCTGACTTTAAACCAGAATATTTTGTACTCCTGTTAGTCTGTTATGGCTCTGAGGAACTGATCAGAGTATCTGAAGAACTTTTGACTTTGCTGTCACGATGAAATATTTAAATTAAGGGACTTATTTTTGCTCCCCTGTTCAAGTACCTCATAAGGGTAAAATGTGATAAGACATCAAAAGGATGAGGCACACTTGAGGAAGTATTCTCAGCCTACTCAAGGTCCGTAACTCAGACATGATTCCGTGTAACTAAGTTTAGCAGCCAACATCCACCGCAGAGGCAATAATGTGCAGAGGCAGGTTCTGTCAGAGGGTAGTAAAGAACATAATTAGTTCTAAAGAGCAAAGAAAGACTTACGTTCAAGATAAATTTACATGGCATTTATTGATTGCTAGAATGCAAGAAATGCTGTAATTTACTCTTTCTAGCCTGAACTTCTGCTGTTGTTCCATTTTCAGCAATTGTTCTGGGAATAAAGAGAAGCGAGTGTGTTGGTCTCAGCACCTGGGAGTAGGAGAGATCCTCAAAGCATTTGTCTTTCACATTGGAGAGGATCAGCTATGGAAGGACTTTGGGAACTCAGAAGGACTTGACAGCTTTGCGTCCTCTGGAAGAGACTAATTTGCTGCCAGTTGTGGTAAACAATATATACTGAGGTGGGTAGGGGCTTCATTGCCTACAATAAATGTTCTCAGTTTAAATACTCAAACTGAAAATCATGAAATAATTTTCTCTTTCTCAGTCATTATCCCTCCCCCCGCCCATCCCTGCTTTCCTTGTGACGTGGTTTACATGCCCTCATTTGCAAATATTTTTGGGACAATGTCAGGTTGCTTTAGGCCAAACAATGAGATTTCTTATCTATTTTCATAAAATTTAATCCCACTGGCAATATTGGCTTGATTTCTCTAATGGCTCCAATGAAAACAGTATTTCATTTGGCTTTAAACTGTGATCACAGATGAAACATTACAGGACTATGCCAGGATATGAGGGCCAGGCATCGAAACCAACTCTAAACAAAAACTGAAACTATGTAGTCTGTATATCCATTATAAAATCTGGGAAAAAAAAGGAGGGGGGAATAAACCAAAAAACACCATAAAAGTTGCTTATATAAAGAAATAAATGTATTATATAGCAATATACCACTGATTTATTGCAACATGCTGCTGAAGCGGTACCAACCATCATCCCAGCTCAGAGCTGTGGGGTCCCACATGGGGCAATGTTCATCAGCACCCAGCAGCTGGATAATTTATCAGCCAACCAGCACGTGGAGCTTCACATCCCTGTTCTGTAATTCAAGGGGGTACCTTCCCCTCCAGCCCACTTCCACTCCGAGTATAACCCCACAGCAAAACTTTTATGCTATTATTGTAAGGATGTCTAATCCACACTAAATATGCTAATCAAGAAATACCTCAAGGGCCTTTTTCTGATCAGTTTGGTTATACATATATGCTAAATCTGCAGCTTTCGGCGTTATCTTCGGTGAGAAGTCACCATCTCCGGTTCATGAAATGCCATTTTCTTTGTCCTGTATAATAGACAGGTGTCAAACATTATCAACAAACACAGTCTGGGAGATTAGCTCAGAAGGGCATATTCTACGGCGGCGAGATGGATGCCCCTTCAACACTTTGACCTTCCAATCATGACACATCGGCACAAATAATTTGGTGGGGAGAGGGGAGGGAAGCTGAGGAATAGTGTCCACCCTGCCAGAATCTCCATCCACACACCCACAGCATGCACAGAGAATACCCTGTGGGCAAGAGCCCTGTGATTGATGGATAACGGTGCAAGTCCATCAATTTTTGCAGCCAACCTTTTCATTTATTTATTTATTTATTTATTTTTATCGTGAGATTCCCCAGAAAGAATTGTGCCAATAGGAACCACAGGTGGGAAGAGTCCCAGCAGCACTGCTGGATGCCAAGAATCTGCAGCCTCCGAAAAGTAGATCCACAGCTCCTATAACCAGTGATCCTGTGCTTCTCTGGAACACCCCGTGGGATCTGCCAGCTTTGGGAGAGAATCCTCCCTCGGTCTTTTAAGGGTATGAAAAATCTGCCCCATCCAATGGACAAATTAAGCAAATATCTGTTGGTGAAATCTCATGGACTATCCCTTCCATTGGTAGCTTTAATTGCGAATTTTTCGTAGACAGACTTACGTCCTGGCTTGAAATCACTAAAACTGCAAGACCACATTACACTGCACATAAATGTTGGGAAAGAGCACGTTTGAAAACAGGTCTGAAGAAAATGGTGGATCTTCCCCCTTCTCCAGCCCGATTTTGTGAACTCAAAGGTCCATCTGGTGAGGTGCTGCTCTGCCTGATCCCACCCCAGGGTCTGGGTGCTGGGCCCTGATGGGCTCCAGTGGCAGGTGCCCAGCACCTCCAGGCTGGGCCCCCCTTCTTGCCAAGGAGGAAAGGAAAATCAGGGAGGTATCTACAGAAAAAATACGTCAGTTCCTCGTAGCTTTGCTCCCTCGCCTCAGGTACCAGCCTAAGATGGGGCACTGTGTGCTAAAACAGACCTCTCGTAAATATTTCATATTCCTGAGACAAGCAAAAAAAGCCTGTCACCACCCTGCGCATTTCTATTATTTAAAGGGTCACTAATCAAGCAGTGAACTTACCTTTCCGACAAATCTCCATACCAGACAATCAATATTCATCTGGTGCTAGCGATACCCTTTCCCCGCCCGCCCTGCACGGGGGTGCGAGCCGGACCGTCCTCCTCCTCCCTGGGGATTAACACAGCCTGGGCAACGAGCCCTGAGGACTCAGAGGGTGTGCTGTGTCCAGCACCCCCGGGAAAGGGTTTGGAATTGGGACAACTGCTGCAGTGGGTACTGTAGTGGCGGGACTAGGAAGGGTTAAAGTTTTGTCTGTGACACTGAAATTGAGGCCAGCTGTAGGTCATATTCATGTCCCAGTCACAGGAAAATGAACCTGTGAGACAGAACCTAATTATCTGCTAAACCAAAAGCCAGTCTCAGTTCAATAACTTACGACAGAGCTGGCAGCCAGATATAGTGTTGTCATGGTAACGCCGAAAAAAAATCCACTGCAGTAGAGAACAAGAAGGAAAAGAAGGAGACTGTAACCCTAAATATGCTGTAGCCATTTGATCTTGGACAAGTGGATACGTCTAAAGAGCCAGATTGCTACAACTGTCTATCCACTTTAATATCCTTTATAATTACTGAAATGAAAAATGCAATTACAGTGTGCTCTGAGCTAAAAACCAGGAGTAACTGGCTAACTGGGAATTAATTTTAGAGGGAACAATATCGGTTTCTTTCCCCTCTCAACACACATGGACTGAGAAGTATGTGGGGGCTGGAGAGCAGAGACGCCTGCTTCCTGCTAGTCCAAAATCACTGCGTGCCAATCAAACCCTTGCTTTTCCCTATCACCTTCCCCTCCTCCCTCTTCCATCCACAATCCATTACAGACAAGGGAAAAGTTCAGCAGAGCAAAGCACTAAAGATCTCAGTTTGTGGGCTGCAGTGTCTGAGCTATGTGAAGTTAAGGGTGACACGAGTTCACAGCTCGCAGAAAAACATCCTGAGCGTGGTCCCTTACAGCAGACACACCGTAAGTCAGAGCACACCACGATGGATCCACGCTCCTGGGAGCCAGGGGGAGAGGGATCCCGTCCAGTGCTGGATGTGGGGCCTTTCCCAGCTGAATCCCCCCAGGCAGCAAAACAAAGGACATCATCCTCGGATGGATCGCTGAGCAGGCCAGGCACACGGGCACAGAGCAGCACCTTGGCTGTGGACCACCAGCACCCAAATCAGACAAGAGTATGTACCAAACACAAAATTGCATTGTGCTTTGAAAAATATATTCAAAAAGTTTTATTTTTATATATATATATATATATGTGTGTATATATATATATATATATGTGCCCATATTGCTAACTGCTGTGAGGACCACAAAACCAATCTCTGTTCTTTTTGGTCAGTGATGCAGATTTGATGTTGAAAAGATCAGCAGTGATTCTGTGAAAGAACATGTATCTGCTTATGTGCATTAAGGACAGAGATTGTAAGTGAAACATCATGGTTAGAACAGTAGAATGAAAGCAAGCAAGCCACTTGTTTGGCACTTCTGTATCGGTGTTTCCAGCTTGCTGCCAGAGCTATCTGTGCTATTCAGAGCAGCTTGCTGAACAGAGAGACTTCACTCCCAGACGCTGGAAACTGCATGGTTTCAGTCTCTCACATAGGCATGCTATTCAGACTCAAAATGTTCTTGCCATTACTAATTGCATAAGAGACTTCTGAAAAAAAAATGCAGTATTTCAGGTGGCTAAGATAGCAAAACCATTTCCAACCTGAGAATGTGCTCAGGAAATGTTATTGTCCTCATATTTTTACACTGCACAGGCTTTTTCTTCTGACTGGGCAACTGAAGTCCAGATTTTGCTGGGTTTTTTTTCCAAAAAAATGCTCTTATTCTAGTAATAATGCTCTCTGAATAAAAACAAATCATTTAAGTATGGTGTATTTTGAAGAAGGTTATGTATCAATCACTACTGCGCAGTGCTGTGAATGAGTAATGAAGAAAAAAGGAAAACTCATTCAGCAACATGTTATTGTCATTCTAGCTTTTTAAATAAAAAATATAAAAAACCCCAAAAACCAAGAAACCAACCCAACCCCCACAAAACACCACAGGGAACATATAACGTAAATCTTCATATGTCCATAGAGGTTGAGAGTGGCATCCTGATCTTGTAAATATTTACCATTAGCACCCACTCCAATGAGTGGCTCGGTTGAGGTGGTAGAGGTGTCTGGTATCTACAGTGAAGTGGAGCACGACCTTTCTACACCTGCCCAGGTTTTGGCAGCAGTAATGCACATCAAAGGATGTCCACGGCAATATTTTCATGAGCCAGCCTGACACTTGGCATACATGAGGTCTCCTAAGGTCTGTGGGTCTAAGCCTGATTATGGTCATCATTAATTTGGCTGATTATTATCACCGAAAATATGAATGACCTCGTGCTTTTCTTTCATTGATCTCTGTGTTTCTGAAATGTTGGCAACTTGCTTTTCTACCAGTCTGAGAATGTGCTTGGTGTCTTCAAATTGTGTAAAGGATTTTTAGGAAAATGTCTTCTGTAACTGTTGAAAACTGGCTTTAATACACTGGTTTTCAGCCTTCAAGGAATCTATGCGAACTCATTTTTGACAGAAATTTCCCAACGAGGTCTCTGAATCTTTTTGCAAGGGTCATTCTCATAGGAAATCCAGACAAATGCAAATAATGTAAAAGAAGAGAAAAATTATTGGGAAAAGATAACAACTTCAGCACAGGGAACAGAAATTCTGCTTCCATTAAAAAAAAACTAAACTGAAAAAGACCCTGGTCTTCCCACATGGTAAAAGGAAAAAAATCTTGACTTTGCTAGTCAAATGTGTTTGTTTCCCATCTGAGCCTGCAGACACTCTGAGACAGCACTTCCAAAAATAGTGGACTGGCCTTTCCCTCTCATTTACACGGCTCTGCTGAGGAGAGACAGGCTCATCCTGGGGATGGAGCAGAGCCCCAGAGTGGGTCTGCAGAACCTCTGTGCAACAGAGCCTCCTCTGCTCGCTCCGAGCCTGACAGAGCCTAGGAGGTTTTTTGGGAAAAGAAGCACCCATCCTCACCTGTGATGGTGGTGGCACATTTATCACCAATAAATCCCCGGACTGTACACTTTAAACTGCTCATTGCAGCTATGAAAGGGTAAGCTAGAGTACTGATATGTTTACACAGCTGAAATCCAAACGTGTGCCTCAGTTGGTGTTCTGACATTTGTTGAAAACAGACCAAAAAAAGACCAATTAATGAAAAATGAGAGCACCGTTTTGTAATAGCAGAAACACTACAGCTAGCTATTGGTTAAAAAGTCTGCCTTTTAACATCAACATTAAAAAAATAAAGAAGAAATTAAAGAAAGAGAAACCATGACCTGAGTATTATATCAGTAACTGTGGTCAAACGCTGTCTTGTGTTCCCATATGAAACTCCAGCTTTCATAAACCTGAGCTGCACCAAGTACCCACTGACATATTTTACTAACACGTGCTTTTATCCAAGCTCCTGAAAATACAAACCCAAAAAATGAAGCTGGTTGTAATAGCTACAATGGACTATTTTAAGGCAGTATGTTGATTTTCTGAACAAGATATTTCGTTTGTGAAGTTCTGAAGAGTACAATGGAATGAGATAGATAACACAGGACTCAGTTTCCTATTAAGAGTCACCTTTTGTGATGACTTCAAGCATCTGAGACATCAATATTAGGCTGGCAGATATGTCACACAGTCCCAGGGGACTTGCCATCTCTGGGAGTAGCACGAGCAGGATGCCCTAAGGCAAATGGCAGCAATAAGTTCTTTACATTTTCTAAACATTTCTAATGACTTCTGGCTCCTCCAAAGTCCCAAGTACTAAAATTCAGTCAGGTCTGAAAAAAACCCGACAAGTAACCACAAGAATCCATTCTGATTTGTCTCATCAATTGGGTTGTACTAAGAAACTGCCATTATACTGCAGAGTGGCTGTACTTTATCTAATCATCCTAAAATCGGCACTTGCTGTTAGATGCTATATTTTGGTCAAGAAATAACTCTATCACTGTATTAAAAAATGAGGATTGTTAATTACTTCAGGTACAGCCTATGGTAATATCATACAATTTACAAATTGTGATGCTATAGTTACTTTTAAAAAGTCACGTACAGTCGACATGAATCATCCAATCAAGCTGCTATATTAAAAGCTAAAATTTCTGTTTAAACTAAGCAGTTAATATTTAAACTCATGTTCCATTAAAAATATGCCAGGATAGTTTTGCATCATGTTAGATGATACACAGTGGGGCCACTTGATTTGTTTCTATTTTTGTTGTGGTTTTTAGATCCTGAGCAAACCAGCTAAATATTATATTTCTTTGCTTGAATTCTAAACAGAACCTTTCAGTGTTGGAATATAGACAATTCAAACTCCTTTTTCCAGAGCTAGCATTCTAATTCGATGCAGTCTTCAATGCAAACTTCTCATCTTGTGCTTGAAACCCGTGACTCAGTAGGCACGATGTTCTGAAAAGGGAAATGCTTTCCAGGGTTCACTACATTGTCTCCCACGTAATCTGGGGATATGTTAAGTACAAAAGGAGCCAGTGTGCAGTATGAAGCTTTTTGAGAGCGGAAATAGTTTGAGTAAGTGTTTTGTAAGCATGGTGGCCACTCTTCAAAATGTTTAAATCTGATGGTGACATCTTAGCCGCTGAAGCCAAAGGCTTCCCTTGACTTTTACAAGGCCAAAGCATTCCTTTACAGAAACTACAAGGCTGTAAGATGCCTCTGTCTTCTAGGACATGCTTTGTACTGATAAAAACAGTCATGAGAACACCACAGTGCCAAATGTCACAGTTCTGATCTAATACACCTTAAAGTCTCTCCATTGTACAGAGCAGCGTGTGGCTGGCAAAGTTTGCCAATAAGCTACACGTATCCGAAAAAAAACATTGGCCCCAGGTAAAATCTGTCATATAACTGAACATTACAAATTCTCCCTGCCAAGAACACACTTAGAGAAAACAGATTAAGTGAGCATAATGATGCAGGTTACAGAGAGGCACTGCACCTTGGAAATCCATGCAAACCACTTACTCACAGCTCCAACATTTTCTCAGTCTTCCTTGGATGCAAGTGAATCTGCAGAACATGGAGATATTTGTAATCAAGAAAACATACCATTGTTATCACACGGAAAGGGTTCCAAAAATTAAAGCACAAGTAATTAAACACATGCACAAAAAAAAGAAAAAATTCTGCAGAGGGTGCTTAAACAGGTTGGTACCAGCTATTAGTCACTGCATTGAATTCCCCCAGAGACAGAAAAATACCCCCACAACAGAGAAGTATCACTTTACTTGTCCTGATCTTATCCTTTTCCCTAGGCATGTCCTAGTGGCTATTGTCAGAGAGAAAGGATTCTGGGCTAGATGCTAGCAATTTGCTCGATTGTTAGCATTTCTTTCCACACCAGAAGTGTTTTACTGCTCCTTAAGATGTGCTGCAAAAAGCCCAGGGACAGTGTCTAGACACAGCACACAGCCACGGCCTTTGAAAGCCATTTGATGCACTGGGGCTGTGTTACACATGCATGGTTTTAATGAGCTTCTTACAGGTTTTCCAGGAGCACTGTGCAGCAGGCAAGAGACACACAAAGAGAGAAAAATCCTTACCTTTGATTTCACACGTGTTGCTATAGACACAACACGCTTCGCACTATCCTGTTTAAGGGGCTTAAACATGGAATGGCCATCAGATATTTTTAATCCACTGTATGCTAAGGATGCTTTTCCTTTCTCAGTTTCACACGGGAATGCATCTGTTGGCAAATTTAGGCACAGCTTACTCATTGGCTTAGATTCTCATACACGCATTACCTTACGCCACCTTCCTTTTTTTAACCAGTGTCCTCTAGATGGTTTTGTTTTGCCAAGTAAGAAAACCGAAATTTTGCAGAGCATGGTAGCCCCTCACGAAACTATTGGAAAGAGCATTTCAGAGCTGGTTTTGGACTTTCAGTCACTGGAGGTCTGATGACACCTCAAAGCCTTCACCTGGGGCAGTGGTCTTGCTCCAAAAGGGGTGTTGTGCTCGGAGTGAAGGAATTTTGGGATAGCATTTACCTACACTTGTTAGTGCAACAGTTCCATGGGCACTACAGTCACGATCATTCCCGTCCCTCCTTGAATGGGGAATATCTCGTCTTTACAGTACATTCTTACAGACCAAGCAAAAGAAAAAAAATTTAAAAAAAAAAAGAAGCTAATTTAATTCCATTTGCTTGGGGTTTCATTTTGTCTACTGAAATAACAAAAAGTGTAGCCAAAATTTTTAGAACTTTGAGGCCATTTTAGGTATGGAAAGGCAGTCACAAGCATGACAATTTTTTGCTCAATGGGAAGTGCTGGTGTGCCAACACTGTGACCCCTTTGGAGCACCCCACAAGAATTCACATGCAGGAGAGCAGGGCTGTGGCACCACACACTCCGAGCCTGCCTTTTCATCCTTCCAGTGCAGGACGGCTACTGCCTGTGGAGGTGGGGAAAAGGTAAGGCAGGTACAGGAGCTGGGCCCATCACCTTCAGCAGGCTGTCAGAAAATGGAGTTTCTTTCTCCGTGGTACCAGGTCCTGTGATGCACTGCACACACACATATTTCTGAAATTTTGAACTATACGTAGGGAATCAGAGTCATTGTACAGCACAACTAATCCTTCAACAAAATCATGGAAATTCTGAATAAGTCACACACACACAAAAAAAAAAAGTACAAGACCATATTTGGAGTATCCCAAGATTTGTGAAATGAAATTGATTTCCATTCAAATCAGGTCTTTTACTCTTCTTGAAAATGTCAGGGTGTCAGCCTTGGCCATTACCAGACCGTGATTTATAGTTGAGGCAGAGCGATAATACGCAGGTGACTGTCTGGAACTGTACTGCTGTGTCTGGAAAGGCTACAGATGACAGCTTCCTCCTTTCTTAACCAACTTGCATTGCTTATCTAAGATCTCTCTTCCCCCTGTCCCTCCTCCCCAAACACATGATAGGAAAATGATAAAACATATAGGCTTGCAGATTTACTGAGATCAGACAAATAAGCCTTGTGAAGGGACTAGGTTACAGAACTTTGGAGAAACACATTAAAAATAATCCTTTAGCTAGCTATATCGTAGCTGTTCGGATGGATACCTGTAAAATGTGAGACTGATTGCTTGGTTTCAACACATGGGTATGTTTTAATCCATCTGTAGGATCTATTTCTGTAACTCGAGCCTACAAGAAACACAGAAAATGCTGAACCAAGTAAGCTTTCAAATAGTAAGAATACAGCTGCTGTCACTTCATTCTGAAATTAAACACAATTTATTCAATAAACAGATTAATGGAGGTCAAAAACTACCTGGCTAATAATTAATCAAAGACTGATAAGCTAATTCCGTTATTTCTCTGATTGACATAAGGTTTTGCTTAAATAAAGGCAACAGAAGTAGTTAACAGTCTAGGTGATAAACTCCTGCTAATTTTAGCTGGAATTGGGCACCTTCAAATACCTCAGACAAGACTTTTCCAAATCTTTTTCTCTCTTTATTCCTTTAGCTATATTTGTAGCCTCAGTATAGTAAAGTGAAGAAGAGAATAAACAAAATAAATAAGTGAAATAAAAGAGGAATTACTAGCAAGCTAAGAATGCCATTCCTGACATCATCTCGTTCATTCTGCTATTAGTATTTGCAGAGGACATGGACAAAATGGGAAAGATTCAAACAAGAGCAAGCAACATCATCTGATCTTTCAAAAAACTTAGAGTAACTCAATGAAGACAATCTCATTAGTTTTTCAATGAAAATCCTGCTAGGGGGGTGGAAGCAAACGACTATTTAAATTGTCAGGAAATTTTTTAGTAGCTGGAAACTGATGTTAAACAGATTCTAATTAGAAATAAAGCCCATGTTTTTAATATTGATGTAATAGACTACTGGGAGACTGTTCCAGGGCATTATTATGGATTCTCTGCCATCCCAAATCCTAAATATACATGCTAACCAAACAGAAATTGTTGGTGTTGACGTGGGAGTTGCTTGGTGAATGCTTTGGCATGTTTTATGGAGGAAGTCAGACTGGATGATTGAGTTTGCCTTGGCAGCAGCCAGGATATTTCTGCTGTGTGTGGGAGACACAAGGGAGGAGAGCAAGGGGGAGGGAAAAGGAGGGAAAGGGAGAAAGGAGGAGATGCCTGGCTGTATTTCTTGCCTAGTCCATGTAAGGTGCAAGTCCTGTGTGGTACCGTTTCCTGGTTCAGTGAATGGTACCTGGAAGCAGAGAGGATATAGGACGGCATCCGTGGCATTCATGGATGGCATTCAGCCACAGGTTTTACCATGGGCAGAAGAGTCTGCAAGTCCCCTCAGAAAACTACCGCAGGTATTAAGTTCTGCTGTCCATAATCCAAGCTAAAAGACTTTTTTCTCCATGGTGAAATCACCCAGAATGGAGACACACATATTAAACTGCTTTATACAAAAATGATGAGCCAGGGACTCTCCGTGGAGCTACTCCTTTGCATCTTTCTTTTTACTTGCTATTGCAGAAGATCACTGGGAACATTAAAAATATTAATCTGAAAAAAGTAAATGTGCATGTCAAAGCAAATCTGAAGGGTTTCAACGGAGACTAGTTGAGAATATTGGGATCTGAGATCCCACAGCTTGTTCAGATGCAACCCTTTATTTTTCCAACCACTGCACTAAGTTACTGTGAACAACTGAAGGACAAATGGCAGAAAGAAGATGGTAAAAGAAATGGATAAAACATTCCCTCACACTGCCATGCTAAATCATGACCTCCTGCCTTGCGAATATTTGCTTTAGACTGAGGTCTCAGAGCTCTAATCAAAGCCAAGGTCCCCCTGTGACAGTCACTGTGCTCCCATTAGTGAGTGGCATTCCTCATATGAAAGAGCCGATGGTCTGCCTGGCCAACACTGGGAAAATGGCAGGGAAGGAAAGGAAAAGCTCAAGGGAACTTGTCTGCATTCATGCTGCGTGCCAGGAAGCGACCCTAAATCTTTAGCCATCGATGCTGCAAAGAAGAGCACGTAGGCAGCAGTTTGGAAACATTTCAAAGGGTTTTAAAAGTGTTAGTTATTGCATGTAGTAATTTTGATTTCCCACTAGCATTTAGGGAATGATTACCAAATTTCAGAAAGCCAAGCTGCAGCCTTTGGAATTTATTAACTCATAAAAGCCTACCAAACCTCAACATTTAGATACCAGCAACACCCACAAGAAATCTAACCCTCTGAGTCAGCCAGGAGAGGTTTCCAATGCTGCACTGGTAACCTGCTTCACTTCTAAACATCCAGCCATTGTTTAAAAACTGGGTGCCTCAATGCTTCCTAAAACATCAATATTTTGACCACAGTCCTCTACTTTGGAAGGAGACATAAGTTTGAGAATTAATATACAAAATAATATGCCAACATAATAAACACCAGAAAAGCACGGTCTCCTAGGTTTATTTAAAATCTAACAGTAAATCTAACTCCCTGAATACCCCAGTGTGTGTATATAAATAACATCAGCAAGAGCTATAAGCACCGTGCATCCTTAGACTTGTGACAAATCTTCCCAACAGAGGGATGAGCCCTGTGCTTGCAGTGGAAAGCTATAAATCCCCCCACAAAATGGCTGTGCCGGCCATTTCACACACTGGGCTTGCTGAACGCTCATTCCTGTGCCATTGGGATGCCACGTCGTAGGGATGGAGAGGTGCTGTGCCTGGATTAGGCTCACGCCAGCTGCTGCAGGATGGCAGCACTGTGAGAGTCCGTGGACCTGACTCCAGTATGCCCAAAGCAGAACTGGGCTCCTTGAGGGCAAGGACTGACCGTCAAAACTTCTGGAAATATGAATCTGGCTACCAGCATTTAGCTGGTAGCAAAGGTTTCATGCACACTGCCAGCAGAAACTACCTCTGCTCAAGACAGCAGCGAGGAATTATCCCACAGCCTGCCTTTCCCAAATCAGAGTTATTAAATCTCATGATCTGCAAATGAACCTCCATTCTGACTGTGCAGAGATCAGGGCTATCATGCCATTCTTTAGAAAAAAAGGAGCAAGAAGTGCTTTATCTGGAAAACTGCAATCGGCAACCTAATTCACAATGTCTGACTGCTGGTTGTTTCTGAACAGGGCCAAGGGAGGAGATGCAGATTCTAACAAAAATTTACAAGTAGGGGCAATTTAAATGTTGTTCATGTTCAGGATGAAAAACCACTGCGGAGAGAAAGGCAAAAAACAGGAGCAAGGCTAATTTAAACTCTTAGGAGAACAAAGCTGGCACCTTGTAGGGCCTTACAGTGGGGCTGTGGAAGGGGCTGAAACAAAGAGATCATCACCTTGGGGGAAGAGAAGGGGAGAGGTCAAAGTTACTCACTAAAAATACTGTTATTCTATTTCACAGAATAACTTTAGCAGAAAAAAGCAACCACTTTGTTCAATTCTCTGGCATACCTACACCCACATGGACAGAAACATTTTAGGAGAGAGTGAGTGAGGATCCCACAATCAAACTTTCTCTAGGCACAAAGTTTTCCCTTGCACTTCAAAGGCAGTTTGCAGAGCAGAGAGATTGTAGAGGAACAGACAGTGAACCATGAAGACTTTTCCACTGCTAACTGTCTCACTTGTATGAAAATCAGTGTATAAAATGGATAAACAGAATCTATTTCTTTATGCGTTGAAGACACTCCATCTGACTTATTGTCATCCAATGAAAATGCTAAAGTGATGCACTATGAAGAAATGCATTCTACTAGGAAAGGCTCGAGTTCGAAATTAAATCCTGTGCTAAACTTTTCAAGAAGTATCTACCTTCACTGAAGTCTTTTCATGGCCCTGCTTATTTCTACTTTAAACTTCTCATTTATTGTACTTTAAGCCCCATCAGTGAATGTAAATGGGGTTTCACTATACGTTTAGTGCATTCAAGCATTCTTTGTTACAGTTCCCACCCTGCCGCATTATGTGAGCTCTGCCACGGAAGTCCAGCAGTCGGTTTGTTTTCTGCTATTAATAAAAGAACCTACTTTTCCCCACTTCTTTGAAGAAGTTGAAAGGGCTACATGTTAGAGGGGGAGGTGGTGGGGAACAGACTGTGGTGTAATCCCCAAACGCAAATGCTGTCTAGATTAGAAACCTCCCTGAAGAAAATTTACAAATGCTAAGACTGTGCTTTTTGTGTGATGAACACTAGAGCAATAACTTAGCCACATACTGGGTTCTGCCTAATGCTTAGGGAGCCTACTAGGTGAAAGGAATTAAATGAAAAAAATCTTCCAGTTGGCTCTGTGCCGATGCCATCCAACCCTTTCGGTATCCAGTGACTTACTAATGCAACTATTTTCATATGTATTTCATAACTGAAGTATCTTAATATAATACTTAGGAATCTGTTAAAATAATAATAACAAACACACAAATGGGATTTACACATTGCCAGTGTTTTTACATAGTCCAGGAAAACCTTAATTAAAGGGGTGGGACGTGTCTCTGCTGAATAGCTGTTTTTCCTTCATACCTTCCCATGCATGACACGCACACATCCAAGAAAAGAAGTTGGGGGTGGTGGTGGTGGAAGAAAACCACCCAAAACCAAAACCAAAATTACCAGCCCTAAACTACTCAGCACAACATTGTTGATTTGCTTGGCCATTTAAGTAAATGAACACGCTCCTTGTAGAGAATCACAGCCCCAGCGCAACAGCTAACGAGTAAAAGAAAAGTACAGAATATTATCTGCCTTGCTCCCCATAGGATACTCATAATGCTCAAACTATCATTACCATATCTAGTTTATCCCACAATTACAACTAATCCTTAACTCCTAAATAAGTAGGAACAGGCATAAAGATCGCACTTCTCAAAGCCTACCAGATAAACTTTAGTCTATAATCAACTGGAAGATTCTGCGATTAATTTTAAATCCTACTTAATAGGTTAAAGATGTTTTTAAAGATGAAATAATTTTATCAGTGTTGATCTTATTAATCTGACGCACACTTACTCTCTAAGGCTTCCATACTCCATCCACTTGTGGCTACTCAGGCACTGCAAGTGAAGCACATCAATCAATAGAGCTGGATTCTGGTCAGAATATAACTCACCATAAGAATCACTCCAGTGTTGCCAAGGAGTGCAAAAACACGGCATTCAACAAACTCTGAAGATGCCTATTATAATCATCAAACAATGAAAAAAACTTAACAAGGTGATGAATGCCTCAGATACAGTGTTTGGACAAAACCACTTCAAATGAACATAATAAAATAAATCTACTTTTAATTGAGAGATACAGTTTCAGCTGGCATTTTTATAGTATTCCAGATATGTTTTTTCTGTTGTGTGACTACCTAGTTAGTTATAGACCTCAGACAGCAGTCATTCTTTTTATTTTTTTTTTTGTAGGCTACAGTTGGTCCCTAAGAGAAGATGACTGCTTTTCAGTGTGAAATTATGTACCCAGTCAGGAATTGAGCATAATCATCACACAGGCGAATCGAAATGATGGCTACATTTACTGCCTACAGAAATTTCTGCTGCACTGCATATTAACACACTGAAAATGTTGTGTTAGCTTATCGTGGATGTGCCGATTTTCATTACCCATGGAAATGCAGAACATCTTCTGTTAAACCTCATTGACATTTTTCATCAGATGACTAGAGCAATGCCCTGAAATGTGATAATTGTAGATTCTTGTTATACAACTTCGAGTAAAATATTCTTCCCTCTAATTCCAACAGTAATTAACTTGGATTGGAATTCCCTTGACTCATGTAACAGTCTTCAGCACTGTATTAATGGATCCTACAGTTTATATGGTTTGAAAAGGAATCCTGTCCCATATATGTAATGCTTTATGAAGGTGCTAAAGACTTTTAGGTTAATGAAAAAAGAATTGATCAAATCACCCCAGCTTGAGCTATGAAGCTATGAGCTTTTTTTTTTTTTTTGCATTGTTTGGTTAAATATGAAGTGCTATATTGTTGAAACTTAAAATGCCTCAAAAATGAAGCTCCAGAAAATTGTTGCATCTCCAATGAAGACTAAAAATTAAAGTAGACAATTATCATAATAATAACTCAATTGTACATGGCAGACAAAAGAGAAGCTAATACTTCCCTGTGCTTTTTGACTGATGTTTTGTTGGGCTGTAGCTAAACAGCACTTTAAGTTGACAGTAAATTAGCAAACAATATGAGGCAGGAAAAAAGGAAAAAAATTCATGTAGGGGTTAAGATGTTTATGTAAAACAGTGATTTTCCTTTTTAAAATTAAAACGTACAAATAAGCTGGTGTCAGAGCCTAGGTGATCCTTCATTTCCACCGCATTGAGCAGGCTCCCATCAGCAGCAGACAGCCGCTAATATATGCGTCTGGCTCAGTCTGCTCTACCAACTAGGAACCCATCGAATTGTTAATATCAGTCCTTTTTTGTATGCACCACACATCTTTTTCACTCTCTCTCTCTCTCTTCCTCCCCCTTTGCAAGAGCTTGTGTTTTGGTTTTTTGTTTTTGTTGTAGCACAAGCTGATTACTCTGAAATCACATATTAAAGAGCATTTAAATGCATTTTGCACCGAAACAACGTCAAGTCATATAGAAATATATGTTTCCTATATATAGAAATATATTGAAATTCTGTACATCTATCTAAGCATAGCATACCAGAGATGATGCTTTCTATTTATTTGTGCTAATAGAGACAGCTTTCATAGAGTGTCACTGGGTAAATGGGACTGCTTCCTGCATGGTCTCTGTAGGCATTGTCACATAGTCCCAGGACATGGAAGCACCTTGTTGATCTTGGAAATTCTGCCTGGGTGAAGACCCTGCTTCTCCCTCCCCTCCATCCTCCTCTGCCCTACCTGCACACCTGAGGCTGTGCTGAGACTGGGGAAGAAGAGGGAGCAGAAGAAGAGGAAGGCAGTGCACCAACTTTCCCATGGCTATGGCAAGGGGCAGCAGTGAGTTTGATGGGCAGAGCGGAGCCACTGGAGTCATCCCAGTTCAAGCAGTGATGCAGAGGCAGCACTGCATATTTACGACTTTTGCTGGAGCACCAAATAAGCCAGACAGGGGTTTCTAATGATCCATTTTCTTCTCACTCTCAATGCAGAGCAGAGCATAGTTGAAATCTTCAGACTGACAGAGACAAAACGTTCCACACCACAGTTTCACCTTCATTGTACATACGGTGTTAAATGCAAAATGAATTCAGAGTGCTGAATGTGAACTATCCCCATTCAAGTAAATTTTGCTGATTAAAAAATAAATGCAATGACAATTTTAATATGCACAGACAGGTGCATAGTACAGCTGATTAAATCTATAAGGATTTTTATTTTGATAAATACTACACATAATTTAAATTGTATATTGACATGTATATACCAAAACACAATATAATTTTATCTCATTGTACAGCTTGAATGAACAGAATACGTGTTCACCTGATCAGTATCTTAAATAACCTGTTTTCAGTATTGAAAACTGCTACAGAATATGTGTAAATTGCTAACAAAGTGCTTCACGAGTGTAGCACCTATCTGAGTGCATTTGTCTTTCCTATACACATTCAGATCTACTTTTCCAATATTGCTTAAACAGAACTCAGCATTGAATATCCTGTGTTAAAAAAGTTACCTCTGTATCTAAATTTTTGCAAGTAGCTCTTTTGGGTGTTCTTAGTATGTGGGATTGACAATTTACGAAGAAAAGAATTACATATTTACAGGAACTGTATCATCATTGTAATTGCTAAGGCAATATTTTTTATGACTATTTAAAGACTAATTATATCTTGAGCAACTTGAAAACTATGTACTGTGCATAGTTTCAGTCTCTTAAGAAAACAAGACAAGAAGAAAAAGTATTATACTAACAGATAAGAAGAATTTATTTTAACAATAGTGTTGATGCTTACAATAAAACACAATTCCTCCCACACAAGTGGAAAAAATATACTGCAGCCAAAATACCACTTTTGAAATGAACAAATAGTTTAGATGCCTGATCTGTGTGAAGCCTTTGTTTCAGTGAAGTCTGATATATCAACAAGGTCCTGCAGCATCTTGGTTAGACACAGGAAACAGAGAAAAATCACTCAGAACTAACTCACCTATAAAATATTAAGAAATACAGATCAAATTATGTGTTGTAGATCAGAAGTTTGAGAAAAATAAGCAGTGTGGAATAACTCATGGGCTTGTGAATCTTCTTATGCAAAGTCAGTGAAGTACTTAACACATGAGGGAAAAGCTAAAGCTGACACTGGTTTTATTCAGAGGGGTAAAATATACAAGAAGTAATGGAGAATTTAGAAGTTGGGTCCGGTGCTTAGAGTATTGTGGGTTCACTTTAAATTGAGAAGGCACAAGAAATATGATTCTGAGTGAAAAGGGATGTTAATGCTGTAGTATGATCTTTAAACCAAAATTCTCCTTCAGACTAAAATGTAAATTAAATGAGAGAATATTTTAAATGCCATATTGTGTTCTCACTTGGACAAAGAAAAAGGATGACAAATAACTACAAAATACTCTTTGTCCCATGTTACAGGAAAAGCTAAGCAACAGTTTTCCTGTCGACTGAAATCATTATTCAAACAATAGAATGAATGTTTTCTAGGCCTCAAACACCAGTGTTTATGTTTTATGCTTTAAAACTCAATTAATGCGGTAACAGTAAGGATGAATATATACTTTGTGGTAATTATCTATCAGAATTGTTTACAATAACAATAATAGTAGTAATATTATAGTTGGAAGTGTTTTGTATATTTTAGCATCTGTTTTGAGTGGGGGTTTTGTTGGTTTTGTTGTTTGGGGGGGAGGTTTAGGTGCAAACTAGCATTCAGGTTAAATTCCAGTTCTAAGTGTTACATGACATCTAGTCCAGTTTTCTAAACATATAAATATGTGACATCCTAATGTTGCACAATGAGTGACAGTTGTTTAGATTTTTTTCTTTTTTTTTTTCTTTTAGGAACAGTTCTGATGCTTAACATTTGAAATATGTATATTTTCCTTTTCACCCTTCCAGGCAAGGAAATCTCCTTTGATTCTCTAAATTCTGCAGAGAAACAATCACAGTCCAAAGCTGCTGGTTCCCCTCCGCCTAGGTCCCAAGAGCCTGACTTGTGATTGTTGCTAAAAAACCTCACAAGTTAGGGTCTCAGGGACTAGGAAAAGTCCGATATGATCCAGTAGAATTCGTCTTCCAATAAACTGAATTGTTTAGTAGTCATAATCGCTGTCAGCAAAACTTTCACTGCTAATGTTAAATAGAAAAAAAAAACCAAACCCAAAAGAAACCCTAAAAACAACGTCCCCCCCCGAATCAACAACACCTCCTTCCCCCCAAATAAACAAACCACAGTTTCAAGTAGGGGGCAGAAAAGATCAAATAAGCAGGCAACACGCATACATACATTCAAACAATGTATCAGCTGACCGAACAGACTTTTCTGAGAGTATAGTCCTTAACTTTTGAAAAGAAAAAACAAAGAACACAGGAAAAAAATCTTCACTGCCTTGTCTCGCAAGTAGCCATATTACTATAATGCATCAGAGGGAAGCATCTACAAATGGGTTAAAATCTGCTTCCAGCAGATTTGTACAGTAACAATTTTATTCTATTTCCTTAATGCCTGAAAGAAGGATTAAATGCTTGTTAAGGGGGTTCTAATTGAAATATTTCCCCATTACCCTTTTAGTCCTACTGTTCAGGTGGGCCCTGGGTTGCAGAGTACTTTAAACCCATTCACGATGCAAGGATAACCTTTGGGCGTGTATTCACTTTTTGCCTCTTCCCCATGTTCAACATTTAATCCTTCTACAGACTGCTAGAAAAAGCTTCTTCCTTTCCAATGGCAAAACTAGCTTTCACTCCATAAGCTGCAGAAAACATTGACATGCAGAGATTGTTGTCACTTGAACCAGATTACTCAAAGCACACATAACTTTCAAATACTGTCGATACAGTAAGAAGAAATGCTCGGATTTCCCAAATAATTTTGTTCTGAAGCCGAACACTTTTAATGGCACGACCACAATCCTGAATTACTTTTGCATTCATTCTCCTCCGATCTTTAGCCTTGTTTGCAGAATGAAAAAGAAAATTTCTACTTTAGGGACAGGATCCATCGTGGCTTTTTTTTTTTTTTTTCCTCCATCAGATCCCAGAGCAAAAGAAACAGCAGCCATAAAGGTCCTAGCCACTGGAGCAGAATCTGGCATAGAAAACTCAGTGCTCTTCGGGAAGCCGTTCAGCTTTAGAAAGGAAAAAAAAAAGAGAAGGGGGGGAAGAATTAGAATCTCTGCTGGTCGAACAGGTGAACCATCCATTTACAAGAAAGCTGTACAGAGCGCTCTGCCGAAGAAAAGATTTGCCAGTGCCCCCCACCCCCACCCCTGCCCTTCACCCTCCCCTCCAGACTGATACTTCAGATTTCAGAACATTTTGGATTATTTAAAATATTATTTCAGCTGATGATATAATGCAACATTATATAAGAGCCGTTTCTTTGTCACTGTGCACCATTCAATCAGTTATGCCTCAGACACAAAATAGTTAAATGAAACAAAATATATATATGAGAGAGATATATATGTATAGCAGTCCCTAGATTTCATTCAATTTCTTTTTTTAAAGCTGATCAGGATTTAACAAACAATTTTGACCACAGCTTTCAAATCAATAATTAGAATGAAAAATCTCTCCCCTCTATAAATATGACATTAACATAATTATACCACCCCCATCGCATAGACCCATCCTCTTTAGGGAATACATCTGATGCTCTGAAGATGGAAATCAGTCAGATTTTAGTTGCTCTCAAACGTACCTTTGCTTCTCACTGACTGACTGGCTTTACCTTCCATGCACACACACGGTCACAGCACACACACGCACACACACACATGCGCACACACACACACACACACGCACAGAAAGGCACGGCAAAGCAGCGGATGCTGACTCAGAGCAGTTGTGTGTGGAGGGGGTGGTATCGGCTGGTATTTTCACTGCACTCATCATTAACATTAACTCACTCTCTAGCATCCACCCTCTCTCAGACCTGCTGGACTGCAGCATTTGCATGACGCTGTCACTCTAGCCCTTGTGGGTCAGATGTTAGAAGAAAAAAAAAAACAAAAAACCTCAAGGCTCTCATAAGGAATGCCTTCATTTCTTCCAAAGGGTCCCTCTTCTTATTTTTCCACCTTTCTACTTCCTCTGTTGCTGTGTCTCAGTTGTTTGACATCTTTCCGGAAGAAAATGTCTTGAGCTGCAATAAGCCAGTAGTCAGTCGGTCCTCCCCTCACCTCACACTCCTATTCCCACCCCCTTTTTTTCCTAATCAATAAGACAGATCTCCAAATGCAGTTGTGAAAACAGGCTCTGACACACAGACTTTCATCCTCAATCCTCTGCCTCAGGAATAGCAGGCAACCCAGGCTCACACGTGATGTAGAGAGAAATAATGCCAGTAATTCTTGAACAGTCTTAGGAGTTTATTCTACGCCTTCTTCATTTTTTCCTTTGCTCGAATAAATACCAGTGGGAAGGACACACTAGCTCTCAAAAGCTACAAGGATTCACTTCTTCAGAAAATAATGAACATTAAAAGACTAATATTAATCTTCCTTAAAATTAATGCTATCTTCCCCCCTCCTTCATTGTACTCTTTATAAGTAGGAATTGTCTCATAGCCAAAACCCTGCCAGGGTCTGAATCACAATTCACTGTGCTGAAATCGTGAGTTTCAGGGCTTCACTTGGCATTTAACTGGACTAAGCAAATTTTTTCCTCTTTTTTTTTTCTTTTATTTTAGACTTCTTATTGAAAATAAAATAAAAAATAGAAGCTGCTTGCGTCAGAGGGAGCACTGCAAGAGAACAATGGCAATACACCCGCACCACCACACTGAGTACTGAAAATGCATGTTTGAGCTCCACTTGTGTATTTTTCTGTATGGTATTTGCTCCGTTTTGGTAGAGAAGTCTGAACACATACACGTACACCTAATACACACACAGAGAAACTCAAGACGCATATAGAAAATACACAACACAAAACAAAGCACAAAGGCTGATAACTGAAACACAGGCACAAGTTGTCTGACAGGCTATGAAAATCCACAGAGCATAATTATTGTGTGCATTTTTACCTTGTTCCTTTGTTCTTAAGGCAAGGGACTTTAATGGCTTACGGTGTTGACAGTCTTTCGGCTTTTCCCTTTTTTACGCCAACAGTATTTGGGAATTACTTTTCCAGACAATACCACACCACTGTGATTCGCGGTATAGAAATTATTTACCGGGGGGGGGGGACAGGTGATACGCAATTCACCAGCCAATTCTCAGAGCTGCCTGGTGCCGTGGAAGCCCTCGGGCGGGCAGGTCCCAGGATGCAGCGCTGCACTCCCAGCTCAGGTAGCCTTTTGGCAACCTTATGGCAGCAGCAGCGCATGGGAAGGGCACCCACTTGCAGGGAAGGTCCAAAAGAAAACGCCGCGCAGCCCCAAAGTAAAGGAAGGAAGCCAAAACGCCAGGTACACGCCCTAAGCCCAGTTAGTGCGCGCTTGGGACCAGTCATGGTGATGGTGATTAATTTCTTAGGAAAAGGATGGAGGAAAGTAGACAATAAGGAAACAGTTAAGTTTGTAATCTCAGAAAAAGGGAGAGACGGAGACAGACACACACCCACAGACAGAGAGCGAGCGAAGAACGCCAAGCATGAGACAACAAAAACAAGACCAAAATCAGATTTGGGAAACTGAAAAAAATACACGATTACAGCATTCAGCTTAGCATTTACTGAGGTATAAAAAAAAAAAAAAAAAAAATTATCACATGCACAGCATGGCTTAAAATACTTATGGCCATCAACAGTCTGTGACGGATGCCGGCTTCTTACTGCTATACGTACATTAGATTGGTCATCGCCTCTTAATCTCCTTTTGCTCAGACCCATCCATTTTTTGCTGCTCCAGCATCTGTGCCCTTTATGCTTTTTTTCTGTATAGTTACCCACAATACCCTGGATAAATTAATGTCATGACCTCGCTATGGCTATCAGACAGAAAAAAAAAGTCTACTATTTTAATAATTGAACGTGCGCGTACAGCAAACTGCCTACTGATAGCCCAGCTTTGTGGACTGCCTCCAAAAGCAGCCTTTGCTAGCTCTGCGAATCAGAGACAACAGATGCAAATACTGGCCACAGAGCCCCGGCTCTCTGCCTTGCCTTTTTTTTTAAAAAAACCCACCCTTTTCAGTCTGTGCCACTTCATTTTCCCTGTGCCTGTCCCCTCAATGGTTAAAAACATTAGCCTGATGAAATTAGAACCTCCTGAATAAAAGGACGAAGATGAGTGAAAATTATAAATGGTTGCAGATTCTGGAAATTTATATCCAGACAGTGAGTAGGGAAGAGTACCCAGGTTCAAGTGCTGAGCCTCACTCGGGAGCACCTCTGGGGCCAATGGGACTGCAGACTAGATTAAATCAATAGTCGTCTGAAACGAGATGTCGTAATCAATCAGCTCAATTACCACTGTCATAGATCTGGGCTTAAGGTCTTTCCTGATTCCACTCTTCTAATCATTAACCCTTATACATCCTCATAATAGGAACTCACGCTTGCTCTGCTGCCCTACCTTCAGACCATCAAAGTTTAACTTAGCATTTTCCCCTCTTTTTTCCTTTCCCTGTTTAAATAATATAAGAGCGGGTCAGCAAGAAATGTTTTAAATGTGAATACGGTGAGATTAGGTGCACTCCTTTAAGTGTACCTATTATATATGTGCTGCTGTGCACTTATATATTATTATTATGCCTCCGGGAGTGGCTGGGTGGATCAAAGACTGCTGTTTAATTAACATTCAACTCAGCTGTTTCCTTGGAGATTAAAAATAGAAGACTAGTTGAATTAAACTGAAGCTGTTCACTCCTTTCACTAATCCAATATTACAGAACCCTCCTCCCCTCAACCTAGTTAGAAACAACTCATTTCTGGTTAATCAGCCACCAGGAAAATCCATTTTCAGTTTGAAGGTAAGTGTGAAAAAGTTGGAAAGACAGTTTTGTGTGCATGTCTGAATTTCACGGAATTGCCCATCATTTACATTTTGCATCCACAGTACAGTAAATCCTCATGCAATGCAAGGAGAAAAGAACCATCAGGTTTGACTATGAGCAGAACCACTTTAAATTCTTGCCTGTAATTATTATTTGCTGTATGAAGATTAAATGTCAAGCACTAAACTTTTTTTTTTTTAGCTTTTTTTTTTTATTATTCCTGTGCAGGAAAAGATCTAAGAGCTTTTCATAAAAATGCCCCAGCAATTCTCACATATCCTTCTCTTGCTTTCTCAGGAGGAAAGAAAGAATCCAGGTAGCAGGTATCCAGAATTTAGGTCTCTTAAGTCTGATTTATTCTGTTAGACTTAAATAATAATAGTGAAAAAAAACCCTGGTACATTTACACTTACATCACTGCCTGTACACACTGCCTCTGTTTCCAAGCAGAACCACACCTTTTTTAACCATGGATCTGCTTCTCAGCTGGAAAGACCGAGCGCACAGCCCCAGTCCAGGCAGCATTGAGAATACCAAATAGCAGAATTAGCCATGGCAATGCTCTTTTGGGAAGGAATTTGTGCTCCCAGAAATGCTAGCAGTGGGTATGGGACAGGGGCAGCAAATAGGGGTCTCAGGGCAGAAGCAGAGGCCGAGGTCGGGGTCTGTCTGGGCAGGGCTCCACGCTGTCCAAGACAGGTTATAATTGGAGATCGATTGCTAGATTTAATGACCCGGCTGTTTTCATTAGTAGAAATGTAAAAAATTGGTCTCGAAAACGATTCAGCTGCTAGCATAGGTGCTTTTTAACAGGCTTATACCTCAGCCAGGAACAGCTTGGTTGTAGTCACTGACCCCTCACAAATGGAAAAAAAATGACCTCAGCTTTGCCTCTTTTCTGGGAAAGCTTTAGCTGGCAGGGGGATGAGAAACAAAAAGAACCTTAATTTTGTCCTTTAGTAATGCTAAATGAATGCACTGCACCAGACACCACCTTAAACTGGCTGAAGGGCACTGCTCAGCTTTGCAGGCAGCAGCTCAGACTGTGAGCATCATCCACAAGGGGACAGCATCCACATCCACACTGGAAAGATGCAGTTTGTGTCTGCGAGGAACAGAAAGGGGAGCAGCCATTGCTGAAAGCACCCAAAAATTTAAAAAAAAAAAAAAAAAAAAAAAGGAAAGAGAGAAGAAAAAAGAAGGCGTTTCCTGGATTATTACTTCTGGACGGAGGGGGAGGAGAGGTGAGGCTGGACATGCATGTCAGGTATCAGAACCCACTCAAATACAGGATGAGCCTTTTGTTTTCTTAAACAGCAAGGGTAAGGTGATTTGCAATATTAATGCAAACTTTGTGTGACAGATAAGGACTCTCTGGAATAACAGATAGTAATGTTAAGGGAATGTGATGACAAGGATTAGATACCATTGGAGCAAAATCAGAATGTATCTTACAGGAAGGAGGAAATGCACTAATATCAAATGTTACTCTGATTTTACAGTTCTCGTCTTCATATCCTCAGCGTGCTCCAGCTGGGACAAAACATACTCATCCCTTTCCTTTTCCGAGAAGCAAAAGTTTCTTCATCACAGTGCACATGGAAAGGGTATTAATAAAATAAAAGGTTTAGATTCTCTTAATGTATCATTTAAATGATTAGAAGGGCGACACTGTTAGAATAATCCGTGCCTAGCTAAACTGACCTACGCCTAGCTCTGTGTGATTGTCCCTAGCACCTTCTCACCTCACTGATGAACAGCAAGGGGATAAAGGCTTCAGAAAATTCCCACAGCTATCTAGTCCCAGATCTACCACCAAAAAAATCTACCCTCCTATTTTCTTGTTTAGAAATGCTATATCCAGGATTGTATAGCAATTTAGTAAGAGTGCCTTTTTTTAACTTAGCTGAAATTCCCACCTGATCATAAAGTATTAAAAATATATATAGCCTACACAATCTACTGCAGAAAGGAAATCACAGAAATAAAATTACAGAGAAACAGCAATATCCTTCTCTTCCTACGCAAGCTCCATCTTACTCATGAAATGCTATTATACCATCTCCTTGCTGACTTGTCAATTTACCTGCCCTTTATTAAAACACAGACATATGACAGCAGAAATTATTGTAGTTTGAATTACTTTGTAACTGTGTGAATACTATTCAATAGACCTTGATTTTACTGACACTTTCAATTAAAAAAGTAATTATTTATGAAAACAAACCACTACGATATGTATACTTTTTTTACCTATGTTTCCTTGAGCTGTGAGAGCACGAAATAATGAACGAATTAACTTTTCTATTTACGAACACTTTTTATACTTCACTAATTGCTTTCTGTTACTACTTAATACAGCATCAGCCCAATGTGAAGAAAGGAAGGGCCCGGTACTAAAACGAAATTCCAACTGTTCAAAAACCTGTTTTTGACTAAACAGTCGAGTCTGCATTTGCAGTCTGTTCAATAAGAAAGACGTAAAGTGCCAGCAGTGTTTTAAAAATCCCGCTTCATAAATTTTCCACTATGACATTTTTACTGTTTCCTTACACGTAGGTATACCTGCATACACATACACACACACATATATATATAATTGCTAAAAACACAAGATTACATAGAACTAGATCACCAAAATATGCTGTCTATTCCCAGAAGTCACCCCTCCACGCTGGTTCCACACTATTGTTGCAATCACCACTGGGCCTGATCCTGAAATAGGGAAATACAAGTCCCTTTATTTAGGTGTGGATAATGTCTCTGAAATGACCTGAACCATTTCTCCGAGCACTGATTCTTGGATGTGTATTTGCCACTCAAAAATCTGAGTTTGTGAAAGGAAATTAAGGGTATTTGGTACATGCTGCAAGCACTACAAGAATGTACAGAATGCTGCTATAGGACAAAACACTCCTATTTTCTTAACAATGCGATCTGAAGATAAACATTTGTGAGAAACATTCAGACAACCATTTCTACTGTCTTGTTTTTAGAGGTTTCAAAAGCAGTCTGAGGAAAAGCAAAGCATTTTAAGACAAAAATACAAAATAGCAGGTTCAATGCCTGCAAAACCAGAATATTTTAAATTTTCTAGACAGTGAAGGTTAAAGCTATCCTGCATTCTCACAGTCCTCTCTCTCCTTTCAATCAATCTCATTGATTTTTTTTAAAGGTCAGAGGCTATACCTTCATTGATCAAAGAAACAGCCTGACACAGCGAAAGAGTCTGCCAATTCCAGACAGATCAATCACACCTTTGTCTGCTTTTGATACATTATGGTTATTTATTCTGCATCACCACGACTTTCTGTCGCATGGCTCTTAATGTAATAATGCTGCTCGGGGACAACAATAAAAAAAAAGTTGGGGGAGGGGAAATATTATATTTAAAACATTTTAAGCCTCTCTCTGGTATTTCTGAGGGTGGCTTATGATGGAACTTGGCCAACTTGTTTGATTTCATTTTTGCCTTGGAACTCCTGTTCTGGTATTTAACTCTCCTTGGTCAGCGCTTTGTAGGATTTTATAAAGGCAATCCTTTGAAAATGATTTGTGCAAACTGTTTTGAGAAAAGTAATTAGATCTTGATAGGACAACAATTATGATCTAATCACAACCATAATTTTCCACATTTATGCACTGTTTTAGAAATGTTTTAATAAATAGGATGAAACTGATACTTGGCTACAGCTACGGACTGCTTTATGACTGTAAAATGAAACTAATGGTCAGCCAAAATAATTACTAGGAAATATTGCTGAATAAACAGATATAAGTGCTGAAAAGCTCCTGGCTTTGCAAACTATTATGCTGAAAGCCTGCTAAAGCTTTAAAAATGCACTATATGCTCCCTGTCTGCCATGCCTGAAAGTTCTATGTTGTTATTTAGCTCTCCATAGTTCCTGCAAAAAGCCTTCAAAACTCCTGTTGGTCTAATATCAAATCTTTTGTTCACATTTGGAAGCCTATCACTTCACTAGCAGTTTCACTGCTTAAGAAAAATCACTTGCGGGTCTTGGGATATTGGTTATAAGTAAAAACATTAAAATCCAGTTCTAAAAGTGAAGTTGTAGCCAAAGAAAAGCCAGTGCTTAAAAATGCCCAGTGGTTTCAGTGGAGTTGGGACTTCACTAGAAGGTGTTATATCTCAACTCCTTCAATCCAAGCTACCTCCAGTAGGAAAGTTCATGAGATTTCAAAGGACTATAATCGATAAAGATTTTTTAAAAAAACCAACACATTTCTTATCAAAATAGCTAACAAAGCTGTCATGAGCTCTATGCAGCACTCAGTCCTATGAAGCAGAGTGGAAATGTTCAGTAAAATTAAGCACGTAAATCTTTGCAGAATCAGGATATCAGGTAATAAGACATAATCACTATCGTTAGAACATTAAAATAAGATATGAGATAATCCAAACACTTGGCATGAGTTTCTGATTTCATTGTGCCTGCTCTGTAAATTATTGTGCACCCAATTTACAATTACATCAGCACTATTATGTAGAGCCAAAGGTAAGTGGTATACAAAGCTGAAATATTAAACCCATTAAAAAGTTATGAGTTTGACAGAGTCCCTACATATACTTGTGTTCATGCCAAGAAATGCATTTGAAAACCTTTAACAAAAGGAAACTGCCTTCCAGTGATAAACTGCAGTGCCTGCAAGACATTGCTAAAATGCTACTGCCACTCTCAAAGGCCAAGAGACCTTAAAAATGGTTGCTGGCTGACAGCATTATACAAAAACATACAGTTTCTTCTGTAAAGAAATAAAGCTGAATGCACAACATTTCAGAGAAGTTTTGAATAAGTCTATTTGTCCGGCTTACTTTGCAAAGGCTCTGAAGAAAACAGCACCATAAACACTTTCAGTCCCCACACAAGGGCTAAACAAAGAGTCCTCTTTCTAGCCATTTAATCCAGTAATTTATTTTTTCAACCATCACATAAATCGAAACACAGCTGTAACCAATGACTTGCAGATCCAGTTCCCTGCCAGCTGGATCCTGTTCTGCTGAAGCAGCAAGATTTTTACATTGTTCACTTCTGTACATCTGGAGAAATCATTTGGGTTCAAAGGTGACTAGAAAAGCTCTTTAAATAAACTCAACCAACAGTGAACAGAGGCCTATGTATCTACAAAAGCTCCATGGAGTTCCATTTTAAAAGTTTTTTCTTCAAATTAGTGCATACAGCAGTTTGCTTCTTTAACTATTTTTTGATTATGACATTTTAATTGAATTCTACACTCAAATATGTATTTTGATAACCAAGAAACATTTAGTATTTCCTAAGAACTTTCAAACAATGCCAATACTCAAAAGTGATCACAGTCAATAGTGTATTATCACATTTAAAAGAATGAACAGACAAATGGCAATGGAATGAAAAAAAAAATATCACAATTAATGCATCTTAGCTGCTGCCTGAATGCAGCTCAACTTTTAATTATAAAGAAAGCAAACAATAAGAAAACATACACTGTACTTGGATATGCTGAACCTGAAATCTCTTAGAAGTTAGTCCTTAAAATAGCCTTACTTCAAAAAGTCTACCTCATCCCTTACTGCATGAGTCTGCAGGTTAAATAACAAAAATGTCCCTGACATTTTAAACTGCACACAGCACATTGATTACAATGCAGCATTTCTTTTAGAAAAGCAATCACAAAGCAAACCAGCTGAATCTTTTAGAGGTAAATAACAATGAATATTAAAGGCTCATATAATCTGTATCTTTGATTACTTTTCAGACAAAACAAGCACTCAAACACATTTACAATGGAAGGGGTTTGTGCCTCGCCCAGGCCCCACAAGCAAAAACATTTGCAACATTGAAAGTCCTGATGTTAGGTCTTATTTACAAATTCATAAGTACATGCTCTCAGTTACAAATTCAACTAAAATTTGTCTCTCAATTTGTGTTTCTCTTGAAAGCAGGTAAGCAAGACACATCCAGAACATGCCCCAGTTGCTCAGGTAAAGACGTAGCTCCTGTCCTGCACGTTATTAAAAGGCATTTCAAAATTCTGTTAGGCTTCTCTATGGTAATTGCTTCTTTTCCTCTTTTAGTACTTACTGTAATAGCTGCTCTGAAACAAAGCTGATAAAAGAATCCTTTCTGCTTGCCTCTCTGGCCACATCTCTGCTCTGGCTTCGTGTTATTGCCAGTTATCTCTCCTCACAGATTAACTGAGCAGCTACCTCACCTTCAGCTCTTGCTTCTCCTTGTCAACTCTTGCCTGCACTTCCCCCCTTCACTCATAATTATAGCAATGCTATCTGTGCTCTGTTGTGAAAATAGGAGCATTAAAAAAAAAATAAAGAAGGAAAATATAATGTCTTTAAAAGCCAGATAAACCAGATAAATCACCTGCAGAAATTAACATGCACAACTCATAACCAGGTAATTACCACATCACTCCAGGGCAAATTTCAGAGTATTTAGACATGCATTTCTGTCCATTAACATGTATAGATTTATGTAAACATTCTAAAATTAAAAGTATCTAGTTTTCACTTAATTAAAATGTTTCTGGAAAGCTTTCTCTCTTCAGTTCCTGATGTGCATTTACCCGTAACTATGGTTGAGTTTTTGCTCAATAACCAATGTAAGGATCACAAAAGGAAGTGAATTTTGTCAGAACAGAAGCCATCAGTGCCCAGAGAGTGAGGCTCTTCAGGGCTTGCCATGATCAACTTTGCCAAAATTATCACAATTCAACAGCATAAACTTCATTTACCATCCATTCACCCAGTTCTTTTGTTTCACCAGCAGCAGCCCTCCATAGTTCAGATTCTGTCTTGCCAAAACTATTTGACTCAATAGGCAAATGGATAATAACTCTCTATCAGGATTTATTATCCAGTTCAGACATCATCTATGGCCCACGATGTGACATTGCCTTGTTTCCTACCTGCCTTGGGTTTCAGGTAAGTTAGGTTTGGGGAACTTTAAGTCAAAATCTGAAATAGGCCCTTTGGAGGCCTGTGAGAGTCTAGGAAAAGTAAAGTAGCCTGGAGGGAGGTATTACCTATTTTTGTTAGGTGCCTTTGGTTGTTTAAAAGACCTTGCTTAACTCTCACATTGCAGTTGGCAGTACAGATGGTATTCTGATTTATCTAGGAATATAACTCCCATGGCAGATCCTGAGGCAAAGGCTTTGGAGGTTTTAAGAGATATCTGGTTTAAAACCTAAGCTCTGCTGAAAGAATCTCCCAACTGGAAATCCAGCTCACCAAACTAGGAAGACCGAAGCAGAGCTTTTGAGATCCCAAAGGCCAATTTCAGAATGTGCTAAGCCAGGTATTCCAATTATCTGAATTTTGTTTGGCAAACATTATGGGTGCTTCTACCTAGGGGTTTGGATAATTATGCTTATCTTCTGTAAGGCATTTGCTCATGCCAGTTTACATTGTAGAGAACTCTTTATGTAACCTGTACCACTGGGTGCTCACAGAAGGGATGAACAGTTTACAAAGCCTGGAGTGCCAGACCTCACATACACCTCCTGCATTAAAGACAGACCTTGTCAATAGGAACTGAGAAGGGGGACAGAAGCTGCTGCCATTTAAAGATGAGTGATGTTGGCAATCACCTTTCTGGCAGACTCCTGCTCCCATGCAAGGTAGAAATTCCCATTTGCCAGTCCCCAGTGAGTGTGCAGCCCAGGACCTGTAGAGTAAATCAGGACATCTAGCAGAAATGGTGGTCCTTTCTGCTGTCCCTCCTGAGCTCGGTCATTTGTTCCTCCACCTTGTTTATGCTGACACTTGCCTCTCACAGCTGCATCCTAAAGCAGGTTAGGGAAGCATCCCAAAAAGCAAACCAGAAGAAATGCAAGATTAGTTTGCAACAGGATCAATCTTTCATCTAGCTTATTTAGCAGTCACATGAACCAAGTGCCAGCACAAAAAGCCAGGCGGAAATGAATGCCACTGGCAAGAGGATGGAGTTCTTCTTTCAGTGGCAACCTGAACTTAGGCAGAATATACGTGGCCCTACATCTATTTGGAATCAGGAGCTTCATGAACCGTAGCCTCTTCGAGTCAACCCCTTAGGGCACCAAAAGTCCCCATCTTCTAACTAAGAATTAATGTTGCTATGCTCCCTGGCATCCATGTCGAGCCCTGAAACACAAAATTTAAAATACTTTCTGATGCAAAGGTATGAGACTGTTTTACAGCCAGATAGAAATTAGAAGTTACAGCCAGAGGATAAAAGACTAGACACTCCAGGAAGTATCATGTACAAGGGCTGTTCAGGGTGGTCAGAATAGTAAATGAGATATTAGCAACAGTCAAGCAATACATCAAGGCTATAAATAACTGTGAAATCAGGTATTAACAGTAATCATACAACACACAGAGGAGGTGCTCAGAGATTCCAATACACTTGAAATGCAAATTACAGTAGAGTTAAGGGTAGCTGTGACAACAGACTTGAGCCAAAAATTGGATCTCTAATTTTCAGACACTATGAAGAAATTTATTTCAACTTAGCCAAAATGGGCTGAAACGTACCATATACATATAATTACTTGTACAGTCTTCTCCTTGCACGTATCTCATTCCACTTATCCAATTTAGAACAGTGTTCTCAGTCAATTATTTACAAAGATAAAATGGACAGGCTTAGGGTTTTCATAAAGTCCATTATAGCCACAAAGCATACTGAGAGAATCAATAAATTGTATGTTATCTCTACAAAGCATTCAGCATTTTCCTGTCTTTTTTTTTTTTTTTTTTTTTTGGTAAGTTACACGCCTATTACTGATGTAGTCAGTTCACTTTTCATTGGATTTTGATCCACAGGCACACACCACAAGGCAAACATATGCCTCTTCCTTCACAAATAAAGTGCCATCAGCCACCGCACCCGTGTTTGTAAATCATTTCCGAGATGCTGTGTTCTCACACGTGCAATCTGAGAGCAACAACATAAGACGAAACATATCATTGTGAAACATATCACATCCAGGACTTATGAAAAAAAAAAAAAAAAAAAAGAGGTGGAATGGCACGATCCACAGCTAGGTTTACGTTGTGCCCTGAATTCCTAAGCAGAACATCTCAGCGCAATGACTGAGCGTTTCAGCCCCCAAAGGACCATGCCTCTCCAGGGATCACAGCATTTGCAAGTGCATGGGGATTCCATGTGACGTGAGTGTGTGACAGACTCTGCCTGGGAACCCACCAGCTGGCTGGAAGAGACCAGCAACATGTACAACCAGACAGCTTAAAGAGTTACTGCACAGAGAGAAAATAAACTTCCCAAGTCTGTGCTCATTTACCTATAAATTACCCCAAAACAGAACTTCTTTTTTAATAAAGTAAATTTGATGTACAATGTTGGCTTAAAGCACTTCATTTGCATATCCTCAAGAGAATATGGCCTTGAGCATAGTCCTGGGGAGATGTAGGCATCAGAGAATACAGGTATCTTTTCTTCATTTTTGATTATGAGTTTGCAATGGCACCTTGAAAGGCACAGTTCCCTGTGTGAAATCTGTCTGTAAAAAGTCTTGCCTTCCCAAGGTCCAAAACTGTAGTTTAGGACAGCAATACAGGGACATTGAGCAAATCCTTATTAACACACCAGTTTTCTCCATGAAGAGCAAAAAGCTGTTCTACACTTTGAAAACTCATGCTTCCGTGCTAGTAGGAGTAATATCTGCAGGATAACCAGCAATATGAGGAATGTAACTCTCAATCCCTTATGTAGCATAAAAATGGTCATAATGGGTTAAATCCAAGAGCCTTCTTGCTCAGCATCCTGTCTCCAACACTGCATATAAATAGATGCCAAAGGTCTTCCTTTGAATCAGACAAGCACAGATGATCCTTCTAACAAAGGACTGCGAGGTGACCATAAGGAAAGGGAACAGGTTTGTATATTATTAAGAGAGACTCCAAGTGGGAAAAAATGAAATATCACAGAATTTTGTAGTTACATCTTTTCAGGAGCTGAAGGGTGGCAGAGGGTACATAGGACAGGGAGGGGGATAACATGCTGTTCTCTGAAACTCACTAAAACTTCTCTGTTCCCAGCTCCTCTCTGTTTTCCATGGATATCATTACAGTGATTTCAAAGCCTCTTTGCAATTCTTTCATAAAGGTCAAATTCCGCACTCTGTTCAACATGAGCAGTGGTAACTGCACTGCCTTTGAACATCAGCTCTCTGCTACAAGGAGTCTGTTGCCAAAACGTGAACTGCTTCACACAGTCAGACCCTGGAGTCTGCTGAGTGTGGGTACCCAGATGACAAAGCAAAGTCAACAAAACCCAACAACAGCTAAGCAATAGAAATTATTTTTAATAATTGCTTTTGGGGTTTTTTCTTTCTATCCAGGGATTTTTTGGACTCCATCTTGGGAGATTTGCAAAGAAGGAAATGCCATAAAAAAACTCCTAATGACAAGATCACGTATTTCAACTACATCTGAAAAGTTCAGAAAGCAATTTTGAAGATACTGTCTCTAAGTGAGTCTGATAAACATAGGTAAAAGCTACTGTGCCCTATATGTCATCAAATACACAACTGACAAGTTTAAAGAGAGATACTCCACTAATAAACTGTACAGGAGCTAAGTAAATATACTACTGTATTACATGTCTGAGGCATAAAAGTTCTTCATAAAGCCTTGAGACAACAGCTGAGAGTCTTACAGTCTGAGTTCTTATAGCACTTCCTTTATTAGACAGAAACATTATACCTCTGGACAGGGTACACACAGACGCCATAAGAATAGTTATTTGAAAACTTAATTACCAAAATTTTCTGTGTATTTTAATTAGATAACTGCAGCCTTCCTGGGCTGAATACAAAAACCTGTGATCTAGCCAAATGTCCGAGTCCCCAGATTTATGAAGTGGTTCAATGTAACGCAGAAGTGGCAGGCTGCTTTCCTAAATCCACCTGCAAGAGAAGTGCCACGTGATCCTTTTCCTTAGAAAAGTGGTCTTCTTAAGCCTTGATGATATCTGAGCTCTTGAAAAGCAAGTTGAAACACAGTATTTTTCAGCCTGCCAAACAGTGCCTTTACACTTGCTTCATTCTTAGAATTCAGCAAATAAGTCACAGTCATTTTCATTATGCAGTGAGGAGCATCAGAAAGCATGAGGCAAACAAACATGAGGACAGGTTTATAACTTCTACCTCTCCATCAATTCTGTCAGATTTCGGTTGCTTAAAATTGTCTTCTGCACTCCTGTCACTACTTTAGCTAGTGAACTCATAGCAGCAGCTTTTAATTTTAAATACCAGGCATTCACACCTCAATAAATGTTCAGCAAGTTACACTACACCAGCACACAGTTTCCCCTTATTTACAGGGAAAACTGCATCACAAACTGTCTTAGGACTCATACTCTTGTATTCCCAGATTGTCTGGGCAAAGAAGCACGAAAAATATTCTGTTCATTATTAACCTAATTTATTCATATTTTTCTATCATTTTTGGAAAAAGAAAAATACAGTACCTTGCATTCCTTTAAAACCAACATCAATTTGAAGGAAAAAAAAACCCAACCCAGAAAAACCAGTATCAAATGACACTCCACATTCATTCATTTGGACTCTTGGTATGATTATTAGTGTTCATGATTGTGAACACTGGAATCCTCTCGCTCTACGTTCCTCCAGGTTTTATTCTGCTCTTAACAGGCAAAATTTATTTAACTCATTGTTTAATTTGAATATGGGAATTTTTTTTTTATTTGTAAGACTTTCAAATATGATGTTGTTTGTTGTGGGAGTGAAATCCACAGAACCTATGTAACATTTCAGCTTATTACCTAAAGGGTTAAAATAGACTTGATGGAACAAAAACATTTCTTTAGATCACCCTTTCACTTCAAAATAAATCAAGTAAAGGGATCTCAAGTAAGGGGATCTCAAGGAAAGGGTTCTCTGTATAAACCCAGTCATGTAATTCATTAAGATCTACTGACTCCTCTGCCTCAGGACTACAGTCAGAATTTACCCAAATTGGCATTGAATAGAAACCTTGCACTACACATTTTTCCTACATGAATTTTCTCCACTGATGTAACCTATATGCAAACAAAGTGTAGGAGAATATTTTCTCATTTACCATTGCTACTGGGATATAGCCAAAATTAGCCTAAAATGAGACCAACCAGTCAAATGAATTTTCATTAGCTCATCCCAATCTGGCCATCTTGTTATCAGAAACACTTTGATCATGTGGAGAGATTTCAGAAGGAAAAAAAAAAAGGAAGGAAAAAAAAAAAGCTGTGATTAGGCCAACATAGTCTGGAGAAGAGCTGTCAAGAGAGGTGAATAATTTAAGTACTTGCACAACAGCCTACAAGTCTTTTTTGTGCAATACCTCCACAGAAAAAGTGCAGAGGTTTTCCATAAAGAGTCCTATATAGAAGTGAGATGGAAATAAGAATTTCTATTTTTGTAGGAAGGAATTCTTTTTCACAATGAAACTATTTCAAGGCAATGGCTAACATGTACAAAACTAGCTTACAGCAAACACGAGTATGGACTAATCCTTCACTGGCTCAGAAAGCATAATGGATCATTTTTAGCTCAAGTTCTTATTCTTTTAATACAAAAATGAGGAAGTCAAAGAGCGACATCAGTGGTGAGAATCAGCAGAGAGGAGGCACCCCAGAGCTTGGCAGCAGTTCAAGGTTTCATCTGCCTCGACAGGGACTGAGAGAAGATCACAACAGCAACATCACAGTGAGGATTCTGCAACCTGCCCGTCCAGGGAATTGACATTTTTATGAGGATTTGAAAATATTGTAAACTGTAGAAGAGAACAGGAAGTAATTACAGATTAAGAGGACTAGTCAATGACAGAAGAATGGTGAAAACCTTTTGATCTTGAAAAATATTTAGTAATTTAGAGGAATTTTTAAGTATATCAAAGAACATAGGACAAGACAAAACTCTCAGAAAGAAGTGAAGAAGACAAAGACTAGAGTGGTGCAGGGGTTTGACTTGGAGTTAAGAGTAACTATTAAAAAACTTCCATTAATTTCTTTGGTTTGGGGTTTTCCTGAGGCTCTTTTCTGCAATTGTGATATGGAACAACCTGGCAAAAGGTGAGACAACAATGTAACCACAGGTAAAATCTGGACCTTTTCTTTAAGCTGAAAAATAGATATATGCCAGCATGTTTGACTCATACAAAGTTCAAACCAATTAAATAAAAGAGGATAGAATCATATATCATCAGAGAATAATTTAGGTTGAAAAAGACCTTTAAGATCACCAGGCCCAAGTGTTAACCCAGCACTGCCTAAGTCCACCACTAAACCACATCCCTCAGTGCCACCTCTCCACATCTTGTAAATACCTCCAGGAATAGTGACTCAAGCACTTCCCTGGGCAGCACCTGACCTCCTGCCTCCCGGCCCGATGAAATCCTTTGCACCAGAAGTTCCATCAGCAGAATGAATCATGGCCACCTTAATGAACACCTTTTAATGGATTTCTACAAATCCACTCTTTTTTGCAAATATTTTTAAAAGCACACTTGTTTGAGCAACTGCATAGTGAACTTTTCTCCTTAAAATCTATTTTAATCAGTTTTGTACACAATGCTAAAAAAAAAGGATACTCATTTTACTTTTTCCTTCCTCTCCTCCCATGTGCTCTACTTGGAAGTACATTGTGTGAAGATCCCTGCTGTGGTTGTGTGACTGTCCATGGGAACACTGGCATGGTCCTTGTACAACTGTGTAGTTAATTTTTTTATAGCATAGGAGATTTACTATTAACCTTACCTTTGGACTGGAGGGAGACTCATGTAGCATATGCCCAGCAGATGTAGAGGATGCAGTCTGGCTAATTACAGGAGTAACTCTGTAAACCTTAGCTGTGCTAAGTAATAACTAAAATATAATCAAGGAACAAGGAGTGTCCACAGAAATCCCTCAGCTGTTTCAACAGTGGCAAAGACAGGCTAAATCTTGTGCCATAGAGGCAACAGCAGGACAGTAGGGCTCAATTAAGACCTTGACTGGCACCTCCCCTCTCTGGATTTCTGAGAAAGAAGAAGAGCCTCTATGGGATACTCAGTACCCTGTAATGGTTGGTATTACAAGTCCTTTTATCTCAGTTTGGCTTTACACATCTAAATTGCATTCCCAAATGTAAGCACCTACAAGTCTGGAACCTTCTTCCTTTGACTAGTGTTGAGTTATTTAATGAAAAAAATGTATTATTTCTGCATACGTAAAATTTGTGTCTCCTCATTTTTGCCAAATCTTCACTCATTTTACGTTAGAAAGAGGCACAACACGTTCATTTAAAAAAAGGTTGTTTTCTTCCTCTTATTGCTCATTTCTTTGCAGCATTCAGAATAAGAGATGATGCTGCATTATGCACTATCAGCTGTACTGGATGGAGTTTATTGCACAGACAGGATCTTGTTGCCATTGGTGTTTTGTGGTGAGGGGATTCTTTTACCTGGAGAATTTATAAGGGGAGGGGAAAGGCTGCTGAAACTTTAACAGAGATCACAGGTTTTACTGAATTGTTCACAATTACTTGATCTCTTTCTCTGATATTTCTAAACTAATTTAGAACCCAAGAGAGGTGATAAATAGTTCAAATTACCTCTTTCAAAGCCTGCTAACTTTATGCTGTTGAATTTTGTTTGACATTGTGTCATCCACTGTTGTAGATCTCACGGTTCCTTTTTGAAGTTCCCCATATAGTATATTTTGGATTTGAGTAACCCAGCTAATTGTGACATTTGCAGATGCTATATCTCATTGCCTAACTTTCTTTCCATTATTTCCATGAATTAAATAACAAACATCATAACATGAAGCAGTGGAGCAGCCCACTCTAATCTTTCAGTCACAGAGGAGGACAACTATATATTTTTATTCTAGACTTTGTCAACCAGCCATTTTCACCCCATGATGAGGATTTTCCTCTCCCCCAGTGACTACTTAGCTTCCTTAACAGCTGCTCCTGTGGAGAAAATTTTTGAAGTCCAAATATTATGTTGACGGATTCATTTTTCCCTTCTTTTCTAATAATTGGTTAAAAAAAGAAAAGGCATAAATAAGAGAGCTAATAGAATACTGAGGAATTAGTTTCTTTTCCAAAAGAAGAGCTGGTAACCATGATATTAGCATTTCAGCATCTTACTCTAAATAGAGCCTCCTCTAATTTGCAGTCTCTATTTCTTTCTATTGTGCAGAAATATACTTCACTAGATTACTCTGTAACAGTTTTCTGAAAACTCGTCACGGTACTATTCAATTCTTCAGTACGGAAAAATCTTTACTCCTCGATTTGTCAACAGAGAAACTAAAATATGGCCACATATAAATAAAAAATGTTTATATACTTTATCACATTATTCCAAAAACTAAATTTCTTAAATGCAAGAAGTGAAAGGTATTCTCACTTTCTCAGACCAGAGAGATTGAGACCTTTCAATTACATTAGCACCAAATAAAACAAGCAAAGCCATCCAATTGGAATAAAAATCCACAGGCCCAGACACCTTTTTGATCTTAACCTTTCTGAACTTCTACTTTTATAATCTTGAACTGAGAATTTTACAGCTAAACTGTTTCCCACTCAAGTGTCAAACACTGCTCCCACAGCTGTGGGATTCTTGAAATTTGAGTCTGAATTTTGCAATTTGAGATTACATAGGTTTTTTTGCCACATACTTTACAGAGTTAAGAGAACAATGCTCACATAAATACTTTAGACTTGTTGTTCCTGAGGTGCAGAACATACAGTTCACACCTTGTGGCAAATGGAAGTAAAATGGATTTAATCCAATTTTGAGCCCTCTTTATCCTGGGCTGCTCTGCACCTCCTCACATGACTTAGTTGTCTCTTTGAGTCTGCCCAGGTTTGAGCAGGGAATGCTCAGCTGCCTATGAGCTCCAGTAGTGATGGCTGGGGTTTGTCCAGTGGTGCCTGGCACACTCAGAGTTCCTGCAGACTCAGGGTTTGCCTGGAGAACAGCCTAATGGCCATTTCCTTGCTTCCCTCCACTGCAGAGTTCTCCTCTAGATGGACCTGGAGCTCTTAGGGCAATGTCTGGCAGCTCCAGTGGTCCTTTCACAGAAAAAGGGCCAGGGTACAGAGGATACAGAACAGGGGAAGTTACATGCTGTTGGCAAGGGCATTTCTTCAACTTCCTTAACGGAAAGTCAATGCTGCAGATTATTTAAAGAAAAAAGTTTGAACTTCCCATCACTGTTCACCCTCCTTGTTCTTATGCCATATTCCTCTCCTCTTAGACAATGAAGATCAACAAAGGCAATTTTAGTTTTATTTGTACAGCCACTTTTACTGTCAGGATCCACTGAACTTCGACACTTGAATTTCAATCGGTGTTGTTTATTTTAAACACCTTCATTACTGCAGTCTTTATATGTGCATATATTATGTAGCTTTTAATATTTATGACAATGAAATAGTTTTATTAAATGTGTGTTATTATTAAATACAAGGGATGCATTAATTTCAAGACGAACTGTGGGGCAAGCTGTGTAATTACTACATTATAAAACACAATGTGAAAACATCACACTGATAGAGAAAACACATTCCAATGTGATACACAGCCTTCAAACTGTGAGATGGTGCTTTTTAACTTAGAACACAGGGGCTAGGCCTTTAATGCACTGCCCAGAAAAAGCTTTCATAAATATTTCTTTTGGACTAGTCATCATTTTGGCAAGTTAGCAGGCTCATCCCTTGATCCCAATGCTGACAATGACATCTAGCATGAACTTGGACAAACTATTAAATTGTCCAGAGCTCCTGCTTTTCACCTTGCGTATCGCAAAAGCATGTCAGACTCCTAGGTACATCCTGTTTGTTAGAGGCTGTCTGTGTAAAATTATTAAATAGAGGGACATCAATGGAGAAAATCACAAGGACCTTTGCTTTCAAAGCAAATCGGAACGTTTTCCTGAGTACAAATGCCCTTAAGGACCTCAGTGAGGTTACCATGGAAGAAGAGAGACTTCTGAAAGATTGTGCATTTCCCTGGTTTTCTAACTATTCCCTAACACTTGATGAACGTAATTGCAATGCCTTATTCATGGATGTATGTCACTTAGAGGTGCATCACATTTATTCCACTGAAATCTGTGAATAGATTGAGTTTTTCAAAATGCTGCAGCTTGTAGTCCTTGTAGTAAATAGATTTACTTTTTCCCCATATACTGATGACAACAATATTTTTAAGTGGATGCCATTGAACTGCTGTACATAAAGATGGCTTACCCTTAGAGAGTAGATTTCATCCCACAAAATATACCGATTAACAAAAAGACAACAGTCTGCAAACATCATCTGGTGAACAATTATAAAGATGATTTACATGATGCTTTTCACTTTATATTTATTCTCTTTTCCTTTATGTTCTTCTGTTGAATAACTTTGAACTGGTTTTGTGCAGTTTCAAATGAACAGTAATATTTACATGTCCTGAACTATGCTATTCAGAAGATGCTAAGACACATAAGCACAAGGACTTTTAGGATTACTGATTCAAACATTGTAGGATAAATTTCATTGTTTAATAGATGGCGATTAATGATTCATTTCATTTTTCCCCTTGGCTACTTCTACTGCTAGCAACAAGGCCCATTTCTCTTGGCAGCCTGTTGATGTTTTTTTTGTAAATACTTTTTTTTCCATTTACTTTTTTTTAAAAGTTGAAATGAACAATTATTTTGTCCCCGAAAGAACTTGACATTGTTAAGACTTCTTTTGTACACTTTCTATACTTCAATTTTTTCTTCAATAATGTTCTTTAGTCTTCACTTTACTATTTCCATGTAGCACAGAGCTATTCTCTGTCTGCATGCCACTGTTTCTTGATAGCTGGGTGAACTCCTACCTCCAGGTTTATAGAAAAGCTCTTAGAGCTAAAGAAGGGACAAGAATTCACCATGTTCCCTCAATAATTTATCATATGCCTTGTTCTTATCTAAGAATAAATGAAGAAACTTTTATACTAGTTAAGTAATGAACTGATGAAAACACATTAATGAAAATTTCACCCTGGAACAAACACATTGTTTTTTATTAAATAGCTTTAAATTCATAAGAAACATGAAGATTCTAAAATATAATATTAATTACATGAATTTGCATCCTTGTAACTAAGAGGCTACAAGGATGACTCGAAGGTTACATCTCTTATTATCATTAAAAAAATATTAGATTCTTTAACAAATCTACAAATCTTTGAGATCGAGGTTGTGGGGGGAAAAGAAACAACAAAAAAAACCCCTCCCCCCCAAAAAAACCCCCAAAAACCCAAAAAACAAACAAAACCTCCACAGCTATATATTAGGAAATGTTCTTGCTCCCTTACATTCCACAGAATTGGAATTGAATGCTTTCATTAATGAACACTCCTAAGTATTTGACAAATATATTTATACACATTTGCTTCAAGCCACAGATTTAAAATTTAAAGCAGCTTTAAAGCTTCTGAAGTCTTCTGCAGCTCTGAAGCCATACAGCAATTTTTAGAACAAGTATTTTCAAATGTTATTGCACTTAACATAGATAGTTACATTTCCAATATTTCCAATACCATGCTATGGACACTACTGATAAAAGTAACTGGGACTGAATTTACCTGAATATTTTAACATACTTTAGCAAGGATTTATTTCTTCTTACAGAGATGTTTTCTAGTTTTTAAAGTACTTTAAGGTATTATTGAGGATCCACTCACATTTGAAAAGAAAAGCTTTGAGTGAAAAATTACATAAATGAAAGCAATGTACTTAATAAATTTTAGAGAATTTGACTTTCTCAATATTTCTTAACTTCTTATAAGTTAATTGAACTATAGACTTACATTAGTGAACATTTACTTCTCTTTATGGATAGATCCTGTTTTCATTATCACTAGTTTTGAAATAAATTTTCACTCAAGGCTTCACTCAGGGAGAAATTTACTACCAAGTCTTAAAAATGTAGCATCACATTTGGGAAACTGTGTTAGAGATGCAGTATGTAAAATGTTCTGACAGAAAGCAACAGTAAATTGGGGCCTGACTGGTGTAGTATATTTCCATCAAATGGAACGAAGAGAAACAACTGATGAGGATCAGACTAGTTAGTAGAAACCACTAATGTAACATTAAAAACATTGTAAAATTATTGTAATTCTCTCTAATGCGAAATTACTATCTGGTAAATCAGGACTGTCTTTAAGAAGACAATATTGTTTAAATTTATTTTTATTTTCCTTCTCAAAACTACCTATGCATATGATTCACTTCACTCTGTGTTATGCTACTTTTTGTTTAAAACAAAAGCCTTGAGGATACCTTACATGAAGATTAAGGCACAGAACAAATCACCATTTCACAGCCATATCAAAAGCCTGTTTTACTGGTTAGCCATTTAACTTAAGCAAATAACCTTGTAATGCAAAACTCAAATCTGAAAAAACATAATAATATGATTTCATAAGTCAAACCATAAATATTCACATTTTTTACTTTTTATTGGGTAGAGAAATTAGTGTTCATGTATAGAACAGAGAGGCACAAATTCTCCTCAAAACAAGCTTGAATGTAAATCTTCAAGCTCCTTTTGGCTGCTGAATAAGCTGATCTCCATCACAGAAAAAGCTCAGGTTAAGATCTTGATATCTCCCAATGTAGACCCTGCTGTTTTAACAGATTCCATATTCTGCAGATGTTTTCATAGAACTGAAAAATTGGAAGCAGCTAAATTTACTTCAAGGAGATGGAAACTTATAATGACTTGACCAGTTTAGTGACATTTAGGGAATTAATGAGATATTCCATTAATTTGTGTCATGTGGAACTGCTATTACACTCTGAAAGGGACTAATAGACCACCGTTCTGTGTCTGGAAGTGATCAGCAGTCAATAACTTCATTCCCTCATAATTTTAAAAGGAAAGAAGTTCTGTAACCTCAACAACGCTTCAGTGCATGGTTTGAATCAGAAATATTGCTACTTCTAGCGCCACTGCACATACTGTTCTTATTCACACAAATGTTTAACATTCTTGATTCTAACTAGGAATTTCCCTAAATTAAGTTTTGTGGTAACAGGCTGAAAATTAATTACAGTTCATATAAAAGCTGGGGTTATCTTATTCTTTTTGATTCAGGCTTTTGAGAGTTTTGTATTTCTCATTCACGCAAATAAACTGAACAGACACCAAGGGAAGGGCACACACATGAGTTAATTCTCCCTTATGATGACACTGTGCAGTTATAATATGGCCATAATATAATCACATTTAGTGTTGTCTTAGACTAAACTGAACTAACCAGCATCATTATTAGACACTGCCTGTGTCAGTATTAGTCAGTCATAGCTATCTGTGTCCCCTCACTCTGGATTTTTAGTTTACCTTTAGGTTTGAATTTTTGGGTTCCTAATTCTCAAGAGTGGGGGATAACTTTGAAACGGTTTCAGTATGTCTGAAATGTGTGCTACTACTTTTCAGAGTTGCTACCCTCCAAATTTATGTATTATAATGGGGTTTTCTGCTTATAAAAGAAATAGGAATTGACCAGGAAATACAAAAACTTATTCCCAGGAGGGAATAGTCTGTTCATTTACAAATATGAAGCTTTGACTGTAAATATTTCTTTCTTTTAATATTTCACAGTTATTGAGATGCACCAAGGTGGATGAAGCACAACAGTGTGAAGCTACAACATCCTCATGTCCTTTCCCCACATCTTTCAACTTCCTTTGTTTCTTCGACCCTCCTGAATTCCTGTGCCTACATGCCCAGAGCCCCTCTAAAAGCAAATTCACAACTGCAGCTCCATTCCCTGTAGCCTCTCTCTTATTCCACGTGCAGCTTCAATTTCCTTCCTTCTCTTACATCCTCTTATACTTCTTATCACATAATAATTCATACTCCCTATTCCTTCCTTCCTCCCATACAGATACACTCTGTGTCTCTTGCTGCTTTCTTCATTCATTAGCTCAAGTGCAAAGGTTTGGTTTTGGAAAAGGTAACAAAAATTATCATTAATTAACCTCTTCGTAGCTCCTCCCTGTTTGGAGCGTCCATTTCTAAAATTTATGAATAATTATTTGTAAATACTAAAAAAAAAAAAAGAATGCTTGTCTTTATAAAATTACTGACTGACTTCAAAATCATATAATCTATTTTTAAATGCTTTGCAATCTTTACTTTGAAATAGCTTTGAAAGCTTGAAAATAACCAGGAGACTGTTGCTGCTACTTTTACAGTATTTATTCTGTATTTGGTAAATTTCTTACTAAAGAATAAAATAATAGGTTTCCAGAAGTTATAAGTTACTTATTTGGTAAATTTCTTACTAAGGAATAAAATAATAGGTTTCCAGAAGCTATAAGTTACTTATTTTCTGTAAAAGTTTTGTAACTATAACCTCCAAGAATGCCCCTTTAAAAGACCATTATGCAAAACCCTATAAATTAAATCTTTGAATTACCTTTGAATAGACATTGAGTGTGAGAGTCTGGGGGAAAGGTGGATTTTAATCCACAAGAAAGGTGGATTTTAAATAATGGATTTATCAATCCATTAGTTAAAAAGTGAAGTTTAACTAAGAATTTTCTTTCTTAAAGTATGTTCACACTGCACCTCACTGATTTGTTATTGAAGTATTTGAGTTCAAGTTCCATCAAAAAATTCCTTACCAAGCTGGTTTTGCAGACTTTCATTAAATCTCCGATGAAGCTTCTGAGTGCAAGTCCAAGTAAATTAAAGGCCCAATCAATAAAAATGGAAATCAGCCTTGCAAATCATGTTGCCTACTAAGAACTGTCATTAAATTAGAGTCAAATCAAATTACGCAATAACAAACAACAGCCACTCCTCACGTATGAGAAGGATCCTTAACACAAACCTCCTCTTGCCTGGAGATGAGCGCTCCCGACTCACAGGGTCGCCCCTCGGCGAGGATTCCCACGTCCTTGGCTTCTGCCTTAGGGAGCTGTGTGGGTCCAGCCCCGTGGCCTTGAATCACAGCCCTTATCCGCTTTGGTATTTCCAGCAGCTCGCACAGCTAATAAATGCTACATTCATTAGGCAGACTGCGTGTTTACTTCCACAGACCGACACTCGGGCTTTTTTAGCCAAAAAACCTCCAACCTGACTCAATGCTACTCTCAGTTCCTTCCTTTTGGGCACGGCACTGCCTGTCCTTGTCTTTGGTGGGGTGGTGGGGTGGCAGCAGCCCCATGCCAGTGACAGCCACCCCAACAGTGCACGAGGGCTCCCGGGTGGCCCTGGTGGGACGGTGCCTGCTGGTGCTAAGGACGGAGGAAGGACTTCCTGGCAGCATTCCCTGACAGCATTGCCCTAAAAACAGGAGGCTGGGGACAACACTGTCTCCCAGGGCAGGCAACTCCTCCCACAGTGCAAGGCAAGGGGAGGAAAGGAGTCCTATGTCCCCTTGGAGCACCTGCATGGCTGGCAGCAGCATCAATAGGAGTATCAGGTGTGCAAGCTGCACATATTTTCTCTGACTGCGCTGTTTATATTGTCTTTCTTTACAACAGCCAGAGGAGAGAAATTAAGGCACTATTATCTCATAAAAGTGGCTAAGAATGTACTGACACTCCATATTTAAGTGTCTCACATACAGAAACACAACCTGGAGGCAGCTCCATCCACTTTATACATTTAACATCCTGCCATTGGGTCAAAAAGCTGTAAAAATGCCTTTGCACCTGAGGTTTCTCTTTTAAAACGTGCCCAGATGTTGTAAATCAACAGGATGCAAGTTCCTAAATGCCCAAGACATTTTTGGGAAAAAAGCAGGATTGCTTCAAAATGTTACACTGAGGTTCTTAGACTCATCACTAAAATTTACATTTTGGTCATTCTGTAACAGTTATAACTCAAAACTGAAATAATGATAAAAATACCTCTAAATTCTTCCTGTATCAGAAGATAAACATTTCAGAAGAGCAATAGACTTTACAATATTTAATAATAATGACTCTCAAAAATGCCTTTATCACCACAGGAATCATGTACTTCACAAGTCACATCCTGAGTAAATGCCATCTAAAGACAAAAATACTTTTTCAAGGAAAAACCTCTCTAGGACTGTAGCCAAACCACCAGCTGTGGTACCTCAGATGGACTCGAGCCTCCAGTCTCATCTCCAAGTGTGCGTGGGCCTTAAACAGCAGAGGCTGGAAATTTTCAGACCCTGATTTCCGATCCAGGCAGTGATGAGACACAAGTTCAATATATGAATTAGGTGGTCTGAGCTTAGTTCTTTACAGTTCACAACCTGGAAATATACATTTGGGCAGCAGAACAGCAGGAATCAGAAGTGAATATGGTAAAATACATACTGGTGGAAAAAGTTAGCCTAATCAAAAGATCAAAAGCCATTGACATTTGGACAAAGGAGCAAAGAACATTACTTAGCACAGAGCTGAGCAGCTACATTGGTCCACTGCTCGCTGTTCCCCAGCTCACAAAGAAGTCCTCACACAGTGACATCAGCCTCAGCAGCAGCCCTCAAACATTTTAGTTCAACGTACTATCAATCATACTTCTTTAAAAATTCTACACCCCAAAAATTCTCCTCTCAATAAAAGGCTCAGCTGACACAGGCAAATTGGGGTGCAAGGAACTTACAGAGTAAATTCCCTTCAGTTGTGCAAACTACATGCACTTAGGCTTTTGAAGAGGTGGAGATGGAAATACTCCCTAAAAGTGCAAGACTTTTAGGGACAAGCTGTGATAGAGAATAGCAGCCAATGATCCTCAGCCCAGAGCACTTGAATACCAGAGGCACTTTCACGCCACATCTCCATCTCTCCTAATCACAGACTACCATGGAATCTACCTCCTGGCCCAGACAGAACATCTTTCTTGGGTAACTTTCCAGGAAACCAGCCATGCACATGGATTTAGCATGCTTCAAATGCTATCCATACTCTAAAGTAGAAGTTCTGTCAAGCAACAGTGAAGTTATCATGGTCAAGTTCCTATCTGATGGTTTCTTCCTAACATGGGAAATGAACAAATTTGTCTCAGCAAACTAATTGCAATGGATGAGATGGAGAATTTTGGGATTGTGTTCTTTTGTTCATTTCAGTGTAGTGCCAAGGAAAAATCCCCGACAGCAAACATACATAAAGATACATGCAACTGACATCTTTTCTCAGACATGCAAATCGGCTTTGATGTTGCAGTAACCACAAGGCTAGGTGTTTGTCAGGGAAAAGTGTGCCTTAGACTGCTTTTATTGTCCAGGGGCTTTGAAAAATGGGAATTACACAGAGTTTGAACAAATTCAACCCCATGGTCTCAAACCAGACCTACAAAGGTGATAGTGCCAAACAGTTTTATTCCCCTTCACAAGCTAAAGAGTCATGACGGAAAGGACTCATGGAGATTTTGGTTTGAGTAAACTTGGGTTTCTGCTAACCTTTTAAACATGACAGCAATCCCATTCTTCTCCCCAGCCATCAGGGCATTCCCAAGCCACCCCTGTTACCAGTATATCTGCGATGTTCTACATTCATTGGCAGGATTCTCATGACGTCAGGAAATGAAGAATCACAAAAGGACCAGCAGAAAAATGTGTGGAGACCAAAAGTAAAAGGAAGGGAGCTGCATTTCCCAGGTAAACCACAGACTGACCCAGATAAATCACTCTCAACCATGAACATAAAATTTAGTTGAGGTGACTCCTAACATTCAGATAAAGACAGTACGAGCAGAATATATGTATGTTAACCACACGCAAGAAAATAAAAGTGTACACCGCTCCCTTTTCCCCCAACCATGAAAGCAAAGCAGTACACAAGACTGTTGTGACTCAGAAAAATGGTTAGTCTGCTCTTCTGTACTTGTGTCCTTTCACTGAGGCTCTTGGTGCAATGGCTGGCGCATGTCTCTGCCAGTCTTACTCAAGCCAGACAGCTACATTATCCAGAAAACCTCCAAGTACAGGTGTTTAGGGGAAGATTTTTCTATTCAAAAGGAGGTGCAACAAAGTCTGTAGAGTGCAAAGGCATCCATGCCTATTTTGCTGTAAGACCAAATACCACACATACATTTGTAAGAGAAAGGATAAGGAGACAGGCATTCCTCAACACAAGGATGTCATTCTAGGGAAAAAAGAGGCCTGATCTTCACTTTTTGCTCAGATTTTGCAAGTATTCTTGAAAAGACTTCATCAATGTGAGGCTTGCTCTGACTGTTTCTAGAAGTGGCATGAAAGAAGAGGTGGAGGAAAAAGAAAACCAACAAAGTTTGCCTGAAATTTTCATATAAATTATATCTTTTACAGTGAAATACAACTGAAATATCCAGAAGCCTTATGCAAAATTACACTCTACCAAAAAGATCAGTCTAATGTAAATATTTTTACTATGTGAATGACGAAGCTGAAACAATTTCATTCTTCTGTACTATGTAATACAAAAGCATTAGCTATTCAAACTTGTATTAAACTGTACTATAAAAGCAATACCCACATTTAAACAGGGCCTGCCAGATTTAATGTTAGTTTTATTAAAAATACCAGAAGCTGCTTCTAATAGATAAATGAATGTCACATGAAACCACATACAAAAAATTTGAAAAATTTCAAGTTCACTTCTGTTCCAACTTTATCAGTTAAAGCAACCTATCCCAGGTCTCTTGCTGAAGAGTTTCAATAAACAAGTTTTGGAGATTACTAAAGGCTGTTTGTCATGCTTAAAGGAAATATTTGCAAGGAAAACCTTTTCTGGGATTGCTTTTAAATATGTTAACACATTCTTTACCTAAAAATCTCTGAAGAACTTCAACTGTTTTGAAGACAAGGAAGTTAAACAAAGGATGAGACCAAGTGAAAAGCATTTTCTTTTGCTGTATAGAATAACAAAACTAGAAATTTGCTCACCTATTTTTGACTACTCCATGCTATTTCAACAGCACAAAAATACTAATAACTTACTTTACCTCCTCTGGTAAACTGGATTAATGGCAGCTTTGGTACAGGGAAAGGTCTCAAAAAGGCTGCACCCAAAACACCCAAGTTCTGTCAGTGCTTCCAAATCATGGTTGTTAACTCAGAAATGTCCCTTTAACTGTTTTCTTTGGGTGTGCCTCTGGACAGAGACACTGTTGGGCTGCAGAAGGAAATACAAACTCTCCCCAGCTCTCTGAAGTGACTTAGCTCTTCAGACAGGCAGGATCTGGCATTGCAGTGGGTTTTTGCCATGCTGTAATTCCTCTGTTGGGAACCAGGGCTAACCATGGATCAGATCAAATCTTTACCAAGGAAATTGTGGCAAGCTAAAGGGTGCTGGGCAGGTCAGTGCCTCTGCAGCTTTTATTTAGGATCAAACTTGTGAAACCCGGAGGACCTGTCCCCCAAAGGAACCACTGGGAGAGCTGCAGATCCATTGGATCTCAAGATTTTCCCCAAATAGACTATTGGAGATCTCTTCCAAATGCAAGAAGCAAAGTAAAGGCACAAGAATGACAACATTCTGTCTTACTTACGGGAACAAACACTCTCAGATGGAAGCCATCCATATTTAGCCATGTCACAAAGAGCATTTATTTCCTACAGAAGCATCACAGCACTGTAATGCTGAGTCTAAGAGACACAGTAATATTCCAACCACACTGCAAAGGTAAAAAATGGCAGACTTCAACTAGAAGAGACAATATGCTTTATGGCTTTAAAATAAAATCACATAAGACCTAACTCCATCCAGCTGTTCTTAATAGAGCTTTTTTCCCCCTTTGTTTTTCATTCTCTACCTTAATCCACTTCAAAATTACCTCACAGTCTCATTCATTTTTGCTTGTAACTTGATAACTCTTACCAAAACAATGTATTGCACATTACAGAGCAAAAACCTTAAATTAAAGAACAGCAAAAGAAATAGGGAAAATGTATATTCATTAAAGCTGGTGATGCTGCAATGAAAATTTGCATAGCAACCTGCAACTAGGCCTGATAGAATTACAAATTTATCATGCCTTTGAAGGACAGATGAAACATTCCCACATTTTCTGCATCAGTCATTTCTATTCAGTTCAGCTTAGTATAAACAATTCCCCTTATTTTGCAACTAATTGAAGAATTAGTATAAAAGGATTGAACACCTGTTGCTCTGTTGGCAGAAACCAGCAATTACAATGTTTCTTTCCAGTGAACTTAAACTACAAAAGAAAAAAAAAAAATTAAAATAGCAAAAGAAAACATACTGGTGACCAGAGTCCTTTTGAATCCACAGAGGATATTGCAGCTCTACTCAAATGTGAGTGGTCCCTGTTAGGCTTCATTGGTTGATGGAGGTCTCCCCTCTATCCTCCCTCTTAGCCACTGCTCCCTTAAGCATTTTCCATTAGCTTGGAGTAATTCTGATTCACTCAACCTCATCTCTCCTCTGTCCCACACACTTTAAGACAGGCTTAAAATTCAGTCTGGATCCACCTGTCATGTAGATCCTCTTTGTAAATTTCTGATCACAAACGTTAATCACTGAAAAAAAGTGCTGTTAAAAAGATAAACTAAATCTATTTTCATCCCCTCCTGTGATTCTTTATCTAGTAAAGTGTTTAGGAAAAACTTAAGCTGAGGTAGGAGTCAAACATAGGGACCTGTAAGCAAGTGATTTTTTGAATAGACAGACATGGAAAGAAAACAATAACCAAAACACCAAAACCTTCAAATCCACTTAAAATAAACATTCTTAACTTGCCTTGCTGATGCAAAATATAAAACAGCTAAATACTGGAAATATCAAACATCTTGTTATGTTCAAGTCCAATAAAAGTGGTCAAAAATTCAGAGCTTCAAAATACCCTGAAGAAAGAACTGTTTGCTGGTAACTTGGGAGCTCCAGGAACAGAGCCCTCACCCCTATGTGCAACAGCCACGTTTCACCCTCTCCTCATCCCACAGGAGTTGATCTGCCCCAGACCACAGCGCTACAGCAGCACTGCTCTGCTCTTTCACTTTACATCAACAAACTTAAATAACTTTCCAGCAAAATTATCACTATTGCTGTCTTTAATGATAAATTATTATTCTTGAAAATAATACTCCTTTTCACTTTTTATGGAAATGTATGTGGGAAAAGACAGTATCAGTTTTTCCCTACTATTCTGGAATGAGCATCACTGTCTGGTCCAGATGCTCTGACTTTGGCAGTAATGTGTGTTCCATCTCACTGGGGAGGCCCCAACTTTGAGGTCATTTCCAGAAGTAGCCCTCACTTAAAAAATCATAGTGAGTATACAGACACAGTCCTTTTCTCTCTTGCTTCATAGCTGTTTCTAGGAGTGGAAACACTCACTGGTTTTTTTACTTTTTGTTAGGGTACCTGCTTATAGGATGTAAACCTCTATGTTTTTCCAGACGGGATGAAGAAGACTGCTAACCAGAATGAAATGGGGTCACACAACTTGAGGCATAAACCTCCACAAGCCCAACTTTGTCTCCACAGTCAGATTGGGATCAAATACAGGTTTTCTGTTTCGCTTTTTTGGTTTTGTTAGTTTGTTTGTTTTGTTTTGCTTTGTTTTTATTTTTTTCCCTTGGTGCATGCAGGTATTGCCTTTACAAAAAAAAAAAAAAAAAAAGAAAAAGGCATGCAGACATATAGAGAACACCAGGTCTGAGGAGGGATAATTTTTTCTATGGCACCCATCCCCCATGAGTGGAGGCACCCGGTACTGGGGCCTGACATTGGCGGCAGTTTCCAGTGCTTTGGAAGCCTGGGAGTGTGACTTCTCCAAGTCCTGCAGAGTTAGAAAGATGAATCAGGGTTCAAAACAGACAAGGGCATCGTGGGGCAGGTTCAGCCTGACATGCTGTGCAAGGACACAGGTGTGGAGACCCCAGAGCAGGGCTGGGCTGAGTGAGTGAACCACAGGAAGGTGGGAACACAGGTGGGCCTGCAGGTCATTTGGATCTGTGTTCATAACACTGAGTTGTTCAGGCACAAAGAAAAAATATCATAAATCCAGGGAAGATCGGGATCTGCTTGTGACATTGCCACTGCTATCCAAGCAGCAGCACACAATATTTTATGGAAAATATTTTAAGGACCAAAAAAATCGTTCTTTTCCTTTTCAAAAAAATGCAGACCTATATAACGCCAGAAACAGAAATCAAATGTATAGGATAAACTATTCCCCGAAGAAAGAACAAAGCATTAAATACTTGGTATTTTCCTGAGTTTATAAACCAAAATAACTTTTAAAGCTTTTCTGTTAATGGAATTAAAATAATCATCATTCTTTCCTTAAGTGTCTGCAGTACATAGTCACAGTCCATTAAGGCAACATGTCAGCATTGTTCATAACAGGATTTAAAAGAAATAATCAAGTCATCAGGACTATTTCAACATCAATAAAGCCTCAGAGTGATCATTATGTACAGCCATGAAACAATACCTTTTTGCATACTTTCCCTGATCAGATTAAAGTGGTGATGAATTCCTCGATGGCTCAAGTGTGCTCCAAGGAAAGCTAGAAGGTTGTACAGTTAACTCCCAGGGTGTAACTCTAAACCATACAACCTACTACCTCAACCCGGATGCACACAGCTTCCGACGGTGACCATAAAGTCTTCTTCATTTCTTCAGCCTTTCTTTGAAATGTGACAGCAGCCACTGACCTACATATTTCCCATGGGGGTAGGCTTTCAACTGCAGTTATTCCCCACTTTTCAGACAATAAGGCATATTCTTAGATAGATTTTTCTACTGCAGAGGTAGAACTTCTATCCTGTTTACATATGTATAAAGATATATACGTGTGTTGTGTGCGTATATATATACATACATATTTGATAGGAATGATGCAAGCCCAGCTACATTTCTGGAAAGAAATGGGTACTTGGTCTTATTTTACAGTAAGAATAAAATATTAATATCTTCTTTCTTTTTGAGTGTAATACCATGGAATGCCATATTTAATAAAGCCAGAAAACTGTATACCCTACACTCCCTCATTGGAAACCCTACAATTCCCTCACACCTCTTTCTAAATTTTAATAAGATATTAAGACAAAGCTGCTTAAAGCAACTGATAAAAGAGCAAATCCCTTCATCAAGTTGGAAGATAAGGCAATGGACAGGGGAAGCATTCCAAAATCAGCAAGTACATGGTTTTGTACATTCATTTGGGCTTGTTGTCAAACACCACTGCAGTGGGTGCTGCATGAAGTTTTGCCAGATCACCACACTGACACAGACCCATAGAAGCGAGCTTGTGCAGTGCGTTTCAACACAAGATCGGATCTACGGGTTTATGCCAATTGGCATCGCTGGTTAGGATTTTCCTTTTACAGGGAGTGCAGAAGACTTTAAACAAACAAACATATGATGCGATGTGAGAACGAGTATTCAAGAGTGAAAACATTACCATCTATTGCAAAGAAAGCTCCTCCAAGCTTAACTGCATAAATGGTGGAGGCAACAAACAAGCCAAAGATTTGTGACTAGTTTCTTTTTGAAAATGGAAGAATTTTTTTTTTTTTTTACAGATTAACAGCAAAACTTGTTTTGTCTTCAGCAGGAATTAACATCCTTTTGAGCACTCTTTGCCTTACCAATGAACTCAACTCCCAACTTGCATCTGACTATGGTGTGCTTGACTGGGATCAATAACTGGACATGACATAGAAGTGAACAACACAGGTTTTCCTTTGTGTCTGAGCCCATATCAAGTACTACAACTCAAAATAAAATTCATCCCACCAAATCTGAGAGGCAACAAGGCACAGTCGAGTGCTGCTCCCACACGACATTGTGAAAACCTCGTAGCTATTCCTTCACGTTACACTGCAGCTAAGTACTGCTTGACAAGAACTTGTTGATTAAACAACAGCCACTAATCAAAGCAAAGAAGTTAATTTGTATATTTTATTCACTAACCGTACCATCAACGTGATTCCCTAGTAATAAGAATGCAAGTGGAAATGCAATCTCACAAAACTTCAGGGTTAATGCCTACAAAAAAATCCATCCTTCTTGCGGCCAGCAAGCAATCCAATAAAAATTACCCCACACTGAATGTAGGGTACTCTACACAACAGACCAAAACCAACTCCTTTGGGGCAAGAACCAGTAATTCAGAAAGGTGACACACAGACACAGTTTTATAACTTTCATACTCTAACCAAAAGCATTGATAAACACTGCACCTTTAAGCACAACACCTGACACAACAGAATAACTTGCAACAATATAACTGCAAAAGCATTTGAAAAATACAGCCATGAGATGCAGATATAATTTTAAAACCAGGTGGTATAGAAAGATGTCTTGATTTGAGCAGGTTACTGAAATCTGTATCTGAATAAAATTTTAATGCCTTCCTTCCCCTAGTTCCCACCATAGTCCTAATTCTGCCGTTACTTGGGCAAAACTCCTTTCAAGAGAATAAATGCTTGTCAATAGCAAAGGTTTTTCATCTGGCAATGCTTCATTTTCTTGCAGACTTCAACATGTATTTCTGGTTCAGTAACGACAGCTGAGCATTAGTGAATTACCTTTTCCTTTTCTTTTTTAATTTAGTGGATTAAATCTTGCATGTTCATAACCTCTTGCATTTTAAAATAATTTTAATTTATTTTCTAGAAAAGTCTCTTTTAAACCTGCATTCACTTTATATACAACACTTCAGCATTCAGGACTTAAATTTTTATAACTACTTTCTGCTGACACTGAAAAGAGTATGTAGAGACAAGCCTTGAAACTAGAATAGTTATCCTAGTATCACAAATAAGTATGCAGACTGCATATACAGCTTACTGAATCATTGCAATAAGCGTTATAAAATTGTTTTTCCATTTTTCTTTCTTTTTTCTTTTTGTGAATAGAAGATATATTCCACATTTGAAAAATAATTGGTCACTGCATTATAGTTACATACTAACAAATAGATATATGTACTACAAATATGTTAGTAATATGAATATAGTAGTAAATACAAATCTTATATATATTATATACCTTATATATTTGCTAGGAATAACCAAAGAACAAATTATGTTTTGATTCTTCAGTTAATTCTTAAGCTTCATGCAAACATACAGGATAAAGCTACAGCTTTATGCAGCTACAGCTACACAAACTGCAACATTCCCAACAGAAAGTAATGAGAACAAAAGTTTAATACACATCTCTGAAATTCTATTTGTAGGCTGCCTTAAGGAAATATTTTTTTTAAGTTAAACTGCTTCATTGTTTCTTGCCAATAGTTTTATTGTATAACCAAAAAAAAAAAAAAAAAAAAGTATTTAAGGTCACTGTATTACCTTCGCTGAATTCTGGTATAATTAACTTCTTCATTTTCCTTTTTCAGTTTAATTTCTCTTTCACTAAAATCTAAAAAAAAAAAAAAAAAAGGTGAAAAATTTTGAAATATCTGTTGAAATATCTGTATTATGTGAAGTGTTTTCTGAACATGAAACATACACAAAATTAGTAATTATGTTTTTAAGATATAAACCCGACACTGCTGACGCCCCTCCTCAGGGCCATGGGAAGACATGCTGTGAACACGCACGCTTTGGCAAAGGGACTCTTTCTTTTACTATTTTCTAGCCTTTTTTTCAACTTACAAATACTTAATTTCTATTAGGAATTTCAGAAGAGAAGGAGCAAACTTAACAAAAGGGAGTACTTTTTATCAAGTAGCAAACACAAAGAGGTAATTTGGTACAGAACTTCATAGAAATACTGGGATAAACTAAGTGGCTTAAATCAAGAAACGTTTGCCAAAACTTATTGGGGAAAAAATGTGATTAGTCTGACCAGATGGAGAAATTTGAAAAGTTATTTTCACTAATGCAAACCTGGGTTTCTCAACAGGCTTAGGTACGAATGACAAAGAAAACTATTCCAACAAAACTATTAGGGAGGGCAGTATCATCATAAATCTAAGAAACACTTTCTGGTCCAAAATGGGTATATGGAGGTATATGTGTCATATATATAAGGTCTCCATTCAACAACTTCCCAGAGTTCATTGCAGAACAACAAAAATATAAAGTAGCAAAATTACCATGTAATTTTAGAAATTACTCTCTAATCAGTAATGTATAAAAGGTGAAGAACATGTTAAAACAATTCTATTTTGTAAAGTCATATTAATAAAGCCTTTTATTAGACATACACATATCATGAACATTTAGAAAAGAAAACCCAAATGTAAGAGTTTCTGGTGAAAGAGACACTGTAATTTCAAAGTAATTTCTAGCTGAGGACATCTGTATTTTTAACATAAATTAAAAAGACTAGGAAAATATAAAAAAAAATCCAAACTACATAAAACACAGATTTGGCCAAGCTTTTCAAAATCTGTTAGTCAGAAGAATTTTGTTACGCACTCTTCTAATTGCCTAGGAATATGTTACAACAGACAGACAAATGCCTTAAGAAAAAGGCTGTACTAAAGCATCATATGCTCAAAACTTACTTTAACTGTACATGCACTTATCACAAACATCCTGAATGGGTATCTTAAACACTGTTTTCAGCTATTCCTGGACAAGTGCTGCTTTTCCAAATATCTTAAAATAGTTACTGTTACTGGCTGCAAACCAGGCGTGCTTCATGAATGTCCCAATAATGTGCCTTTTATTCCAGTGCTTATCACACTGATTTCTTTGTAACGGATTTAGATACAAACTGTAAGAAACTCATATATGAATTAACTCAGTAACAACTTTAATATACAGGCTACAAGAGCGATCCTTTCCTGCAGCTTAACACCGTTTTTTTTCACTTCTCCTCTTTAGAAACTGAAAGCATGAGTCACACTGTAAAAAAAGAATTTAATTTCCTTAGCAACCAGATCTAAATACCCACAACTTTCTTAGAGATAACCAAAGCTTAGACTGAGTAAATGTAACATTAAGGTCTTTGCATAACTCCAGTGCTTAGCTAAGACAAAATGTGCCTAACCACTTATTCCTACAGACCCTCGATTTTTTGTTTACTTTCTATTTTTAGCAGCATTAGATCAAACACACCCCCAAAAAGTTAGTTTTAAAAAGTGTGAAGAGATGACTATGTTAAAATTAATACACAAGAACTCAGCTGCAAAACAACATGTTTAAAACGGCTTTAAAAAAAAAAAGAGGAAAAAAGAAACAGAAGCTATACCTGATATGAAAGGTACGTTTTCACCCAGTGCCAAATACTGCTATGTGAGCAATAGTGAAAAAAAAGCAAACAAACAAAAAATTAATTCCATCTTTCTTTTTTCTTTTTTTTTTTTTAAACTTAAAGAAACAATCTCTTATGCTCATTTTGTTACACTGTTTTAAGAAGCTCTAACACGTCCTGATGCCTCTGTAGTGAAACATGCCAGATTTTTTTTTTTTTGGTAGCAGGAGAATCACTTTTTTTTTCTGCACTCTTGTATGTAGGACAAACTCAGATTTGTTTCTTCTTCTTAGGGCTCCTGTTCTTTCTCGGAAGAAGACCAGGATGCCTGTCTTCTCTCTCTCTCGCTCTTCTCGGGATTCCAGGCACAAAGCACTGCGCAAAAGCTGCACCAATCCTTGCCGCAACTGCCTGCCCAGGACAAGAGGTGGGGAGAGACCAGAAAATTCACCTCGCCCCTGCGCCGGTTTTATAAATGGGGATTGCACAAATGTGCCGGAGCAAAGGGGTGAAAAGGCAGGGTGCCAGTTTGCTACACTAGGCTGCAATGATCTCATGTTCAATGCTGTCGCCCCGTTTGCCCAGTTCAAACGCCTGTTCATTAAACCGGAGGAAGGAAAAAAAAAAAACCAACAAAAAAACCCCCCAGAAAAATAACAAAAAAAAACTTTTATCCTTCAGACACTCAGGAGGGCTGTTCTAAAGTACACATCATCAATAAAAAAAATAAAACATGTAGTTCTAAAATGCAGTTATGAAGTATAATTATTCTGCTTATATTTTCTTTCTTTCTTTTTTCTATCTGGAGATAAGAAGCAGAATTTATCAGGCGTGAAAGGGACAGCCTCCTGGTGGTGTGCCAAAAAAGCCAGAATAAAGGCAAAGTTGTGCTTCAAAGCTCAATCGCTTGCTGAGTCTGGCTAAAGTCAAGTATTAAGATCCACCATTTTCTGAGCCATGCAAGAAAAGAGGAAAAAAGTCAGAACGGGCACCGTTTTCCAAGTCTCCGTTGGCACCATCACAAAATCTCAGCCGTAAGGTCACATGATGCTCTGCCAAATGTGGAGTGCATTCCCATAAACCATTCTGCTGATACTGCGAAGGCAGCTATTGTCTAGTTTATACCCAAAGTTCAGCCCACTCTTCATTGAATTAGCTGAAAAACGCATCACCTTTGGGGGTTGGGAGCCATGGAAACGTCTACCTGGCAGGCTGCCCACTTTTTCTGCCCATCAACCAGAGATGGAATTGTGCTGCCTAATGTAATGATGACGAGGAATGTGAAGAGTCGTCCAAAGTGAATCTGATTCTTGCAAAGCCTGCTTCATTTGCACAGCAAACTCTGGCTTCTTGTCGTTAAAAAGGGGAGGGGGAAGGGTAGAAGGGAAAAAAAAAAGCGCCTTTCTCCTAAATGTACCAATTAAAGGTCTAGTAAACATGCCTAGTTTGCAACTTTTCTTCATAACATACTGAAATTGTTCCCAAAATAAAGCACTTGGTATAACACAAGTTTTCTGATTTAAAGCAGCACTCCCTTCTCCCCAAGTTAATGTGGCATCCCCTGGACATTGTTTACCTCCCTATGAAAAATAAGAAAAAGAAAGGAAAAAAAACCCTACCCAGCATATCTCTCATCCCTTCTTTTTACCTGTCTTTATTTCCTCCTGATTTTATCTAACACAAATTATACATGCACGTGGCAATACCCATCAGTAACAGTGGGGCTGCAATATTGCTGCAAGCTCCCTCAAAGCAGTCTCCTGAGAAAACTGCTTGCATTTCCAGTAGCACAAAACCCTTCATCGGAGCTCTCTTATCTTCACTAGTGTGTAGGACAACTGGTCTGCAAGTTTGTAAACCAGCACATTAGAAACCAGTCAGAACTCTCCCTTCTTCACAACGTATTTAAAATGGATTTTGCGAAACGAGATGCAATCAGGCAGAATTTATAAACGATGCAAGTTACTAAACAGACTAAGTAATAGACATTACTCTTCTGCTGCAGACCTGAAATTTTGTATTTGCCCAGCTATTGTTCTAAAGTAAAATGTCACGTAAAATGTCACTTCCAAATGAAAATACCACATAACCTACTGAGCAACAAACGCATGCTCTCCCAGCACCTGAAAACCTCATACAGAAGAATTGACCTCAGAGCTCTGTGCTGTGAACAAATGAGTTCACTGTTTCTACACCATGAAGCTTAATAGCTACTGCAAAAACAATGTTTAAAACGTGGCCATTTCTCTGATCCTCCCATTAATAAAAACGGAGCAATGGGAGGAGTCTCTCTACCTATCAGCATGTTTCCAAATGCTCCTGTGAAGAGGAGGTTGCATGCTAGAGAGTTTACTGCTAAAATCTGGGAAGAAAGGGCAAACAAAGTGGGAGACAACAGGTTAGGAACTGCAGCAGGACAGGAAAACCCTTTCCCAAGGACACTGTGGGCCGTAACTCTCCAGCTCAGCTACTTCTATGTTTTGTTTTACAGACCTTTCCAGTTTCACTTTATTTACCTGGAGGAAATTGAAGGTTCATTACCAAAGGAAGGAAGAGTGAGAGAGGAAGCTTTGAAGCAGAGGAAGATCTTATGGTGGTGGTACAGCCCTCAAAGGGAGGTCCCAGCATTGTCCCCAGCTGGGATAAGGACAGTGCAAGTGGCAGCCTGGCAGCACAGGTCACACCCTGCCTTGCTCCTGGCACATCCCTGGTTTCTGGGAGGGCAGGCATGACTGGGAGGAGGAGAAAGCTCAGGGAAGCCTCTACAGATGACAGTGGCAATGCTGGTAGGACGTAGAGAATGGGGAAAAGGTACAATCACTACAGCCCAGGCCGGGAGGAGGTGCTGGGTACAACTTCAGGGGATGGAAGTGACCCTGCTCCATCTGCTGAGCCACTGCACCTGAAGTCAGCCCTGCTCTGGTCAGCTGGTGGGAGCTGTCTGGCAGAAGAGAAACTTGCTACGGCCCCAGAATATCAGTCCATGCCTTAATTTGCGTCTTTTCCAGCTCTGGAGGTTTCCAGGTCAGCAGCTGGAGGAAAGCACTCAGTGGCATGGTGTAAGCTCTCTGAAATGGTCTTCCAGAGTGTGATGCCATGTGCAGGGTTTTGAATCCAGAGACCCTGTTCTTTTCCATGTGAGATATAGATGACTGAGCAGGTGCTACCAGTAAGTGGAAATTCTGTTTATCAGTCCAGCTACTTGCCACCAGACCCATGGCTTGGGCCACAGGGATCACACTGACCTCCAAGGATCACAAACAAACTCTGTATGTCATTATGCCTCAGCCATAAGAATGATACATGAGGGTATCCTTCCATAAATGTCTTTGAGATTTAGTAATATATCTTTGAGATTATTTAGCACTAAATTAATTTCTCCAGGCTCAGAAAACTCGGAAAGCTAAATATCTTTAATTAGCAACTATGTAGAAACTGAAATTTGAGATTCCATTTATATAATTTTAGTAGTTTTCTTATTGATTTGAGCAAAAATCAAAACAGGTTTTTGCTTTTTTTTTTTTTTTTTCTTCTAACAGGGCACCTGGGACTCAAGTTCAGTTCATCCCACCTTACATTTCACCATTAATCATAAAAATGGTTAGGCCATAATACATCTCCAATGGAACCACCCACATACCAAGGTGCATTTTGCACCATGGTGAAAAATAAGGGTTTTATTTGAATTTAGTAGAAACCTTCAGCTAAACAACCATGAACTAATATCCTGTGCAAATTTACTACTATTATTATCAGTGGTGTTATGTGAAAAGGACAAGAGAACAGTCTGACTTTCAGATCTCAGAAGGATATTTGCCACTAATTACAAATAATAGACAGGCTGAACTGGGCAAATCTGAGCAGCAGCTTTTGAGGGAAGACAGGCACAGCATCCTACAGTATTTTTTATTTTCCATGTGTGGGAAAACACTTCAACATGTGGCTAGCCCTCAATAATGAGTACTGACTTCAATATTCAAGAAGGATGTTAAAAAGCTGTTAAAATATCACTTGCATGTGTGCCTGACATCAATTAGAGATGCAGATGAACCTCAGAGTGCTTTGCCTATGAACTAATACACGGGCAACACCAAGGGAACCAAAAAGATGTGTTTGTGGGAGTGCCTGGCCCTGCTCATCCACAGCTGCAGGAGGCAGGGAGGCCGGGAGTAGGGAAGCTGCACAGGAACAACCTCTCCATGGGAGGAGAGGGCACTGATCCTTCCTCCACCCAGGAAGGCAAGGAGGACAGGAAACCTGGGCTGGGCTGAGGGTTTCTGGTCACAGACAAATGTAGTTTTCATGTCTGTACTCAGCTGCCACATAACAACCATCACCCAACCTTCTTAGGTTAAAAGGCAAAACAATGGGAAAGGACAAATCAGACTCTTCCTGGCGCAATGGAAACCCACACAAGATATGACAGAAAATCTGAGAATGGGAAAGAAAGACAGCAACAGTGCTGGTGTGAAGGGAGAGGGATGAAGGGAATCTATGCTCCTTCACATGGCTGGTCTTGAACACGAGAACAAAACTAGCAGGTTTAAAACGTTAAAACTAAGAGTTAAAAGTTGAAAATACACAAAATTAAGAGGATATGCAAGTGCTGGATATACTGCACATTTCTGGATAACTTTAACATACTATATTGCACAGCATAACACTTTATAACTAAATGGTCTTGCCCTGCAGATCACATTCTCAAAGGCCCTAGTATATAGAGGTGACAAAAATTATTTGTAAAATGCATGCAAATTAAAAGTTATCATCTGCTTGCTACTTTAATTTTATCCCCAAACGGCACTATGCCTTCTGGTTTTTTCTGCTTTAAGGTTAACAACACCGAATTAAGAGACTTAAGCAAGATGCTCTATGCTAAGAGCCAGAGATGTCATTCCTCATAAATTTAAGCATAATTTTTCCCTTTTTGAAATTTCCATGAACCATTTTGTTTTAAACTCCTTCTCCTTGAAACTTTTCACTGTTCAACTGTGTTATCTGAAACTTATTTTACTTTTGGCCTTTGGCTGTATGGCTGGGTACCTGATCTTCACAACCTTCTTTGTGCTTTGCTACTGGATTAAGACAACCTTTAGAAACACATAGCAATTAAAAACTGAATAATGCACATCCGGTAATCTTGTTCAAGTAAGAAAAGCCTTGTTCACGGATCTTTTAAGATTAGCTCTTCCCTTAAGTGTGCAGATATTCTGAAATAGCAAAGAGTACAAATAAAATTGATTGTAACTGCTACTGAAAATTCAGATGAGCCTTTTTCAGTAACTTACACAGTATAAAGAAAGTACTAGGAGCAAGAAGGACACACCCTTTTCTTCACAGGGAAGCACAGTTGTGGTAGAATAAACAGCATGGCTGCAGGAGAGGGTTTGGAGATGAGACCACAGCAAGGCCCAAGCAAAAGCCAGGCTCTATTGCTATTCCCCATACCTTAGAAAAACTTAGCCTTTTACAGGTGATAATTCAAGCACAAAGAGATTTGGCCCTTTCTGCACTAACAACAGAGACTCAGAAACGTAAAAATGCCATGGTGTTCTATCAAACCAAACCTGACACTAGAAAGATCTTTGCCACAGATATTTCCTCCAACATACTTGTTGCAGGTGCCATTTATTTCACTACTGTCATTCCAGAAACATTAAATAAGTTCACAGCAAGATGTACAACATTCAATCCCCTCACATACACCAAGTCTTAGATATAACATTTCTTACATTCTCTTTGCCTTGTTTGTCCCTTCTGGGTCTAAGTGCAAATATGACTGAGCATTATCATCACCCTTCAGTGTATGAAAAAAATCTGAAACATCTTTTTTTTTCCTGAATTTAAAAGCTTTTAGCACATCACTCTTCAAAATTCCTAGGCAGCACAGCAGTTAAATGTTTTTACCAGTTCTAGAGCCAAAGGAACTGAAGATTTACTTGTTTTCAGAAATAACGTTACTGTACTGAGCACAGAATACCTGACATTGCTCACTGTTAAGTACATTGTGCTGAATCAGAAGTACTACCTTGAATTAGATAATCTCTAAATACTACCCACACAGTTCGCACCAACTTGACCAACACCTTTGAAAATTAAAATCTGAAGTTACCTTGCTATAGCTCCTGGTCATTGGAGTAGGAGGATAGTGCATACAGAGAATCAGCTAGCAAAGAGTGTAAACAACAAATAACTCCGCACATGCTTTCTACTTGTGACAAACAAAGAAGTATCTCCCTTCTTTTCCTAACATCTCTTCAAAACAAGGACAAGTATAGCCAGAACTGAAGCCAGAAACTTTTGCCGATTCCTGATTTAGCAGCATGCCTTGTTCCTAGACCTGTCCCAGTGTAAATCCCATCCCAATGATATCCTTGAAAAACTGCAGCAATGCTTCGTTGAGGTCACACCCGCGCGTAGAGAATGCCGTCACAACAACAATCTTCTCCCAAGCTTCAGAAGGAAAAATCCTCAGGGGCCTGGGATTGCACAGATGGAACTCAGCAGAAAGCTCAGATGACTTCTTGCTCCCTACTGCCTGGCAGGTTATGTACCAAGGATCCTCCAGGACCACTTATTTTTTCTAAGACTCATTCTTGACCTGATTAGAGGGCAGTAATATAAAGGGTGCTGGAAGGGCACTCTTTGTACCATTGATTCATCAATCCATGATAAATAATTTTTGTTTTTACTGCACGCTTTTCCCATATGAACATGTATGAATCCTTGCTGCTCATACTTAAAAATCTGATAAAGTGTTATTTAAGAGGGGCATTGTGCTTGGCTGGCTTGAGCCAAAAGTAGAACACAAGCTGTGTGTCACCTATCCCCTGGCTGCTATAAATGACACAGTCTTACACCTCAGTATGGCAGAGCTCATTGGCAAAAAGAGAACACAAGAGAACATATTTTCGAAACAACTAATTTCAGGAAGGAAATTACATGCATCTTTAGGTTCCTACAATTCTGGACAGTATTTTCCAAAACATGAGAATGTTTTTCAGGTAGATGTATATGCCCCAAAAAATATCCCAGACATTTTCTTATTTTAATTACAAAAAATTTGGGACCTGTGCATGCACTTTGCTGGGTTATATTCCCAGCAGGTTGAGTTCTGTGAGCCTGAAAAAACCCGGTCAGGTCATAACTCTTAGTTGAAAAGAAAGAACATGTGCATTATAGTTCAATGCAAGGTGTGTTTTTGATTCAGCAGACCAAAGGATCAAGTAGTTTTGAAGTAAAAATTATTAGAACAGTTTTCAATATAGCACTTTTCAATTTCCCTACTGTGAATTCCTGATTCTGCAAAATAATCTCACCCCAAACAGCACAATCCCTCAACTCTAGATTTTTAAAGCATTTTATTTTTAAGAAATTAACACTTTTTACATTACAATGTTTTAAATATTCATCCTAGATTTTGACTTCTTCAGTCTTTTTAGTACAAATGGCTACATTTTCATTTTTTAGTGTGAATTGACTTAATTTTGTGAGGAAAACCTACACTTCAAAATAATCAACATCCCCAGATAACCTGAACAACATAGAGATGGAGGCAGAGGAGATCAAAGGCACGGAGCCTTCTTGTAAGATTGAGCAGGCTATGAGTGATCAAAGGCAGGGAAGAGAGGACTCTGGATCTTAACTCCTACTTCCACTACACATGTATAATTTACAGGTTATTGACTTGTAAAGAGGGGAACTATTTATACACTAAATATAGTTTACAGGCCTGGAAAGTTATTTGAAATACAAAAATTAACTTTGGTTGTTGAAAATATCTAGGCAGTATCATTTAAAATTACCTTTTCCAATAGGAAATGGTGTTAATACAAGCAGCTTTCTTTTCAATGAACTGGCACTTTCTGACAAAATCAAACAAATAAAAAGGCACACTGTGGCTGGTGGGTGTCATCATAGAGAAGATATTGTGTTTTTTGGAAGTGGTAATTTCCAGGAATAATGGAAATCTCACGTCTGAGTAAAGAAACACTAATTATATTAGCTTACTTTTTGGAAAATGTAGCACAACATCTCAAAATCACAGAATCATAGAATGGTTTGGGGTGGAAGGGATCTCAAAGATCTTCTTGTTCCAACCCCCTGTCATGGGCAGGGACACCTTCCACCATCCCAGGTTACTCAGCACCCCATCCAACCTGGCCTTGAACACTTCCAGGGATGGGGCAGTCACAACATCTCTGGGCAATCTGTGCCAGTGCCTCACCACCCTCACAGGGAAGAATGTCTTTCTAATATCTAATCCAAACCTATTTTCTGAGTCTGAAGCCATTCCCCTTTGCCCTGTCACTCCAGGCCCTTGGAAATAGTCTCTCTCCATCTTTCCTGTGGGCTCCCTTCAGGTGCTGGAAGGTCACAGTTAGGTCACTCCAAAGCCTTCTCTTTTCCAGTCTGAACAATCTCAATTCTCTCAGCCATTCCTCATAGGACAGTTCTTTATCTATTTATCAAATTATAGTTCCACACTATTATGTGTGAAATTCACATTGTGCAACCACATCAGGGCATTTCCTTAGCTTTTGTCTCACACATTTTGGTAATATTCATGTGTACAACCAGACTTCCTTCCAAAAGAATTTTCACATCTTCCCATTCAGGATACTCCAATCAGCACTGGGCTGCGCTTTCATGCAATCAGTTGAGTATCTTAGCTACCAGATCCTTGGTTACTTGATCATTATCCATCTCTATCAGAATTTTGTACTTGACAAAACCTTTCTAATTGAATTTTTCCTAAAAAGAAAGAATTATTGTCCTTAGGTTTTCATTTGGCCAGTCAGTTAAAAACATTTACTCAGAAAATCCTGAATAACTACATAAAAATAAATACCAAACATTATATGTACATACTTAATAAATTAATTCAGTGGCACAGGTTCAGTAGTGATACATGAATTCATGTAACTTGTGACTCCACAGCTCATTGAATTTCATGATATTACATATTTTTGCTGCCCCAGATATATTCACACACTGTGATTTCCACGTTCATATCCAAATTTTCCTCTTGGTGCAGAGACAGGAGCCTCATCATAGCCAACATTACAATAGTGTAGTTGAAAACACATCTGACTTTAAGAGCCAAAGCTGCAGACTTGGACAAAGGGTGAGATATTATAAATAAGCACAGAATGATTGTTGAAGAACCTGAAACACACTGAACCATTAACGAAAACCAGGCAGCACAGTATGTTAGTCATTGGTTTGAAATTTTCAGTACTGGATGACTGACAAGCACAAAGAAAATTTCAGAGGACCAGAAAGGGTCATGCACCTAAATGATGGTTTTTTCTTTCCTAGTAATAAGTAGAAGACCTTTATTTTTTATTTCAAATTGTCACAAGAGTTCTCAGTCCTCTTTCAGCTTCTGCCTGGAATTCTGAACCACCAGTTTATATAGACTGCATGGACTTAAGAACATTAAGGCTTTTTACTTTAAACTTGTACATTACCTAGGTCTTTGGGATCAAAGTCAAGAATCTGCATCTTTTTATTAAAACAAAAACATGTGAAGTGAAATTTGGACAACAGAAATCCTGTATGAATATAACACTTTTTGATCAGTACCGGGCATATCCTGGCTTAAAACCTGGGAGGCAGAGATTGTTCCAGTGGCTCAGAGATAAGTATCTACAGAAATGTCTACAGTTTGGGTGGAGGTAACTGGTTTGCTTTCTAGAAAGACTTGGTTGCTGAAGAGAGTCAGTTTATAGCAGTCATAGCAATCATAACAAGGTATATTCAAAGGGTTGGCACTGCAGGGTACCTAAAGGGATACTTCTGGACCCACTGACATGTCATCTTTTTTATATTTTTCTGACTTGAATGGGAAATTTATGGTTACTAATCATTAAATATATAAATGCATTGCTTTCAATTTGTTAACAGATGGTTCATTCACCACAACTCCAGTGGACTATATTTGATTACGCTTCTGCCTCCTGAAAAGGTATTTTTCTAAAACACTATGGTAACCAATGCTTGCAGAGCATGAAACCAAGCAACCAGATTTCTGGAATGCATTTCTGGATAGCTTTTATCTAGTGGGAAAGCAGCAGAATGCAACATGTAGGCAACAGTCCCCTTAGTTAAAATGCAGTTTAGCTCTGCAAGCAGAATCTAGTTCTGTCCTCCAAAGATTAATGACAGTCATAAGATGATAAATTCATAGAATCATAGAATGGTTTGGGTTGGAAGGGACCAAAAAGTTCATCTTGTTCCAACACCCTGCCATGAGCAGGGACACCTTCCACCATCCCAGGTTGCTTAGAGCCAACCTGGTTTTGAACACTTCCAGGGATGGGGCAGCCACAGCTCCTCTCAACAATGTGTTCCAGTGCCTCACCACCCTCACAGCAAAGAATTTCTTTTCCTAATTCAAGAGAAATAAACTTCCACAAGGAACGCCAACATCCTATATCAACTTGGACAAAATAAACCCAACAGAATATCATGCAGTGCACAGAGCATGCAGAAACCTTGTCTTCATCCAGCATGTCCCACGATGAACCATGAGAGGAATGGGTCTGCATAATGTCTCTAGGCCTTAATCATGCAAACTCTTACACTTGTATTAATCTGTACAGTTAGCCTGCTCACTGAAATTAGAAGAACCATCCACATCACTGTGAGCGAGTCTGCAGAGCTTTGTTGAGTATGGGAGCATTGAAGACAAAGCCACCTACAGCAGACACTGTGTTTAATTATGTAAACAAAGAACTAGTGCAGTATAGTTCCTATACTTTTTTGAGGTCTTTCAAGATGATCTAAACTGCAACATATAACATTAAGATGAACCAAAACATCCATCAGTATGTCACTGTCTACCTCAGATCATTATCGTATGCTGGTATCTACTGACAACTTGTAGGAGTTTCAAAGAACTAGTCAAATGGCTTCTCCTATATATGTGGAGGATGCCCTAATAAATTACCTCCTTATCTACATGGCAATTCTTTTGATATGAGCAGTGTCTACTTGAATTTCCTCCTCCATTTCTATCTGTCTTCAAAAGTATCAGCAATCTTTCTTATTCAGGACATAACTGTATATCTGGATGCCTAATGAAGAGCCTGAGATACACCAAAAATCTAAATAAGCCCATGTACTGCTTTGCTCTCAAAGGATGTGGCAATATACTAGAAGTATCTAATAATGAGAAAGAAAATGAATATAGTATTTGTATACAATTTCAGCCATAATGTAAATCCTAATCTCAAAGCATTTGTAAACCCAGCTTATCATAAGAAATAGCATTTTCATCAAAAAAGACTTCCTACCACAGCACTATTTTGTTTTAACCTCTTTTTGTGATTTTCATTCTAAACACCTCTTTTTTTTTTTTTTTTCCTTTTTCTAAGGGAGACAAATTACGCACTGCAACCTTGTATACCATAAACTATTTCCCTTCTTTGTTTTGGCAAATCCTCCCAACAAGTCAGTACCTTCTGAGTGAATGTGATGTGACCAAGCCCCCATTCACTTTGAATATTAGGAAGTTCCTTGCCAAGAGTGACTTCTGTTCTACAGGGGTCTGGCCCATCCTAAGCTACTCTACTGCAGTGTGTGTGTGTACACTCAGATACACGTGTAGTCAAAGAACACTTGTGAAAATATTGCTTGGCAGTGCAATACATGTATTACTCTCTTGAGTACAGTGTATGACAGAATAAATACTTCACCTCTCTCACACCCTGTCTCTCATGAGGTCCTCTCTGGAATTAGCTTCTGGAGCAAAGGACACAAGAGAGACTAGTAGGGATTTGTGGGTGCTATAAAAAATTAAAGCTCTTTACAGATAAGTAATCCTTTTTCTGCTTTTGGCATTGTCCCCACAGTACTGGAAGAAACTGCAACTAAGAAAACTCACTTCTGGAGAGGAAGGGTAATTGATAAGCTGCTGCAGTTGAGAAAGCAGATTCTACTACTGATATCATATTGTGCAATGCAAATCATAACATCTGCAAAAATATTTAAGCAGAAACCACACCAGCTTCAGGTAAGGTCAAACTGGGAGTTCCTATAGGTACTTTTCACATATGATGCTTAACAAGAGATGCATCTGCCTGTTGATAACATGCCCAGAGGTGAATGCCTTTTCCACCTATAGTCTGAGTTAAGCTACTCTTATCTGACCCCTCAAATATCTCAAGTCACCTCAAGGCAGTAAATAATGCATATTACAACAAGGAAAATATGTAGCTTTACCTTCTCAGGATTTGTGAAAATGAGATTATTCATAAACTGATTTAGGTAAAAATCCAGCACAATTTTTATATGATATCTGGGACTAAATCCAAGCCATGCACTATTTTCTGAATTAAACCTATGGCAGGGTGAACAATGGTATTTCAGATGCTGTGCTCTTTCCGATTAAAGAAAATCCAAAAATGAAACATCCATTTGATATTTGACATAACTCTGAACTCTGTAATGGCCATGAGAAAGACAGTCACATTTACAAAATAACCTGTGACACAAAAGAAAAACAATGCAAGGACATCCTGTTCTCAACATGCTTCAGATTCATTTCACAAATAACAGGTTGTAAGCAGTTAGACATGGATTAAAATTAGGTGATCAATAGATTTTGAAGCCTGATACTGATAAAGAATTATCAATTTAATTAGTTGGGCATTTCTTTAACACATACTGTGCATAGGTATATTAAATATATATATTTAGAAATTCTTCAGAAATTTTGTTCATTTAAGCAATTACTGTAAGCATAAAATTTTCTTGGACCTTCCTCCAGAAACTGACACAAAAGTACATCAAGAATGCAGGGGTTTTTTTAAGTATCATAAATCTCAGTTTATATTTGATAGAAAGAGTTCCTTCAATTGTTTAATATATTTTTAATCCATCGTTTTCTGGCTTGTGTTTATTTACAAAGGCCTCTCAGCCTGACTGTATATATATTTTCAGCTTCTTTCTTTTTCTGGGCACTGAACACAGTTTTATTTTTGTCAGGTTTTTTGGTTTTGTTTGTTTGTTTTTCCTTTGTTTTGTTTTTGTTTGTTTTCTGTTTTGTTTTTGTTAAGTTTGTTGGTTTGGGGTTTTTTTCTCTATTTTTAATTTTTTTTTTTTAGCTTAACTGTATTTCCTTATTCTCCCTATAAAAATCTCTTCGAGCATATACTGATTGTAGCTTTCCCAGGTACAGCAATCCTGGCTGGGCGCAGGAGCATTTACCAAAGGGAAGGTCTTCAAAACTTCATCTGCCCTTAGAATAATCTCACAGAAGAGCTACAAGGATACTATATTCTGGAAACTTTGTTCCTTTCCAAATAAAATATTGAGTTGATTAAAATCCAAAAGTTGAAAATTCTGTCATTTTCTGTTGGTTGTAATACCTTCAAACAATCTGTCAGACATTTCTGAACTCCTCTTGAAACAGACACCAACCTTCATGGATCAAACATCAACCTCTTGGTAGCCTAAACTTCCAAAACTCTTTGCCGTGTGAGCCAGCACATGTCAACGTGTTTTTCTTTCACTCAATTAGATATAATTTTCATTACTGCTCTTTCCTTGTCTTATTTAGTACTGCCACATGCTGAATTTGTTAATATTTAAGCAAGTTTTCACATCTTTCCTACTCCTCCTTTCCCTGAGCCCACAGGTCTCACCCTGCAATGGCAGAGTGCTAAGCAACAAATGCTAATCCCACAGTGTAATGCACCACCAGAAAGTAATCAGATATTATGATGATAAGAGCAGAATAATAACCTATGTGGGATAAAGTAAATCATTGTTCATTCTGATCTTCTCTCCCAGTTTGGATTACTGTGCTTTGAGGGAACTTATTTCCTGGAAGTACACCTATGATGTACTATCTAAATTACAGCATTATTAAGAGAAATTATTTTCCTCTGTATAATCAAGTCTATTATATTGATAACTTCTAGGCATATTTGATTTCCAATCAAACACTTAACCACAGAAATACCTACTCTTTATTCTAATGCAAGGTGTAATTAATCGCCTTGTTACTTCTTAGAAGTTATGTGCAACGAAAAGAAATTGCTCCACAGACCATAATCCATGTGGTCTGAATGTCATAATTTCTCATTGTTAAAATGTTTTACTTGGATTAGACCATTTGCACTTCTTTCTCCAGTTTACCTTTCTTTTCCTGTTGGAATATAAATCTAAATATTTTCTTCCTCCTTTTTGCTTTTCTCACTTCAGTGTCAAATGTACTTAATGATCAAGGTTTTATCAGTCTGATATTTTATTCTGCTGATATCAGTCCATAAAGACACCTTCTTTCTAACTGGAGTACAAAACAAGAAAACTCCGTATATGTATAATAAAAAATTGTTGCATTTTTAAAAATTAAGATAATAGATTATAAAGTTTAAACATAAGTAGTAATCTTTTATCTATATCCCACATGTATAGACCTATTAATTTTTTACATAATTGCAATAATCCTGAATAAATATTTTCTAGATGTTAGCAAAGAATAATTTTATCTGGTTTTATTCAGAACTGTGCTTTTTTCAGTGTACTTCTTTCTTCTTTTTTCTAGAGGAATGAGCAGGTTCATGAGTCATATATTTTTAACACACTTAGATAGAGAAACATTAGAAAATAAATTTCTCCAGATAATATATTTTGTTAAGTTCAGAGATAAAATTCAATCACTTTAAGTGTGAAAGAGGATATTCATCCTGCTGAAACTGCAAATCCTGACATACCTAACCATGATGTTGCTGGTGATATTTTCATAATATTGCCATTATAACTACATGCATATAGTCAAGTCCATTGGTTTATTTATTAAGTCTCCAAGTACGACTTCTTCCCTGCCAGTAGATTTTCTAATTCAAATCAGTGTTTTTTAAGTACAATTCCTTTCATATAATTTGTTTAAAAGAATACACATGAATTGAAGCCTAGAATGTCCACATGAACAGAACGTGAACAATATTCTGCAGTACTTCACAATAAAAATAGGTTAATAACTGGGGGGAAAGAAATCCGAGTAATTCAGGGCACAGGTACACTGCTCTTTAATGGGCAGACGTGAGCAGAAAAATAAAACACCGAATTTCAAATTCCACCAAGATTCTACAAAAGCTGTGATTGCTTACAGACTTTGGCAATTCATCTACTTGCTTAGTTGTATGTGGAATTGTGGCATTTAAATCCAGGTGTTAAGCTCAGCTCACAAGCTAAGATGAATAGGAAGTGTTTGTGTGAGACTGGCTGGGGTGGGGAGTAGGAAGGTATGGCCTAACCCTGAGCACCTAGAATTGCTACTTATTCTCCACAGTGAGTGACACCAGCATATGCATAAATGTAAGTCTGAAGTGGGACTATAAGCAGGACTCATTAAGCTTTTTTTTTTTCCCCCATATGCTGCTTAGGGGCAAAACATAGTAGTGCTGTGTGCTAGAAACAGCAAAAGCAATTCAGAATCTTCCCCTTAGGAAGAAATAGTTATTAAAAATATGTCCTTTTGGTACTGCTTGAAATGTATAATCTGTTTCTAAAGTGCTGAGCACAATATAAATGCAGATTGTGCTAGATTCTACTAACCAAAAAGCCTAGTCACAGCGTTATGACAGCTTTATGACATTTAACCATCATAGCATGTGAAAACATGGAAGAGATGGCAGGTGGGAGGAAGTACTTGATATTCAAGAGAAAATATTAATGGATGTGTCTAAAATGTAACTACTTTTTAACATGTCATGCTTAGGAATATTTGCATAATATTATCCTTTAAATTGCAGTGTGTACATCTTAATTTCACAGTGTCATTCCCAATAAGTCTGGCATCTGTACATTCAATGGGCCCAGTCTAGCACACTTGCATCTCTTTATCACAGACATTTGGAGTCCCAATTTAACAAGTGGCTCAAAAGCAAGACAACCTAGACAGGCATGCAGATTTTGGGGAAAAACTGAAAGCCTCCAAAAACACATCCTGTTCTAGGAAACCATGTCTTGCCATGTGAAGGGGTGTTCCAAGCCACCTTCTGCCCCTTCCTCAAATATATTGTTTCTTAAATTACTTTTCTTCCTCTGGATAATGCCTGTTATCTAAGTACTCAAATCCCAAAGTCTGCTTCAACCTGCAGAAGAGGTGAGAAAGAAAGGAGTATAGAACAATTTTGAAATAGGACTGGGAAGCCTAAAAAAAACCCAAACAAAAAACCTCAGTGATGAAGAACAATAAAGCAGAGCATAATGCTCCCTATATGCCCTTAGTGCTTGGTGTTATACAGTTCCTAGCACATTTTTTACCTCTTCCATTCTGCACTCTCCCCTTTTCCCTAGGAATTACATGATTAGCTGTATGTGAAATGTGGCTGTATTTTTTTTTCTCCAGTTTTAAAAATATTATGCTTTTTATTCACAGAATGGGTCAGGTTAGAAGGGACCACAGTGGGTCATCCGGTCCAACTTCTCTGTTCGAGCAGGGTCATCCCAGAGCACACGGCACAGGATTGTGTCCAGACAGTACAATGTTCAACCGAAGCAGACAAAAAAACCACTCCAAGTTGTATGTGTCTGATCTCATAATCAATCTGAACAAAGTCTTTTCTTCTAGATGGTGTCATTTTGGACTTTAGTTTGATACCCATTTGCAGAGGGAAGCAGAAATTGTACCACAGACCCTGTAAGCCCAGGCTGACAAATCCATGATGTTTTTCTTGTGCTACATGCCACACCATTAAAGGCAACCACACCCTGCAATATTTAAGGTTTCTACTCTGTTTACTCTTAAAAGCATGAAGAGAACATCGAAGTCACTGAGACTCAAGGAGACTAAGACACACATATGAGTATGAATTTGAGCACCATCATTTTCTAGCAGATCCCTGCCACCTTAGTTATTCAGAGTGGCACATGGGGAGCAGATTTAGACCTGTAAATCTGCCATTCACTGGCTTTCATATGTTTCCCTTTGTAACACAAGCAACTTCCTTACAACATCATTTCTTCACAGTGTAGTTTCTATTTAAGAAGAATTAGATGCGCCTGCTAAAAGAGATTTTGCTTTGTTTTAAAACCATTTTAAGCTAATAGGATACAAAATCCTTAGGACATATTAACATCTTAGAAGAAAATTGGCAGAAAAAACTCTATAATCTCACTTTGGTTTATTATTGCTGTTGGTCTTTCCAACAGGGCAGCTGTAAAAAGGTCGGAAAATATTTTAACTCATTTTTCTCATGCCATCCCTCCTCATCCTTTCTAGAATTTTCTTCCTGATTATTTGCTTACTTGCATTCAAGTAGATCAGAAAACAAAGTTGTCAATATCGTGTAAAAACTATCCCTAGAGAGGGTTAGAAAAATAAAACTGTTGAGAAATCATGAGAGAATTGTAGAACAGCTGTTCATTTTTGCTACCTATTACAGAATTAACAAAAAAAAAACTTAAGACATAAAAGATACAATAATAAAAATAGCATCCTGAAGATACCAGATCAAACTACAAAATAATACTGCTAGTATATTTATATGAAATTTCCCTTAAATGTTCCAGGAAAAACTACTTAAAACTAAGTCTTTGGATATATGACAGTTTTTTTTAAGATGTAAAAATGAAACAAGTTAGTATCTCATCCAGTTATTCATTTTGAGAAAATGCCAAAGCCACAATAGTTATATCTCTACTGTTCCAAGATGAGGCTTGTAGCTCTCAGCTCCTGTAACTTCTGACATATTACTGCCTGGAGATATTTGAGAAAAAAAAAAAATTCATATACACTATCCTATTTTTACACGTCTGACTAATTTCTAAAAGTAAATTGGATGCTCTACAGAATGAAATCAATGAGATGTTTCTGCTGAAATATTTTTAACACTTCAGGTAACTAATAATTTATCTTTCATTTGCCACTTCCTTAAGAAAATAAGAAAATATAGAATGAAGAAAAAAGGTATAACAAGCAATTGCCTTAAATACTTGCTTTACAACTGTCTAAAAGGTATGACATTATTTTCTCAGGTTTCCTTCTCCTTGTAGTAATGATTATAAAAATACCACATAGATGATAATTAAAAAAAATAAAATAAAAGAAGACATATTTTTGAGTCTTGGATATTCCTTCTTTTATAAACACTGTTTGAAGTCTGAAACTAGAATGAATCTAATGCTGAAGCATTAATGAAATTATCAAACTTTGCTAGATTGACGGCAGGAGAAAAAGAGTTGCCAAGTTTGCTGAAAGCCTGACCCTGCAAGTGGCCTCCTGTGCTTGTACAAAGATCTGTCAAAATGTGTCTTTTCTGAAAACAAGGGCTTGCTCTGTCTGCATGTAGCTCCAAGAGTAGAGCCCATATATGCATATGCTAACAACTTTGTATGGGAGCTTTGCATAAGGAATATTAAAAATATTTTAATTTTTTTATTGGTTAATTTAATTGGTTAGTTAGCTTAAGCTTCTATGGTTAGGCTTTCCCAGCAGACAGAGCACAAAAAGTGACACTGTGTATTCCACACCCATTAGAACCTATTGCTCCAAGGCTTGTAATTCAAATGATCTCAAAATAATCTCATTTTCCTTTAAGAAAGTGGCAGAGCTACTTGAAGGGAGACAGGGGTTTGGATCCTAACTTCTCAAGTGTACACAGTGGGCCGGGACAATCCTAACCCAGAAAGTCAGTCAGGTGTAGGAAAAAAACTTGGAGAGATTTGCCATAAAAGTCATCCCCAGGATTTAACATAGCTGATCAGCAGATATTACTACATAAGAAGGGAAAATGCAAGTGAATTCAGCGCTAGTTAAATAAAAGTACCACAAATGAAAACATAAGTAAAGTTAATGTGGGTTCTGGGGTCTTCCATTACTGAGATAAACTGAAGAGAAATACCCTCTTAGCAAATCAAAATGCCACAACAGCAAAACCCACAAGAGACCTTTTTATAATCACTTGTACTAAAGTTCATATCCTTGCACACCTAAGCTGAAAAATAAACAGACCATATAACAAATTAAACCTCTCGCAAAAATGCACACATTCATATGTTCTTGTTCCAATTGGCAACAAAGGGCCTAGAAGCAATTATTTACTGCTCAGCATTATGAAAATTTCTCTGAATTAAATTATTTTCAATAGTCAAAATTTTTAGCACAAGAATGAAATTGCATCTTTTTAAATAACAACACTGCCTTTTAAAGGACCTTTTGCACTCACCCAGAGATTCATGGAATTCTGAGTACAAATACATGCAAAGCCCTAGACTTAGTGAAGAAACTACTCTTGTTTCGCTTATGGTTGTTAATTTTTCAGGGGCAAACTGAAATGATTTCATTTGTACTGATTCTGTATGAAAATCACCGCTATGTACAGAAACAAACACATATGTTTTATGGCATACAAGACTTCAAAATAACAACAATATAGAAACCACCACATGAGATGAAACCTGAGGTTCATATGTCCAGTACTGGGTTTCTGAAAGAGCCAGGACCAGGTGTTTCCAAGGAGGTTTAAGTGAAGAGCAGTTAATAGAGAGCCACTTATTTGTTTAATTCCAGCTTGTATACCTTTTGGTTTATAGTTTGTGAATAGATCTCCCTATGTATCTGAGACCTGAGTGGAGAGTAATTAGCTGAATCCTGTGTTTTGTTGAAGTGTAACACTGGCAACCAGATTCCCTGTGTGAAAACTGTGAATCCAATTTTCACTCCCAATGGCTGTTCCTTATAGCTTGCTCTGTATCTGGCAGTAATTTGATGTGTTACAATAGTCCTAACTTGCTAAAACTTCTGAACATTTCAAAGAGACGCTGTTGGAGTACAAAAATTTTTGAATGAATTGCCATGCCATTTACCAGAGCCCTTATGGAACACACATCTAGATCTTTTGCCTCAAAATAGTTATTTAGAGCTTTTATTATTTCATACAGAACCCAAATTTACTCCTTGTAATGAAAATATAAGATGTCACCACTTGCTCAAAAGATTCAAAATGAAAAAAAAAACCAACTATTTTTCCTGTTGCATTTTCCATGTCCATATAGAAAATTTCTGGTTCAATTTGTGTAGCACACAGAAATTGTATAATAACAATACAACCATACATTTTGGCAGGCTTTCAAAGCCTCTCAGAATACCAGTAGTCTTGTAAACTTTAAAATACAACTTTTTTGCCAGAGAGTTAATTCTTGTAAGGATTTTTGTTGATCACATATCTATGGAAAATTCTGCTCTTGCACAGTACTGCAACAGCAACCCAATATCTCAGTCAGCAGCAGACTCAGAGCATCTTACCCCACAAATGCCAACAGAATAGGGGGCTCATCAAAAGCATGAATAATCTTTAAAATACTTTGTTTCACATTTTAAGTGGGTAAAGAGATATGAAAGGTGCCAAATCAGCTTCCATTTCAATACCAGTATTAAAGACTGCCCTCCACATCGAGCTGCTGATCATCACCAGTATTCAGCCAAGCCAGTTACTTCAACACAGACATGTTCATTAGCTGGGATACAATAAATTCATGGAAATGTATGGAATACATGCAAAGACATATCATGCCCGTGGAGTAAAGGATTTATTGTAGCTCATGTTTTCTACTTCATAAAGACTACAACCATCACCACTAAGGGCAAAGAAGGCCATAAATGAAGCCAGCAAGGAGAGCAAACCACTCATAGAATCATAGAATTGTAGGATGGCCTGGGCTGGAAGGCATATCAAAGACCATCTCGTTCCAACTCCCCTGCCATGGGCAGGGACACCTTCCACTAGACCAGGCTGCTCAGAGCCCCATCCAACCTGGGCTTGGACAATTCCAGGGATGGGGCAGCCACAGCTTCCCTGGGAAACGTATGTCAGTTCCTCACCACTCTCACAGCAATAAATTTCTTCCTAATATCTAATCTAAACCTAGTCTTTTTCAGTTTGAAGCCATTCTCTCTTGTCCTGTCACTCCAGGCCCTTGGAAATAGTCTCTCTCCATCTTTCCTGTTGGCTCCCTTCAAGTACTTCAAGGCCACAATTAGGTCACCCCAAAGCCTTCTCTTTTCCAGGCTGAACAATCCCAATTCCCTCAGCCTCTCCTCCCAGCAGAGCTGCTCCATCCCTCTGATCCCTCGGTGCCTCCTCTGGCCTGGCTCCAGCAGGTCCCTGTCCTTCCTGTGCTGTGCCCCAGAGCTGCTGCAGCACTGCAGGTGGGGTCTCAGCAGAGCGGGGCAGAGGGGCACAATCCCCTCCCTGCCCTGCTGCCCACGGGGCTTTGGCTGCAGCCCAGCACACGGGGGGCTCTGGGCTCCCAGCACACGGCCGGGCCATGTCCAGCCTCTCCCCCAGCAGCAGCCCCAAGTCCTTCTCCCAGGGCTGCTCTGGATCTGCTCATCCCCAGCCTGGATTGGTACTGGGGTTGCCCTGACCCAGGTGCAGCACCTTGCACTTGGTCTGTTAAACCTCATGAGATTCCTATGGGCCACTTCTTGAGCTTATGTAGTTCATATGAAACTTTTTTTGGGGATCTAATCTCTGCCTTTGGACTTGTTTTCCTGAAAAAAGTCACTCACTCACAGTCATATTTTATCGAGAAACATAGACCAGGCAATCTTTGAGAGTGGTGGCCAAAGTAAGAGAGTGTGGAAGGTACAGGGAAGAGGTGGGAGAAAATAATTTATTCATAAAAAAAAATTTTGATGATGAATTTTACTTCACTCTTTTAATTAAAATAATTTTTAAAAATTGTCCTGTCAAAGACATATTTGGAGAATTCTTACTAAATATATTGATTTTGTACAGAAAAATGATTACTGATATTTAAAGAAACAGACTGTTAAAAAAATTAAATCAGTTATTTGAGACACAATGATTTGTTTTCTCAGATATCTTATATTGATGAATAAACCAATTATTATTCCAAATCAATCAAAGCATTACAATTTCATTACAATTTATATCTGTAAGGCAAACACCATGAAAAGCTCTGCAGGGGACACCTTGATGTAAGAAAAAGGTCAGACAATATCATCAGCCACCTTTTTGCTAGAGCTGTTAAAATCGTATTATCAATAGATTCATTTACTGCTAATAATTATATCTTGAAATGTTATGAACAAAATACCATAAAGAAAATCTGAAGCCTGCATAATAATGAATCTTGCAGAAATGACTAATTTGGACATGCCAAAGTTCCAGAAAAAGAGGGCACAGATGTTGGGGGAAAAAAGATTTTTTTGTTCTTTGATCAGCTGTCCAAACTTTTAATAAGAAATGCTTTTGAGAAGTTCTCAAGGCCAACATGTGAAATCACTAGGTGTGTTTGAACCAAGATTTCCTCCTTCCTTGCAAGAGTGATTACAGACTTAATTTACAAACAAAACCCAGAAATATCAAACCAGGAGAATCCAAAAGGCAGCACTAGCTGAAGCAGACATCCACTTTTTTAAAGAAAATAAAATGTATTGGGAGCAACAGGTCTGAAAGAAATTTTCAGAAGATCCAGAGGGAAGAAATTTCTCCTTGGAGAACTGAGACAGAGAAAGCTGTCTAAGTGTTGGCAGCAACACAGAAAAATCCCAAGTCAAGAAGTTAGAATGATAAAATGATCAAAGAACAGTTACTAAATGAAAGGTGAGATTAACAGTACTGATAAAAAGCTGAAGATATGGAACACTTTAACATTAAATAAGAGAAAGACTTGTAAAAGAACACCATGATCTTATTTACTATTTTGGCTGTATTTGGTTATTCTCACCAGGGCTAAAATGAGCCTATCAAAAGCACAAAAAATTTAATCTAAGGCAAACCATATCTGTGAACATAATATTCCATCCAAAATAGCAAGATTAGTTCATTTTGTTCACATCACTCTATGAAAAGCATCAAAAAATGATCAAATTGGTGTAGGCAACATTAAAGCTGCACTGAATGTAAATGATATTGCCCAACTCCCTCATTAAAACCCATAATGATAAAAGAGATGGACTAAAAAGGTGTTTTCTGCAAACTACCTAGAACAACATCCAGCCAAACTGAATTTCCACAGATAAAACACAGAATCCAGCCTACAAACCTAGGCACAGTAACAGTGTAGTTTGGTGCTTTACCTTTGTTTCTTTGGTACCAATAAAACCAGATCATAAGCTAAATAATGAATTTCCTTAATTTCCTAATTGTATTTTGCTAATTTCAGAAATGGTGTTTATAAACTTCCAAAGCCATCTCTATTTCCCAACAGTCCCAACAGCATTGTTTTGCCATTTCCATGGTGTTAAAATACCATCCCTGGAGTTCTCAGCAGACAGTTTTGTTTGCAATGCTGAAATACTGGTAGGTAGAGGGAGATTGGTGGCAAAAAAAAAAAAAAAAAGCAGCTCCATTTGTAAGACTCTGAAAAAATCAAAAAGCCCATAACTCCATAACTGTCAATATAAAATGTGAGGAAGAAAGGACAAAAGAAAAGAAGGAGAGAAAGAATAAAAATACAAACATCTGAAAAATGGGAAAAGATTTCTAATTGAAAAGGGTAGAACTCTTCAAATTGAAATTGTTTTGGTTTTGAGCTTTTTAAAATTTCAAGCTAACAATAGCATTTTGAACACATTTATGACAGATTTTGCAAATTTTCTCCAACAATTCCGAACTCAAACCTCTTAGAATCAATTGTCAAATGACTGGAAAACATTTTTCTGAAAAAAAAAATAAATAATTGATTATGCACATTTGCTTACCTGGTCAGTTAAATAAAATTCACTGGCCTGAGCAGAACATGTTGTAAAAGAAACCTGCAAAAACGAAAGAAAAGTTTCATTACAATTTATTTATCTCTCTCATATTTTTGATGAGAAAATTTAGCAATGAGTGGTTACTATTATATAGAAATTGCAAGCAGCAAAATCATTCTAAATGAAAAGCCTCTTAAAATCTAGCAGGTCCCTGTTTTCTCAAAAGATTCCTAAGTGTTTGGCAGGATTGCATTTATAAACAACAATACTAAACCAGACATACCAAACCCTGCTATTCAAAGTAATGTTTAAGGGTATCTGTTATGTAAGTGGCAGCAATTTTATGTATTTTTATTCAAATCCAGACAGATAACTATCATTATAAAGGATACTCAGATGTTCAGCTGGTGGAAAAAAAAAAGGCATTTATTTCTCTTTAAATGTTCTTCAGGGCATTGAAATATACAGAGTTCATTTACTTTCTGCAACATTTCAAATAAACACTATGTCAAAAGAATATTATTAAGACTGTAATGTGATGAATATTAACATCAGAAAAGGCCAAGTGTTAGCCTTCCTGAGCAACTTTTACTTCTTCAATGAGTACAGAACACGCTACAGTTAATTCCTTAGTCACACAGTATTTCCATGGGAACTCCTCCTCAGCCCACGCACAAACAGATATTCAAGAAGTTCAAGCACTGATATTTTGTGTACATTTCATTGATTAACCTGTGGTCTGGATGGACATTAAACAAGTAGTATTCAAATCCGTATCGAAAAAAAGGTGATACTTTTGCTGTGGTCTATATATTCTAATCATGATTGCTTTGACTGTATTGCAAACACTGCACAACTCAAGTTCAGCAAATTCCTTTGCAGGAATAACATTGTCCCAGATGAGTTCCTCAGTGCCAAGAGATCAAGCTGAAAAGTGAATACTTAATTTGGGTCACATGGGATCATTTTTTTCAGAGAACTCAGCATTACACCAGATTTCACATATTCAAGGCCCTGCTCAGAGGTTTCAGTTGCAAACAAACATCAAGACTGTTGCAAATAATTTTTTTTGATAGTAAATGTCTAATCAGTGTGTTTGGATTGGATAAAATCTTGAAATTCCATTAGGAAGAATGATATCTGCCAACCACTCTCACCAGATGCAGTGCTGGAAGATGTAGCTGATCCTCCTTGAGGTCAGGGAATAATATTCCAGCCTTTCTGCAAACCGGTAGGACAGAAGGGTTGTTTGGGAGTGTTTCACTAAACACTTATTGACCCCAAAGAAAGAAGCACGGATTCAATCCTGGACTCTGGAAACTGAGTCTTATAATTGGAAGTGTTGAAAACAATGTAACAAAAGACTCTTGAGAAAGGCTATGATGACACAGAAAGTTAGTTCTAGCGCCTCTCTTCCAATCATCTGAGACAGCCGTTTCTGGCATACGGAACATCATTCCATGTGTGTGTATTGGCCATCACATCTTACATTTTTCACTAAAAGGGAAACCACTGATCATGATGCTGAAGATTTTGGGACAAACCAATAAAATAAAAAATAAAGGTTCCTCTTGTAACTTTAGCATCCTTCTGATGTAGTCAGGCTAGTTTATCTAAATTTAAAAACTGGGATTTGGGTCAAACAACTTTGAACTTCAGCATTTTCTTAACCACCTGCCTGTTTATGACTTTTGAGAAGATCTATCTCATTTCAGAAAGACTTATGATGTGAGTCCTAACTACAGCCTTGTTACCATGCTTGCACTGCTGGACTGTGCATTAACTGTAAATAAAACAGTTTTTCTGCTCAGATCCAATAGCAGCGAAGCAGTCTAACAGCAAGAGAGTTTGAGCAAATGCAAAAACAGTGAAAAGATGACTGATGACAGGATAAAGGATAAATTAAACTGGTGACTGTGCTTTTGTAAGTTTTTCTGTACGTAATCCTTTATTCTGAGGTCCTACATGGGGGTGGAATGAGTTTTGCTATGAAAAAACAACCAAAAAACTCCCAACCTAAACCCAACAGGAAACATAGCCATGTTTGCCTGAGAAGGACAAACACTATGTGTACTAAGAGACAACAGCCTTGCCAATGACTGCTCATCTCCTTTTTTTCCTGACAGTGTTGGTCACCAGTTATGTCCCACCAACCTCTATCACTCATGGTTAGATTCCACAACCAAGCATGGATACTCCTGATGATGACATTTGTTAAGCATTAGAGAGCAAATTATCTTTCCCTGTTAGGCTTCTGGGTACTTTTGCTGTTCCTTTCAGAAACAACACGATGCGCATGAAAACTCACAAGAGGAAATGCATTGATGAGAGACAGGATAGAATTTGCTGATCTTGGCCAGGTCGCAGAACTGCGATGGTCACCCATCCCTGCTGCCACAGGCATTGCTGCCAGCACTCCTGAACCAGCCAAAAGCCCCAAACCTATGACTCTGCTCTGGTGAAAAAAAAGCAGCAGCTCCACTTCCTTCATTAATTGTGTCACAGCCTCTTCCAGAGCAAAAAATACTGCTTACCCCTCCTTAGTCAACTCCTCTGCATTGCTTAGAGAAAATAATTTGGATTTTTCACTTTCTAGTAAATCACAAAAAAATCTGCTATCCCCAGTCTCTCTGGAGGAACAGGCATCATAACGAGTCGGATAAAAGGCAGAGTTTTTTAACTTGTGAAGTCCAAGCAAGAAATGAAGCACGTTTCCCTTCTAGTTGGCGGACACGGTCACCAACTTCTTATTTTCAAACTGAGCACATGTGACGTAAAAAGCATCAAGTTACTGGGACAATTATCACGCAATTCTAAAGATACGATTTTCACAATCCCTTTAGAGGAGAACAGTGTTTTTATTCTCTTTTTATCCCTCAAACATTTAATAATAATCCTATTTTATGCATATTAATTTTAAGTCATAACGAGATTTGGAAAGGTATTGATTTCAATGGGAGTTAAGGGCTAAATATCTTTATATGGAGCCACAGCCTTCATCCTATTAAATCTCTACATTTATTGTCTGCACACAAATCATTATAAAGCAGGCATTACTCAAGAAAGAACTCAAAAGCAAGAGAAAAGCCCAATTAAAAAGGAATTCAACGCAATTATGGAAGTTCAGAAGTTGCCTGGGGTGGTGTTTGCCTGCAAATCACTGGGGAAAGATGGAAATGGAAAAGTTTGTTTCATCCCCACTTCCAAAGTATTATTTTCACTTCAGGTCTACATCGTTAACTTTTAAACCCAAAGTATCAGAACTTCTACAAAGTCACAGGTTAGGAACAAAGATACCATTAACTGGGTTTCTGGGGGATCTTTATTTTGCAACACTCATCAGTGCTGGGGTTACTCTTACCAATGGCTGAAGTTTTTGTCTATAGCTCTGGGATGTTGGTACATAATTAAATCAGCTTTTCTGACCCTAGTCCTGTAGACATTAAAGTCAGCACAAACAATCCTGGAATGCACATTATAATGCCTGAACCTCTTCCATCCCATTCCACACCCATTTATGCAAAAAAAAGGAAAAGAACTAAGAGCTGAGGTCCAACAGAAATGCAGACTAGATAATTAAGTAAGGACTTTTTGAAGTATTAAAATAAACCTTGTTTTTTTATTATGGACTCAAGTCTTCCTATAAAAAATGGCTTTGTAATCCCTCCACCTAACCATGGATAAAAGAAATCTATCAGTTTATATGCCTATTTAAAAAAGTTGTGGAAACAGGAAGAATTCCAGTTAAATACCTTTGTGGTAGCATCAAGGCATTTCAGGACACCACAGATTTCATTGCACAATGTTTTTATGGCCTTTTTTTTGTATAATACTGCAATGGGCTTCATACACCTTCTTACACATCAAAATACTTGGCTGGTTACAAACACAAGAACAAATATGTCCAGTGCACTTTGAGAGCTGCAAATTCCTGCCTTTCAGTGTGCAACTGTTTTAACCCCTGCGTCAGCTACCCACAGCTTGGAATCAGGTTCCTTTTCTCAAGGTGGATTCAGATATACCATGACACATCACTCTTGGCTCCATGACGTTTATTTTCCCCGTTTTTATCCACAGTTCCATCCTAGAACACAACCAGTGGAACCTAACAAGCAGGACACACTCCCACTCTCCCAACTGAAAGACAGAATATTTGTCCAACAAGACTGGTTCTGACTGCATAAGGGAGCTACAAAAAATCAAAGTTACAGGGCATAGCACAGAAGTCAACAAAATAAAAGTCTAAAAAAGTGATATTTCAAATAAAACTATTTGCATTTTTTCAAAAACAGACATATTTCAGGAGGAAAAGACTAATAATATTGGAGATGGCAAAAAGTGCATGCACAGATAGCTAACAGAATCCTCAAAATTTCATCCAAAATGCTGACAATCTTTGAATTTTAATCTTTAAAAAAATACCCTTTTTCATAATGCATGTTTCCAGCTGAACAGGGTCAATCTGAAAAGACTGAGAAGTTGTATTTAATTTAAAAAATCCTGAAGAATTCACCTACCAATACCTCAGATGCCAATAAACCTGGACTGGATAACTTTGTAGGGGAAAAAGGTGTTCATGGTATTTTTTGCATTTCAGGTAACTACTAAAGTATGAGAAGAGCTAAACTTTCTTCCTTTCTCATGCATTTGTGTGGAAAAAAAGCCACAAATTATTTAGAGGGATTTTCTTTATATGAAATTTAAATTTTAAAAAATAATATTTTGTGAACGGTTGTGTCTCAGGAGCATAACAGAGAAAAATGAATCAAACATTTTATTAAATGAATTTGAGTTTTTCAAATTTTTTTGCAAATGATGACTGATTTGGGGCTGAGAACTTAACCCTCCTTTCCTCAGTGAGAACTATTCTCCTTTGTAAGGCTTCAAGTTCACTTCAGTTCCCAAATTAGGGGCGAAACTAGGCTCAAAATTGGCTTTGCTAATTGCAGTCAGATTCCTACAACAATACCCAATCAATGACCAATTTATCAACACAAACTTTAAATAACTGTTTTCATTTTGTTAGCAGTAGTTTCATTCACTGCTAAAAAAAGAAAAAACAAAGTCTTTTAAGTATTCTTTACTCCTAAAATATTTAAACCAGTATTGATTTTAGTATATTTGCTAGGGGTTGGATTGCGCTGTAAGCCTATTATAGCAGCAAAAGAGAGAAGTAAAACTTCCTCTGTGTTTGGAGGAGGATTGGAACGCATATCCACACCACCCACAGAGTCACCATCCCTGCAGCTCACTCCCCAGGGCACCTGGAGCAGATCCACAGCCAGGCAGCTACCCTGGAACTCACACTCTTCAGCTCCCTTCAGCCGGCAAACAGCAGATTTCTGCTTTCCTGCTGCTCCCTGCAGCTTCTCCAGGGTCCGAAATGTCTCCCCATGAAGAACCCCCTCATCCAAATGCAGGAGGCAAAAAAATCCTACATACCTGTTCCAGACTGGTCAATACGAAATACTACACAGGAAGAGAAACTGATCTTGAACACCTCGCCATAGGTGCAGAGCAACTCTATTAAACCATACACCAGAAAAAACAAAACACATCCCGCTCAGCCCCAGCTTATTACATTACCATTTCTTTATGATTAAAAGAACAAAAAAAGCAGAACAGTGAGCACTACTTTAGCTATTTATCTAGTAGAGTAACTTGGTTAAGATTTTTGGCATTATTTCAGTGGAGCTTTGTAATTTGTCTTGTAACATTTTTTAATATACCACATGAATGGAAAACTGAATTTCAAAGAACAGAAAAGCCACAAGTTACATAACAATGGCTGCAAAGTGGAACTTTTTAAATTCGTAATAGGTATAATTAGCTCGATAGAAAATATTCACATTATGTTTCAGTGCATCTTTAAAATGTTCCAGATGTTTTATGCTTTCAATACTTCATCTGTATTTACTTAAATTCTTCTTAAACAAGGTTTGTACAGGAACAGTATATAGACATGACAGCTAAATGCCAAATTGCTCATTTTTTCACTAGTGTGAATAAACAGAAGAAATTTATATTCTGTTTGGTGCTCACCCCCTCAAACAAACCAAACAAAAACCTCAGCTAACAAATCTATCCAAATATAGTGTTATACAGGAGGTGAGATGAGATGACATGTCACTCTGTACTTTGTTTTTTTCTTATGAAACTTAAAGGTCTTAGCAAAGCAAAATAAATAAAAGCACAAAACAAAGGGAAAAAACCTCTAATCCCTGAGATTCTCAAAGATAATTGAGAATCTCAATAGTAAATATTTCATCTTGAATATTTCATCTTCCAAATCCAGTCAGAAACTCTCTGTACTTACACTTTGTCCTAAAGATTATTCTCTACTTTAAAATTTTGATATCTCTTCCTAGAAGAATTCCGGCTCATCTTTCCCGGTACAGCTTCAGTATTCCCACTGCTTTCCCTTTTGTTGACTGCCTCATCTCTCAGTATTTTTCCACATAAGTCACATCCCCCACCCATAACTATTTTTACATCAGGAACCTGTTGCCTCCATGGCCAAACACTTACTTACGATGCACTTTGCACTATCCTGACTAAGGAACAAGCCGTGGTTCCGTCGCCCATGGAGAGCCTGGCTCCCTCCCTCCCAGGTCTCCTCCTGGGGCCCGGCGCAGACAGCTGGAGCTGGTGGAATTTACAGCACCACCGTGACCTCTGTCTTTAACCTTGAAAAAGCTCTGTTATCTCCAGAGCACCCTTCTTCCCTCTGCTAAAACAGACTGATTCCTTGCAGAGGTTTTTCAGCTGGAGAGCAATATTTCAGTAATTATTATTCTTCTGACTAATACAGAAATCTTCTCGGACAAAATGGTTTTCTTTGCTGCAAACTATAAATCTTCTGGTTTCTGATCCTTCTGTGATGTCCCACTCTGCACAACTTCATCCACAACACTAGTGTTTCACCCGTCAAATACGATAAATTGACATCAGTATTTCAGTAGCTGCTACTGTTACTCTCTCCCTGTTCTCCAACATATTCTCCCTCTCCTTTTCCAACTCCCCAGTTATGTCTTGAGCTATATAGTCTACCAGAAGAAAAATCCTTCTGTTGTTATATCTTATTGCTTGATTTCCTTCCATTTTTTGTTCCCGTATGGCTGAATCCCAAAAATAAGCATTCTATTAAAAAAAAAAAAAAAAAACCCAGCAAAAAACAGAAGCAAATTCTGGAAATATTCCCTTTTATAAAGTACTTGCTTGTGTTGCTCCTCCACTTCCTCCTCTCTCAACGGAGAATTTCATAAGAGCTTTCTCTCTTTCCCTAGCTTCTCCTTGGACCAAGCAAAGGTCCAAGCTCAAAGAACTGCCTTCCTTCAAGAAGTGTCTCTTGGTTCTTACACAAGAGCAGTTCAGTGCCTCGCTGATCTTTCCATCCCCTAAGGTGCATTGGTCCTCTCTTCCAAGCTATTAAGGAAGTCCTTGGTGCATGGATACAGCATATACACATTCCAGCCTAAACAGTGCTTGGAGGTACTTAGACAAGCTTCATTACTGAATAATCCAAACACTTAACAAGCTTTAGGTATTTATCCTCACAACAGCCCTGTAAGAGATCCCTATTTTTACCTGATGGGGAACTGAGGCATAGGAAAACTACTTATGCTACTTAACATCGGGATATCTGCGATAACTCAGGAACCACAGCTAAGTCTCTGATAACCCAGACTAGAATGCCAATCTAAAGACCATTCCTCCCACTTCCTGAGTGATAAGGGTGCAGCAAATCTTATGCATGTAGATGTTTCCCTGCTGCCCTTGGAATGTTCTGTGCACAGATGAGCTATCCTGGCTGGCTTGAAAGCAAAAAAATGGAGGGTCTTTTCCTCCCTCTTTACACCTTTAGCCAGAAACTGGCTAGCCAGTAATATTTTGCTGTGTGCAGCACTTTTAATTGTAGTCTTTGATATAAAGATTGATGTTCCTTTAGTTATTAACATATGCAGTTAAAGAAAATCAAAAACAAAAAACAGAATAAAAGAGAGAAGAAAGGAACATGTGATGTGTGGTTTTTGTACAAAATTCCAAAGCAACTGTGAAATCCATGCTATTTTCAGTACCATCTTATTTCTTCTTAATTCCTTCAGAAATTATGTCCCATCACACCATACTGCTCAACAACTTTTGTCAGAGCTTTCATCAAATATGGAGCAAAAAATAACAATTCTAAGCATTGTTCTATTTGGGACAATGATATCCACTTTCTTTACTGAAAACTGGGATTTTCTCCATGCACCAAACAACTCTTGAGTCTGTTTAAATGAGATAGCTCAACTATATCATGTAGAAATACTGCCTACACAGAGATAGCAGCCAGAGGTAGCCACTATGACTTTGCCAGTATAAGTCCTCAGATACAGAGCTATTACAAATTATTATCCCTATCAGACGGGTAAGTCTGCTGAAGTGAGGGGCAGAGACAGGAGAATGAAGAGGAAAAAGTAATGAAGGTAAACACTGCTTGTAAATCATGTGCTTAATGCAGACAAAATCATAAATAAAGATGATTTCCAGTGAATAAGTAAAACTTCAGGAGCTGAAAAGATTTTGCTCCTCCTTAAACAAAATTTCTGTTTCCCAGGACTAAAACTGTAAAACATCTATATCTAAGTTTATATGGATTTCAAAACAAACCAAATATTCTTTCTAAATAGCAGCTACATTATTAAACAGGATATCTGCTTCACTGATACTAAATACTTTCCACATCCCATGAATCGAGCTAGTCAACCTTAGCCTGTTGTTTATTCTCCAAGCTCCTCAAGGTAAGATGAAAATAATACCTGGTGATGGGAAGCCCATTTAAGCAACTAAGACTGCACCTATTTTCGTTGTTTGGTCCTGTTCCCATAACAAAGCATGGTTTGTATGCAGGTGGAACATTTCTTATCTAGTTCACTTTATCATTTATAACCTGCTAAGCAATATCAAGAATGTTGAAAATAGAAGCTTAAAAGTATATTACAGGAATAGGAAGAAATGGCCAGTTGGGCTCCAGGGAAGAAATAACTAATTATGTTCTAAACTCATTTAATATGGTCATAAAACTGTTTTTGTATAAAAGTATAAATATTACTGATAATGATCAAGAGAAAGTTTTGAGACCAATTAACTTCTATAAATACTATGGCAGAAAATATTCTTTATGAGAATATATAGGAGCACTACTGCTGCAGTGCTGGGGACGTGTTATACTTCTGCAACGTACAGACAAGTCAGTTCTACCAATAAATGCTATCCCTTGTTTCCATGTACACATCAGAGCCACAATGTCCATTTATGTATAATAGATCTAGATGAAGTTACCAAAACTTATGGATGTATCCTAAGATGGAACTTTTAAACTGGGCCACAGTGAATCAAAAGGGAAAAAAAAAACACAACCAACCATTTAAAACAAGGTCCTGCAGGCCCTGAAATCTGGCATGTAATCTGCATGCCAAACTTAAACCACAACCAGGCCATGAATGAGCATATGGCATTCTCAAGTACCAACACACTAAGATACATCTAGTTTGATACATCTTACAGATGGCAGTATTTTGCCACAGCAGAGAGAAGATCTTGGCAGGGAAGCATAGAAAACAATAAAAACTGAAGCTTTTAGAATGGGATTTTCAGAAACCGGCCTCCATGTTTGAAGCTAGTCTGGAAATAAAACCTTTGATTTCCTCTGTAGCTGTTGCCAAGAGCACAAAAAACCCTGAAAGGAGATGAATTAAGTGGGTTGTGGAAGGTAAGGATTTGCGGCAGCAGGATGCTCTGGTGCTATCTCATGGCAGACGAGAAGATACTGAAGTTGGGTCGAGGCAAAAATCTCAGACTACTGAAAGTAAAGCTAACTACTATAAAGCTAACCTCAATATATTTGTAGAGGTTAATGCTATGGGGCACTCAGCCTTGCAGCACTCACAAAGCCCCTGTGGAAGTTCAGTTGCATCTTTGTGACTTACCATTAGCTTTCCATGATTCCTACAAAACCACTTTAACGTAGGCAAGGAAAAGAAAAGATTGGGTGACTCAAAACTAGCACCAAGAAAAATCTGGACCTCAGTCAGCAGAAACCTCTCCTTATTCCCAGTGTGACCCAAACGTTGCTGCAACGAGGAATTGCCTTCTGCATCCCTCATCCGCTGGGGTTGGGGGCTGCAGGAGCAAAGCCAGGGACAAGGGGTTACCAGAGCAGTGTGGTGCCAATCCCCCTCTGGCCCCTTCCTGCAGCTCTCAGTGAGGTCCATGTGGATTACTGGTTGCTCACTCTCCTCTTCCAGTAGGAGGATTTACTCCTAACACATTCCCACTGCTCCTGGAAGAGAGGAGCCAGAAGTCATGGCGAGTCAGCACTGCCTATCTGCACGCCATCCAATGCACCACTTTGCCGCATTCTCCACACCAGGAGAACTGGTAAAATCCCACATGATGCCTGAGAGATTTCCACTTTGCAGTCTCTTACTGAAAGCAGCATTTACCATCTAGAAGAAAAAGAGCAACTGTGCACAGAATGCTTTGTGGTTTGGTGGGCAAGGCTCCTGGCAAACACAGGAACCAGGCCTCCAGCCTTCTGTGGTCTTCCTTGCAGCACTCCTTGACATACTGACTAAAAGCTGCTGCTAGTCTCTAAGTATTACAAGATAAACTCCAAAAATATTGTAGAATTTAAAAACTGAGAAAACATATGCACATCTCTGCACATGCAAGCCAGTACACAAACAAATGGGGAAAACAAACCTCATGAGAGCTTCCAAAGTTTTGCTTCATTTTTATCTATTGTTAAATGAGAACCACTGCAGTATCATTAAGAGGAAGATCTTTGGTTTGTGTTCTCCAAAAGGTTCAGTAGTTCTTTGATTAAATAGGATTGGGAATCACTACTATAAAGCAGTCACCACTGTAGCAGCAGAGAACCTCCAGAGTAAATTAGATCTGCACTGTATGGCACCAACTCAATTGAAAGGAGCTATTTGCTCTTCAACCCATCCTTTAATGTGGGCTTTTTTCCTTTTAAAACTGTTGAGAGACAGAAAGAATGTTTTATAACCATCATTCTGCTGCTGGTTGCGGAAATACTTTGTCAAGAAAAGCTCTGGAAGATGTGTTGGGAGCTAGTCCTTCTTATAAGATACTCATTTCTGAGGATACTATTTTAGAAAGCCAGCTTGTCATATCACAGCATTTTTCTTTTCATTTCTTTGACCATTTTATATTCAAATAAAATTGTTCAAATGATCTCATCAGCTCCTGTTTTTTTGAGATCTTTAATTTATATCTCTATCTTTTTATTCAGTTTCCCAGCTCCTGAAATAATAAACATTACTGTTATCATCAGCGAGCTAGTCACCCTGCTATCATGCATAAGCAATGTAGTCCCACTTTCTTTGTGACATGTTCCAGGTTAAGGAAAAAAGCAAAAGGTTATAATGAAGTCATGAAACAATGGATTTTTTATCTTGATTTTATCCTACACAAGAGCTCTTCCCAACAGCCATTAGACACACCTTCAGCTTCCAGCCTGCAAATCCTTCCAAAGAAACCCTGCCCACAAGGCAGATGAGCCAGGCCACAATGAGCAGGGTGGTGCACATCACAGACTGAGATATGCAGGTAACAAAGGGAAAAGCAGTTGCTACTTTTTTTGCAACACAATATGAAAGTCTACCTTAAAATCTTCACAGAGCTCACCAGAGATGGCTGAAATTCCAATACTTTCTCCAGTGAATTGCTCAATACCTTTTTCCTCAATCTGCAATAGATGAGAGCTTTTTAAAAAATGAGCAAGCATGACTCATTTTTATGACCAATGCACCATTCGCAAAATGCTTTCCAACCAGATTGCAGTTCAAATAAGACATGTGTATTGTTGCAAAACAAAATATGCTGGCTGAACAGAATGTATTCATCTATATTAGTTTTTCTTTCTAAATCCAGCACACTGGGAGCTAAATTAATCTGCTGAGTGCTAAATTCATCTACTGAGAGCTACTGTAGATTCAGGGAAATGTTTTGAGTGCTGCAGCAAACAAGTCTCCCTCACTCAGGAGCCCTCTGTGGGCTGTTGGTGTTTTAACCATTTTGTCTGCTTCCAAGCAAGGGAGCAGCTGATAGACGAGGGAAACACTCATTGATTTGCGGTGGCAGCGCCACAGCCAATCAGCCCTAGAACGAGGCGCAAGCACGAATCTCTCCAACTATGCATATTTATATGCAGCTGTCGTACCTCCAAGTCTCCAGTGAATACCGAGTGCTTGTGTGGCCACCAAGACACACAATGCTATCCTGCAGCCTGCTCTCGCTTCACTGTGGTAGGGGAAAGATGGAATACACAGACACACATTTCATTTTCCCTGGCTTGGCTACCCCAGCAAATTACATGCCTAATACAAGTACACTGTAGTTGCATAAATTCTTAATCCAGAGGCATTTTCAAAGGGCTGAAGGAAACAAACACCTCGAAAGGATGTATTTTTGGTAGGGTAGGCTGAGCTACAAAAATGGAGTAACAGAGACAAGTGTCTTGCCAAGAGTGGCAAAAAGCCCCCTGGTATTGAGGGAAGGATAAGAGAAAGAGCCTTCCCTGGTGCCACTGTGGTGATGCACAGGCAGCACCCAGAGACGTGTCTGTGAGTGGGACTCCTCAGCTCAGAGGTGGGGCACAGGGGTTAGAAAGAGTGACATGGAGTTTTGCTTTTGTTTTAGCGAAGTCTTTTCTAAGACTTGAAAACATACCCAAAAAGAGAGAGGTCTGTGGAGCTGAAAGAGAGAAGTCCAAGTAGAAATGCACAGATATATGGCTCTGTGAAAAAGAAAACCCATCAATCTGGCACTTTCAGGAAGGTTGGTGAAGTAAGTGCACCAAGGATTCAGAGGGGACTGGCTAATCTATTTAATGGTCAAGCCATTACTTGTCTACTGAAGTAAAATGGTATTTAAAGCTGTTTCTTACGGTCTATGGGCACACAAAGCTTCTGCAGACTTGGATCAAAACCAAGAACTGGAACCCAAACTGTGCAACATCCCAAAGGAACTGAAACAAAGCCCACAGCCTCAATATACAGGTGAGTGGGGCTGAATCTGGTCAGGCTCCCCACAACTGAGCTCACTGGCAAATCTCTGGAGGAAAGTCTATCCTAGTATAAGTTCTCTTGGGTTCCTAAATTACACGGAAACCTTCCTTTCCCTCTCCTTATTGCTGCTCAAAGTCACATTTGCAAACACTAAACGTTGAAATATAGAATCATTACAAACCAAAGCCATAAACAAAAAATTTACATATATACATATATACACGCACACACATATATATACACATATATATACACATACATACACATATACATATACACATACATATATAAAAAACATGTCATTTTGCTGCTGGGAATACTTGCATTTGCTACTCCCTTGCAAGCAAGCCATACTAAGACATAAAAGGGGAAAAAGAGAACAGGATAGAGTATTTTCACATCTGGTATTTACAGTTGAAAAAGACTACAATCGGGGTTTATTTATTGTGGCAATCACATATAAACTTAACTCCTACTATGAAATTATTCTCATATTTTCAGTTCCAAAGAACAATAGAAAAAGGCTTCCATTAAATGCCAAAAGAGAAGTCTTCTACATAGTGCATATAGGCTAAATAAAACTGCTAATCTGAGAAAGATTGTTACAGAAATCTACATCATTACAAGATCAAACTCCAAGTGGTATTGTATCAAAATGATAAAAATCTTGTACAGATCAGGAAATGAAGCAAATGGACCTATTTTATCTTCCAGTTTATTACTGAAAATGGGTTTTACGATTTGCTGTGCATAGTTAAAGTGCTACCCAGACAAATTACAGCTGCTCTTTTAACCTGAACATAAGATGGCACAGTTCCAGCCAATCTGAAGTATGGTTTCTAGGCAGGATGTCAAATCTCAGCCCCCTGGGTTCCCGAATGATGGATTGAACCTTGAAAGTTGCAGCAGAGCAGCATATGTGATTTCTGTACTGTATTTTGATCACTCATGAATATATTAAAACATGTCCATGCATGCTATTCAAAGCTTTGGTTTATTGTTTTAAACTACCACTCAAAAAAAAGAAAAAAAGAAAAAGGAAGAGAAAAAAAAAGAAAATAGGTAAACAAACTAAAAATGCAATGCTAATTTAAAGGCAAAAGAAGTATTTATAAATCTGGGATTTTTTCTTTGTTTACTGAAGAGGACATTAGATAATGATGTAGCAAAAGGGCACCATTTTAGAACCCATGTCTCACACAGCTATTGACATATAATGCCTATGAAGTATTAAAAGAAAAAGAAAAATGAATGAAAAAAGAAGTGATGAATTTTTGCGTTATCAACTACTGCAAGTACATAAGAATTAATCTTTTTTAAAATAGTTTTTGGCATGCAAATACACTATCCAAATGTTAGATATCAGACACACTTCTCCACCTGCCCATTCCAATGCTCCAAATATGTCATAACTCCATTCCTTAATTTATTTTCCTCTCTTCTGTGTCCCTTTTACCTTCAAGAACAATTTCCCTAAAAGATTATAATTAATCCAAGGAAACATATACCCCAAAGTGCCCCTTAGGAATCTGGGGGAAGGTGGAGGATACCAGCATCACACATGGAAGCTGTTGGGGAGCTCACCCCGACTGTGTGCTTGAGGAGAAGCTCCTTGGGCAGGGCTCCTCCTGCTCTGTGCCGAGGGCACCTAACACAGTGAGGTGCTCTGGGCTCAGGCTCTGAATGCCATCCCAGCACAAGAAATAAATCTGTTAACAACATCATCATATTGCACTTGCACCCCGCTGAAATCTTTAGCTCTCCACATAAATGCACACCAAAGTTTCCAGGATCAGGGACAGAACATAGCTCCTACAAGACTTGGGAAGCTTCAAGGGGAAAACACACTTTTGATAGAAGAAAAAAAAAAAAAAAGTGGAAAGTCAACATACAGCAATTTTAAGAATGATTTGTGCAACTCAGCATTTTAAAGGATCCTAATTTACATGCTTTTCAGCTGGTTAATGTCTGCCTCCAGGACATGGTTTTAAACACAGTATTAATATTGTGACTTTTCTGCTTTTTCACCTTCTATGGTTTTACTCTTCAGAATCCTCTTGCTTATCATGACAATAAAAATATACTTTGATTTTTAATTTAGTAACAGAGGTACCAAGTTCTGTCTTAAGGTTGGCTTTGAATGCTACCCTAAATACATATTATCTGTATATTTTATATCATGTAAGTGCAAATAATACCATTTCAGAATCTGGTTGATTTGTGTTTCTGTAAGACTATTTTTAAAAGTTATTACATTAGACAAGACTATATTACAGATCCATGGAGAAAACTGAGGCAGGAAGGCATCTCTGGAGATTGCCTGGGCCGACTCCGATCAGAGCAGGGTCAGTCAGAGCAGGTTGCTCAGGGCTGTGTCCATTGGATTTCCTTGGATATTCCCAAAGGTGGAGACTCCACAGTCTCTCTGAGCACTCTGCTTCAGTGCTGATCACCCCCAGGTAAAAAGCTGTGATTTTTTTCAAGTTGCCTTTAAATAGAATTGCTTATCAACTTTTCACTGAATACCATTGAGGAGAGCGTGGTCCCATCTTCTGTGCTGTATCACATTAGTTTTGTACACATATCATGCACATAATGTGCTGTATTTAAACATTAGAAACTAAAATGGCTAAAGTTCATTAGCTTGCAAACATGTCTTCCCATCTTTCCAGTGAATTTTTAGCATGCAGTTGAGGGCATGACACCAAGAACAACAAAATAAGGAAACAAATCAAGACGTTGTAACTTAAAAAGAAAGATGGCAGAAATTCTTATTATCTTAGTCTCTTGATTTTTGCTCATAAGTATGCACAGCAAAACCAGAAATGATTGGGTGAGATTCAATTTAGATCCTCAGGGTTTAAAAATATCAGAATTTTTTTGTATGTTTCAAAGGAAAGCACTGAGGTTTCTTTAAAACCTAAGGCATTTCAGGTGTGAAAAGCAAGCCCTTTAGGTTTTCATTTGCTCTTCAAACAACACTGTGGACTACGAAAAAGGTTTCAAAATTTCACTGCATTTAATGTTTTTAACATATTTGTCGCTACTGAACTTTCTAGAAGGGTGGTGAGGAAACATCTCTTAAATTGGAAGTATAATTACACTGAAGTTAAAAGGAAGTTTCAGTCAATTTCAAAATTAATTCAGTAGATGTTTTTAATAAAGGTGTGGAAAGTTAAGAATGTGACTGTCAGACACTACTTGGAATTTGCAGTCTTTTGAAATTTTATATTTTTGAAACTTGATTAATTCCATTTGCAAAAAAGGGGCTACCAGACAAGCTGCTACATTTTTATTAATGTCCTAAATCTATGCATGTTGCCAGGATACGCAGCCCATAAATAAATCTATCAACAGGGTTAGGTAAAGCTAATTCATTAGCGATAACATTTGACATGAGGATCACCATAGTTAATTGATTATGCCCTATATCAAAGAAAATTTTGAATGAAATCTGTCTAATGTAGGCTGCTGCTGCTCTTGGCCAAATGAATCACCATGAACTAATGACCTCTACAGTTCCCCAACAATAGTATGAATTTGTCTTTTATTTGTTGGATCATTTGGTATTTTAACTGCCCGACTTTCCAGGCTTAGGATCTTACACTTTATCATTCTTATTCTTAATTTGGTGCCAATTGTTGAAGATTTCTTTCTTAGTTATTTCATTCTTTGATATCCTACAAAACTAGGATACTGAAGTCTACTAAAAGTTAAAGCAGAAAGGACACAGCATCAGCAACACCTCCAAACTGCTTTTCCACCATTTCTGGAAAACAAAGGGGAACCAACCCAATGGAACAATGTACCTTTCTGCCTGTTCCATCATCAGATAATCTGCTGGGAAAGGCACAAGTGGCAGAGATTGGATTCCGCTATGATACAGACACAGGAGCTACAAACATTTCAGCCAAGGCAAGCCAAAGAGGCAGCTTTCCTCTGCTTGCCACAGACTCTGACTAGGCTGATACTTACCACAGCCCAGCAATGAAATTTTGACTCTAATGAAATCAATGGCAAAACTCTTGTTCAGCGGGGACAAAATCTTACCTAAGTTTATTATTGATTTTATAGTAGTGACAAAATCTGATACCATATTACCAAACGCTTAAGGCACCAGCTGCCTTCCTGTTTAGGATCACACCTTACCATCATGTTTTCTCAATCATTAAATAGATATTTGTAGCCATAAAAAGGGAACCAAAGAAGAAATAAAAAGGAAAGCAAAAACAAAATAAAGGACTACTGCTAACAGTTAGCATATATGCTCTAAGTACAACAAATGAATTTTCCAATGTAAAGGCACCAGTTTATTACCAAAATGCTTCTTTTCTCAGGATGGAAACTAAGTTCTCTTTTGTCTTCTTTCCTTTATATTTTATTTTTTGTTACTATTCATTATCATTAAATTTCCTGTAATTAAAACTGCTGAATTAGAAACACACGAATGCTTATGAAGCCAATGCTTCACAACATACTGAAATCCCAGAACCATGTTTAGCCAAGAAAAAGCAGATCAGCTTTAATAATTACTATAAGATTTATGAAAACTTAGTACAGCTACAACTCTGTCTACTGCCCTACCTGTACCACGGAGTATAAGCTCCCCACAACTTGAAAGTCAACACACACAGGATGACATTATAATGCAAAAACTCAACTCCAAAACTGTGTGCTGATTTGACTTCCAAGAGGCCATGTACTAAGTTCAGGATATCCATTATTTTAAACTATCTCAAAACCACTGATTTTTATGAGAAAAAAATCAAGGAAACACTCCTGAAGCTATATACGTATATATACACACACACATACATCAGTGGCTCAATAATTTTCCAAGAATATTATTTAACTGCTGTTGTCGGTGTGAGCCTGACTTTCCCCACCTGCCCTCGCCCAAGGCACGAGCTCCGGCCCACCACAGGCTACGAGGTGGGTGGTTCAGCCCGAGGTGGAGCTGTCCCTGGCGAGATGGTCGGCTGCGGGGCGCCGCTGAATAAAGAGGCTCAGAGGAGATAAAGGGTAGGGAGGGGATTCCCTCCTTCGACTCCTTATTGAGGGTAACAGGAACAGGGGATCCCGGAGGGAGTCTCGTCAGAGCACGAATCCAGCATCCTGCCCTGGTGCAACCAGTTATATGGGATGGGTAGCAACCAATGGGAGAGAAGGAAGGGGGAGGATACATAGGAACCGGGTCCAATCAAAAACAGAGCGGGGAGGGTACAATGAACGCAAACCACTAACATCGAAAAGGCAACAGAACGTTCTGGAGAAGGAGGCGGGGCCAGAGCCCTGGCCACACCCCTGCAGCCCACTGGGTGAATCTCAGACCCCTGGGCCCTGCCCCAACAGGGCTCCTCTCTCGGAGGAGGTGGAGCTGGCCCAGGAAATGGCACAAACCTGGGGTTGACCCACCGCAACCTGCCACTCCCAAATTTTCATATGGTTTACTTGATGATTTAGCAATTGCAGTTTATAATGCATTATTTACCCAGATCCGCACCTGTTAGGGTTTTGTCTACGTTTACCTTCTACCTGCAGATCTAAAGAAAAATTACTTATTTTTTATATCACAGTAATGAAATACTAGAAATTCTCTACAAACAATACAGCAGCTTCTTTCAAAGGAACAGAAAATCACTGTTTCTAGAGAGAGATGCTGCCTAAAGACACTGTAAATGTGCTCCAGGATCTGATGAGGCCAACTTGCTCTGAAATGCCATTCTTCATCTCCAAAAGGGCAAATCCGACCATGTCTGGTTTTCACCTCCAGTCCTACCTCTGATATGAAGTAGAGCTCATCATATATTATCTGACTGGCATTCAGGAAACATGCATTACAGAAGGTTTTGCAGGATGCCATTTGTGTATTCATAACAAGCAGAAAAAAGCGGGAATGAACTTTAAGTGGGAAGAGCAAAGGACAATCCCTTGAGTACAAATCTCCCTTTCAACTCTCATTTTATATGCTTGGGTTATTTTCTGAAAGGCACAAAAACGGAAGTGTTTGCATCCTTCATATGACAAGCACTGTATGTGTGAAGGCACAACCCTTCGTCCTTCAGATGGAATATTGACATTTTCTAAGATTTAGAAATGGTGTAGGAGTTGGTCTCCAGGAATAAAACTGCCTAAAATGTATGTCAAGGTACATAAATGAGAATCTTGCAATGTAGAAACTTTCAGCAGATATCATGGGACAATATGTTCTCTGGGACACAGAACTTGCTCTTCCCAGATTAAAATACAGAAAGTCGTTGTTCAGAGTCATGCAGACTGTCCCTAAATAAAAAGCAATTCAGATTTCAAAGCTTAAGAAGACTATGAACTATTTCAACTCTTGGAGAAGAGAGTGAGGTGCAAATTTTTGAAATTCACTTCAGGCCAGTTATGAGAATCCTTCTCTAATTTTCCTCAAGCTTAATAACACATGTTACAAGAGCTCAAAACAAAGGGCAATGATTTTCCTGTAGCTTGGCTCCTAGTACCTAACTTACTCATTTAAGAAGGCACATTTCCATGCCCATCAATGGACAGAGAGAGGCTCTTCCAAAGGGAAATTCCAACTGCCTTGTTTTTTGAACTGTTTTTCAAAATCAGATTATGGAAATATTCCCTAAACTCTCCAAGACTGGCTGCCCAAGACCCGTACCAGAAAATAAAAGATTTCAATGAATGATTATTAATTTCTACTTATTTGCCTCCACTGAGGGCACAGTAAGCAAAGTTTTTATCCTAGAAACCATCAAAAATTTCTCAAAAGCTACAACTGAATTATAAGAGTAAGGAATGAATTCAAACTCCTAGAAAATACTGTGCTGCATGAGTAAAGGCAGAACCAGCTGAGCTGAAGCACTGTAAGAAAAACACACAAGGATCTCATTTAATGACCTGTATAAACATAAACTTGAAATAAGTTTATGTTAATTGAACATAAAAGCATTATGACAGGATGCCAATTCTTTATTAAAAAACCCCAAAGCTATACCTCATAACCACTATCAGCAAAAGTTTTGCAAAAGCAACAAAGGTGAGCAAAAAGAGACGTGCCCAGTGTATGTGTGACGCAAAGTGTTTCCAACAAGCAAAAAGAGTCAGGAATACTACTGGGAATGAGCAACAGGAAGGGATTGAGCAGAACAGACCAAGATGGAAGCAGGACAAAAACGAGATGCCCCAAAGTGGTATTACAGGGAACATTGGATTGTTTCAAAATCCAGAAAAACAACTTCACAACTGAATTTCAAAATGAAGATGTGGCCAACAGAAATAACCCATGTGTGATGCCACTACAGATTTCTAGTGTCACAGGCCTATATTGCTGAATTTTAAATGTACTGTCCTTTTGGAGGAAGAGCTCTAAAGAAAAACAGAAGTAACAGCAGCAGCCAAACCAGTAAGTGATGGAGGAAAACAGAAAAAAAAACCATGGGAATTATATATAGAAATCTTTCATTTCAAAACTGAATTCTTAATTTCAGGCCAAAGTCTTTTGCTTGCCTTTTCTAATAAGGCAGTGGAAATCTCTTTGATACCACTTTTTTGCCCTCACAGGTAAAGCCTGAAGTGCTTGACCATCAGTAGACCCAAAAAAATGAAAATCATCTGTGTAACAAGATCACTATTCCATCATAACTTTTTCTCAAGTAGCACATTGGAAATAAATCCTTTCAAATTTTTTTCTGGTGTATTTTCTACCAGGGTATGGTGCACACAATCTTATATGGGACATTTTGCTCACTATTGTGATATAACATTAAACTGCTGAGAGCAGTTTTTACACGGCCAACAGAACGAAAAAAAAATCAGTCTGTTTTCTTGTTTGAACTGAGACTTTGGGTATGTATAGCTAGCAAGAAGAAAAACAGAAATTAATGTGTATGACTAGAAAATAAACAGAAGACTGCTGAACTAGTACTCTAATTCTAGGATAATGGGCCTGATGCCTCCCCTTCTGTTTTGTAAATATTTTTTCAGGTATTTCCTATATTTCCCATTGAAAGCTGTTTTCCTGCTCTCAGTTGTGCCTCACTACCCATATTGTGTGGAAAGCAACTTCGGTCTGGCTGGAAGATGTTCTAGGAGATGACACATGATTCACTCCAGGACACTTAAAAAAATTGTATCTCTGAAAGCAATATTGACATTTAACTTGAGATTCGGGGGAGGGAGGGGAAGCATATTTCAGGTTCTTAGCACCAAAAATCTTGGTTTATATTGTTTTGCAGAAATGCCACCTCAGAGACAGAGTAAAGCAGCAATTGCATTTCTGATTTCATCCGCCAGTTATTCAGGTCTGAGAGCTGTGCATAACAGTCTCCCATGCCACCATAATCAATTCCCTGGCTGCGTCATGGATTCCTCACCCCTGACTAGCTCATTACTCAGGAACACACTCTAACAACGTATTCCAGTTTAAAATGCATTTTTCAAGACACACTTCTCGGATGGAATGTTGCACTGGTTTGTAACAGGCAAAATGTCAGGGACCACAAAGATGTGATTTGGGTGTGCTCTGAAAACTTTGAAATCTTTCCCAGGATTATCCACCTCCACGTGGTGTCCCTTCCTCCTCCCTTTTCCATAACTTTGGTCACAACAGACCCCTATTTGTTTCCTTCTCGGGTCCTCAATTTCTACAGCCTCATCACAAGCATGACATCTATTGTAGGGACACCCTTGAATTTCCTTCAATTCCCACTGTAAGCTCAGATTTCTAAATTCTGATTCCTCGGATACTGACCCTCTGTGAGTTTTTTTTTGCAATAACAATTCTTCTCAAAATTTTCTTGATTTTTAAAAGCAATACAAAAATAACAGTTTGCCACAAAAAAAAAACCAAAAAACCCCAAACATGTTTTTTGTGCTCAGAAGATGAATAATACTTTGAGTATAAGCCCAGCATGGAAGGGCAGGAGAAACACCAGATACTGCCTCATTCCTGCACTGGCTGTATCATAATTTTGACCTCGTTTGTCATCTTTAAGGTGTTCAAATAGACATTTTCAACACCTTGGCAGACCAAACACAACAGAAAAAAATCAGGGTGCAGACAACATCAAATGTGCTGCCTAACACCTGAAAAAACCCACCTGTGCTGAATTCAGCAGTGAAAAGCTGGAAAAACTTGGGAGGACTATAGCTGATAAGGAATCAAACAGTTAATTAATGAAAATAATTTCCTTTTTTTCTCTTTTTCTTTTTTATTTTTCCTATTTTTCCTTTTTTTCCTTTTGTCTGAAACCCACAGAAACAGAAAATTTTCTACCTGAGAAGATACAAAGAAAAATTAATTTTCAAAGTCCACACCACTCAGGTGGATTACACTGCTTAAAAATAAGCAGGTACTGACTAGAAAACCTCTTTTCCAAGATTCTTCTTGACATACTGTGGTACTACTGTACAGTTGCAACAAGATGAATTTTATCAAATTTACCTCCAGCTATGAACCAGGATCTAGTGATCAGTTGGTCATGTTTCAATGTTATCAAGATAGGTCATTAACTGCAAAGAGTTCCATTTGCCTTTGAAAACTCCAGTTTTCAGTGCACACAGAGATGTTAGTGCACAACCTCTACTCCGTAATCTCACAGTTCCTAGTGATCTGTAGGTAATACAAAACCTGCTTCTACCAAAATTTGCTCTCTAGAATCCTTATCTTGCCCACATCCTTGCAATATTTTAAGACCACATGGTCTTCACTCCATCATGAATTATATTGTTTTACTTTAGCACTTTCTTTCCTGTGTTTCACAGAGTTGGGTTTCCTTTTCCTTCCTTTTTTTCTCACTTGTATTAAAAACACCACAAATTGGAATTTTCTTCATTTTCTTCAAGAAAACAAACATCTCCAGCACACCCCTCTGCTCCCTCACTCCCTCACTCTATTTTTGTTGATGTTTTCTATTTGCTCTACCAGACTTTGTTTGGATGCCCTGGTGTATTTTGTCTCCATTTGGTGTTTGCTTTCCAGTTTGAGAACTTCTGGGCAGACAGGGTCTGTAAATTTGCTTTGTAGAGCACGGAGGCAAACAGTCAGCACTTAGTGAGGAAGTCACCTGGTTGCTCAGGAGAAACAGGTGTTTTTTATCACATTATGGGACATATTCTGCCCCGCAAACTCTCCAGTTCACATCAAAAGAGAAAATCTGAACATTACTTTGAACACTTTTGACAAGAAATTGCCTATATAGTTTTGATGGCATTTGATTAATTTCTCAGTGTCCAATATCTATCATATTTTAAAGGAAGATACAGTATCCTAGTGCTGCTCTAGCTTACACAGTAAGACTTTGCAGCTCACCATTTTTATCAAGGGTTTGTCATTTGTGTGTTCTCAAAGCTTAATTATAGTATGTTACTGAATCCATTGGCAAAATACAGACTCCGTGTACTCATGGTTTATGTACAAAGGGATTTGTTTAGCATTAGACACACATTCTTACCATTGTACATGTCTGTTTCACTTAGTGGTAAGAAAAGGCTAAAGTAAAATCCAAACAAAATTACCACAATGTTCAAGTCCTAATTTATCTTCAACTATTCTATAAGTACAGGACCTTCCCATGGGCACTTTGTTAGCCCTTTAGGAAGCTGCCATGCTGAAGCTGAAATATTTATAATTGGTTAGGGTTTGGGTTTTTTGGGGGTCTTTCATTTGGTTTTTTTTTCTCATCTATCCAGAATTTGTTAGATAAGAACTTCCTATTATTTAAGCTTTTCTGAAGCAAGACTTTCACATTGAATTTTCAGTGGCACATTTCAGATGCCCTTGGGAACAATGGACAGACTAAAAAATAGAGCAGAGAGAATTTGCTCCTGGACCAAGAGCTCCAGGAAGGTTGTTCCTTGTTATTTCAGAAAGCAGTGGAAGTATTCAGGCACTACACCAGGAAATACAGCTGGAAGTAGGAGCCATGATAAAGGCAGAAAAGACTTCTTTTAACAATGTCATCCACTAAAGTAGCTCTTGCCATACAAATCAGTTTGCCGAACATGAGACGTAAAAGTTAAATTTTCCTGACCAACTCCTTACAAGCTTAACAACAAGAAGCACTGTGCATAAATTGCCCCTGAAATGTTAGAAAACTGTGTGTGTTGGGGTGGGCAGGGTGAGGTAATAGGAGAATGTGGAAAATGGTGGAGGGAATGGGAAGACAGGCTGAAGAGAACACAAGGGATCCTCTATGCGTGCACAAGGCACCACCAGTTATTCTTGTCTTTCCTAACACATTTTGGTAATGACTCCACTTGATTCTAACATTCCTTGTAAATCAGACCTTCAGGATCTCTGACTATTGTCACTGTACTCTGCCTCCTGCTTGCTGCCCAGTGCCCAAAAGGGGATATCACGCTCCAGACTACCAACACAGTCCCAGCTAACAGGGAGTGTCTGTCAACAGCAACTGCACACACTGCACAGACGTGCATTTTAACTGAGCTACTGACAGAAAGAGAAACTCATGTTCTGCCCCTGAACAGCTAAAGCTCTATTCTCAGAGACATACAATATCCCTTTAATCATCTGAACTTGGAAGGCAGTTCTAACAAGGGACTGGATAGCTCAAAATAAAAACCTCTCCTACTTGCATCACAGAAAACTGAAACTAATATTCAGAACCTATTTGCTCCTCTGTACCTCTAGTAGTTGAACCAGCACTGATCAGAAACAACCTCAATTCTGAAGCACTTGATTTGCAAACAATAGAAATGGTTATGCAAGACAGGAGAGGAGGGGATATATTTGTCTTCAGTGCTACTGCCACCACTGATGACCCTGGACAAGAATAGAAAGCACAGTGCTCACATTTCTGGCTGAAAGCAGATATTCCTTCACAAGAACTGCAAAAAGCAAGGGTATAATCACTTTGAATGACAACCTTATTAAGAGCTGTGTCTTTAAGCCTTTCTTAAACAACACTAAAACATTTCAACAGGATGATATTAGGAAGCAGCAAAACACCAAGGGATTTCAGCCCAGTGAAATGGAGGGCTGATGCTGGGAGAAGGCAATGATCAGAGTCACCCAGCTGGACAGTAGGAGATGGAGCCTCCTTGGAGAACACCTTTGGTATCCCAAGGGCTCTGTCTTGCTGCTGTTCACAGTGCTCTGGCTACAGACATGCACTGCACAGGTTTCCCAGGCACTGGGGGAAAAACCCAAATGAGGTGAAACTCAGGGCAGCAATTATGGCATGGCTGTATTCAAGATTATTTGCAGTGTAACTATCTGTGTGCAGGTCTCATGTAATATATTTGTAATGGTGTAACACATACTGACCTCAAGCAAATCACTAAGCACACAGTTTCTGGTGGTTATAAGTGAATAAGTGGTCTTATTTCCATGAGTATATGAGGCTTCTCTACAGCCAAAGCCTTTGAAACTAGATTTTCCATATATTTCTGCTATCGTGTACTTCATTCTCTCTAAGGATAAACATGAAAACTCACAGCTTAAAATGATAATTAGTGTTTCACATTGTACAAAGTCATAAGCACAACAATTGAAGAAGAGCAAAATATATGTTTGCCGCATGATAGAGTAAGCAGGAAATATTCTAGACAATTTTGCATCCAAAATAGGCTGTTTCTTTAAAAATAAAGTTATTTGCAAGGAAATGTGTCAATTCGCTTGTCATTAAAAAAAGCAGTGAGTGATTTGAAATTGCTCAAATATTCTATTTAGATATTTTGAAGATTAAAAAGTTCTGGTTTAAAGTTCAAAATTATCTTTTTGGTTTTCTTCCTCCCAAAGACTAATATAGATGTAGAAATACAAGCCAAAGTGAAATATTTCAATATATGCTGATAGAAAATATTTAATTTGATCTGATTCACCTTCCCCTTGACCTTTATTTATAAGATAAATGATAGTTTATCTTTTTTCAATTTCAGAGAGCAGAAAGTTCTGAAACTTCAAAAAAGCCTTGACATCCATGATAATTACTTTTGATCTGTCTTCAAGTTCTATAAAGTAATTTCATTATAATATTTGAAGAATATTTTTAGCAATATTTTGAATGTATCTTTCTTTCTCCTCCCTGATTTTTTTTCATCCTGGGGATACACATTTTAAAAAACAGTCTTAATATTAAAGAGTATTCCCTTTTTTCCCTGTAGCTTAGTTTTCTCAAGGTCTTAGTCAATGACTTCTAACATATCCTTATAGCAACTGATTGTGAAGCCACAGCCAGAGGTCTTTGCGGTGAAGAATGGGTATCTGGGAGACATAAAAAGTGCTGGTAGTGCTCCTGATCGACAAGAAAATATTAAAATCAACAGTTCAAAGCCCAAGACAAAAAAAAAGAAAAGAAAAGAAAAGTTGTAAACAGAGATAAAATGCAGCATCAAGCAGGGACTCTCAATTCTTTTTCTGGGTGAAATAGGGAGTACTGCACTTGTTGAATTTGGAATACTACTCAAAAAACAGGATATAGATGTTCAGAAGAGGAAATCCTTGCAAAATTGGCAATACAAAGGAGCAGTGGTATCATATATATGTACCAGTTTCTCCACTCGCAGTCATCAACTCACTGGCCTCTTATAGAATTGTCCTGTATGCCTGGCAGAGGTTTACACCCCAGAGGAGCAGTGCCTCATCTGTTTGAGCTGCACTGGGCAGGTTTGCTGCCCTTGAGGGGTGATGTATCTTTGATGGGCTGTCTCCTGCATCTATCGGTCAGGGCAAGATCTCTGCCATCCAATAAAGTGCCTTTTCCATGCCTCTTGATGCAAAAGCCCAAAATGTTGTCGCCAACTCCCCAACTCAGGGAAGCGTTTTACTTTTCAAGTAATATAAATGTGAATTATCAAAAAGCACTCAAAATCTTCAGCCAAGGATGCAATCTCCCCAATACTTAAATAATCTATTCTTTCAGTAAGTTGCTCCTTTTGTCTAACCCACCTGACCTTCTGTGGAAACTGAACCTTTATACAGAATGGTTATGTACAAAACTGTGAGCAAGGCAGTGGGTCTGGCCAGGACAGTGAGCAGCCAGTTTAGAGGAGTGACTATTAACAAGTCTTAATTGCAGCAGAGTGTGATTTAAGTGCCAGGTAGTGTTCATTTTGCACATTTTCACATCTGAGTTCTTTTAGACCTTTCTAAGTTTGATGTCAAATGGCATTTTTCCAGAAAAATACCCAAACTTTTAACAGTTCAGTGCCAAAATCCTACCTCCTGGGCAAATAGTTATTTAAATGTGGTTTAATATTAAATGTATGTGCACGTGTTAGTAAATATATTCTTGTAAAGCAGTCATTGGAAGCACAAATTTGAAGACTTTATGCCACAATAGAATATTTCTAATATACCATAGCCATTACAATGTGTATACATTAAAAAAGGTCAGATGTACTAGCAGCCAGTATTGATGAAATCAGCATTTTCATTATGACATTCATATCCTTCTTATTGATTGTCATCCATTTCATTGTATCCTCAAGATGCTCCCATTCACAGACCAGATGCAATCAGCTGATCTGGACCCTTTGTCTCAGAGGCATGAAATTGCTAAAACCAGAGCACGCTAAAACCAGGACCACAGCAAGTTATTATGTTATTCCAGAAAAATCAAACACACAAGGCAATTTGCTACTGAGGTTGATTTTTGCATCCCTCACTGAATCCATCAATGCCTTTGTAAGAACTTACAAGGTGTCAGACAGAAAAGCTAATGCAAAAACTTAAGTACAGCCTGCCTGTTAAGTTTTATATTAAAAATTATTTTATCTCAGTGGCCATTTTTCTGACTAAATCTTCTGCAAATTATTCCAATATTTAGGGTTTAGACTCTGCTTAGACAAGAAAGAAAGACTTGAATGGGAAAAGCAACTTCTATGTGAAAGAGTCCAACTAAGAGGAAATGTACAGAAATCAAATCGATTTACTCAGTGTCAGTATTTCCCTAAGATAAAATGCTAAGGATTAGACTCTCACTTGAAAAGGGAGGCTGCAAGTCACATCTGTGGAAGTAAGTAAAGAAAATATGTGCAAAGATCAGGCAATATTACACAGGGCATCCTAAAATATCTCTCTTATCATTTAGCAGACTAGCTAATAGTCCAAGGCCCTCAGACTGGTAGATCACATCCTTCATTTTTTTCAAAACCAACTTGAAGTCATGGTAATGAGTAGCTGGTGCAGTGCTATAAGAAGAGTCAGTAAGAACATGGCACAACATTCTTCCTTTGTGCTTGTCCCAGGCAGCAGCAATAACTAAAACTTCTGGAACTACAAAAACTTGTTTATGAAACAGGGATTTTATTTTAATAGCAACATTTCCAGGGGAAATACGAGCTTTAACAAAATCAATGGGATGTTAGGACAAACAGGTTGTTTACTTAGCTAAAAGAAAAGATCTGTAATCTTCTCTCAGCAATATTTTAAAGCCTGGCACCTTTTCTAATTTTCTTCTTATTTGTTTGCTTCCAGATAGTTCAACTAAGGATGCATCATGGAAGCCTATAAGCAGAGTTTTTTCCGCTTTCTGTATGAAGCCAAATTAAAGGTCTATTTTCAATATATTGTATTTTTCTTGTTTCCTGATTATTTACACATCTGAAAATTTGTTTAAAGGAACTGAATCCTAATGTTTTACAAAATCATTTATTTTTATACTGCACTGAAAACAAACAAACAAAGTCACACAAATTTGCTACATCAACCTGGTAAAAAATGAAATCACTAGCAAGGAATCACCCCTCATGTTTTCATGAAATAAGTGTTAATTTTTGTCCAGATACATCTTGCATATTTGCCACAGCTCATCTATGAACTACTCACAGAAAATCCTAAGAATACAATGTGAACACAAAATCCTACTGCCTGTTGTCTAAAGACACCTCAATTTTACAGTGGGGGTGTTGATGCCTCCAAACTTTTTATTACCTGAAAAACCATCAACAGCTTTATAATGACAAATGCAATACAGTTCAGTTTGTATTTGCAAAATTCCCCTTTAAAAACGGCAGATGTGTGCCAGCACATCTGGAAACCACTTTTAATTATACTTTCCTCAAGTGGCAAAGCAGTAGCTTGTACCCATAGAGAAGGTTTTATATCTGACCACACAAATGCTTGCAACCACCTGTGCTTTACACTGATTTTCATTATAGACTGTATCACATTACTGCCCTATTATTCCAGAACGCCATTTGAAGCTGTTGTGTGACTAAGCTGCATCAAGTGTGGTCTTGAAAAGGCCTCTACTCTACAAAAATGTAATAAACTTGATTGCAGTTAGGGTACTTACCACTGAGGGTATCACAATATGCTTGCTCCTCAAGTTGGCTTGTCTTGCTCTGAAAGTTATAAAAGGTATACATTAACAATCATTATTACCAGTCTGGGAATTGGAATTTACCAAACTAATGTATGTCCCCAAATGAGATACCTTGTAAGTATTTGGAATTTCTTTCTGGTATTTTTTCCTTCCTACTATAAATACAGCAGTATTTTAGTCAAACACTCTCCTGCTTCAGTTGTGCTCTGAGACCACAAAAAGCAACTTCAGCTGTGATCTGCCAGCATAACACAATTTCAATTCTGTCATCAATATTTTCATAGGTTGTAAATATTGGGAGTTACACAGCAAGGTTGGGTTTTCTAAATTCAAACCTTCCTCCCCTAGTCCCCGTTGCCCCACCCAAGTGTAACAGCTTTTTTTGCATCACAGCTCTTCATTTCTATTTAAAGGAAAGTTTCAGACATCTGCAAAACTCTTCTTCTTCACAACACTCTTTCTATATTTTGGAAGATTGTAATGTTGACGTGCACGATTTTGTATGTCCCAGTGGAAGGGAAAGGTCAAACATTTGAAACACTAAGCCATTGGGAGATGTGGCATGCCCAGGGACAGACACCTCAGAAATGGACACCAGGAAGTGCAAATTTGTAAAGCACAAAGTACATCATTTTACAGTCTATGTTTTAGGCTAATTTGCTTTGCTGACCTGCACAATGTGTAGGTAACTTAAAAAGCACCCAAACAGTATAATTCAGTATAATTTCTTCTCCTTAATAATCCATTACAATGACTGAAAGTCTTCCACATAGATACACATCTAAGAACCCACATTCACCTGTCTCATATTTTCTGCCCATAATTCAGGCCTTAAATTTCGCTGTAACTCATGAAGCCCCAGCCAATCCCTCACCGAGCCCTCTCTCCCAGCGCCCTGCCCAAATAACTTCTCCGCACTCTGCCAAGGGCTCTGGGACCGCAGCTAAAAGACACTCTGAGAAAGGCTCAGAGCGGAGCTCAGATCCCAAACCAGGCGCTGTGCTCCCTCTCTACCGGGCAGAACAAATGCTCTGAGCGCTCACAAGCGCCTTGGCTTCGCTCCTGCCCTCGCTCGCTCCCTGCTCGGCGCAGCTGCTCCGAGCAGTGGGGCCCAGTGCCCCCGCTCAGCACCCCTGGGAGCGCAGCTCCTGCGGCCGGCACGGCTCTGCGGGTCAGCAGAGAGCCAGCAGCAGGCTGTGCTTTCGTGCACCTTTGTGTTTGGTCATCTCAGAGCCTCACATATGACACCTGGTAGGCATTTCGACATCCATCCAACTATTAGGCGTTAAAATGATATGGGGGGTGTTCGCTGGGTCATATATACAACTGCTGCAAAAAATATCGATAATATTCTAAGACTGAGTATTTCAACAGTCCATAACCCCACGGCTGTAAAATCATAACTTGATTTCAGACACAAATACATTTATTACCCATGCAAAGAAGGTACACTATTCCTACTACTATTCTTTAGTTATCTGTGGTAACACTTTTACATTGCTAAAAACAATGTTCATATCCATGAATTACATAAAAGCAAAAAGGATCATTGTCTACTTTAAAATACAGACACAGCCTGTATGTAACTTGTTAAAGGTTTTCCAACTAAACACATTTATAGGGCAAACAAAGACCAAAGCACTCTAAAAAAGACAAAAATATCCTTTTTTGGTTTGCAGATAAAGGTACCCTGGAATCAACCTTACTGAAAGAAAATTATGCCTGATTATCAAAACAATAGGCCTAGAATGTAATTTCATTTCATCTTGGACATACACAAATGCAGCATTCTAATGGGGATACACTAGAAGACAGGTAGCTGCACATACTGAACTCCACTTAAAATGGTGATAGGAATACATAAATCAAGTTCAGGAACTAGGGTCATTTCTAGGAGGGGAGAAGGACAAGGGAAAGGACTGTAAATGGGCAAAATAAGCACTCGGAGACTGCTTCTTTACGACACAAGGAAGGCACATTCAAGCCTTTTACTCAGTAAACCTTCCTCTTTGAGGAGTGCCAATGAAGACAAGGAAGCTGCCTGAGTAGGATGGCAATGCCAGTCATGCTAGTGCCATCAGGAACTAAGGGGGAAGAGCAGCCAGGTCACAGGGTGCGGGTTCCAAAGACACGTAGTCAGGGGGATTCTCTCTGCTGACTGCAATGGGCACTGGATCAGTCCCTTGCCCTTATACCTCTATCACTATCCCACTCATAATGCTGTCATCATGAGCTTAAGGATGTGACTGGGAAGGAGAGAAGAAATGTCTTTGAAGTCACGAAATATATCCAAGATTCTGGATACCTGCCATTTTAAAACACTGAGCTGAGCAGTGGAAGCTCCTTGCTTCCAAACTGAACAGTCTGGAAGCAAGGAGCAAACAGAAGAGAAATCCCATCATGTGTGCATCCTTCCCACCTCACTCCCCCTGACTCCAGGCATTTTGGGTGCACTGAGCCATACCCTCATGCCCAGCCAGTCAGGCAGCCCCCACACCTGCAGCCATGCCAGAGCCTGCCCACCATACCGCTGTTCCTGAGCCCTACTGGAAACCAGATCCAGGGCCAGGGGCTGGTGCACATATCTGAGGAAGGGAAAACGTGTGGGCTTAGGTACAGGGTGCTGGAGAGGCCGAGCAGGCAGAGGGATTGCTCCCAGGAGCAGGGAGTAGTCGGCAAAGCGGCAGCGCTTTCCCCAGAGCAGGGTGGATGTCATGCCTGTTCTCCCCTATAGCGAACTGACTGAAAACACTAAAGAGTCTTTGCAATCCTATTGGTCCTGCCAAGGGAGCCTGACTGGCAGGACAATGCATCTTTGTTCTCAATTAAAAACATTATTTGGGTGCAGTTATTATTTAAAAGCCAAGAAGAATAAGATTTTGCGATTATAACCACAATTTGTCGATCGAAGCAAATGTTTTAAACAATCAAGGTTTGGTAGAGAAAGAAGAGAGAGGGAATAATAACAACCACTACTATGACTACATGTAGCCTTCATCCAGCCAGTACGATTTCACTTGTATTTTGAAATCAGTGCATCATAATCACAAACCAAAATCGTGACTGTAGTGAAAACCCACATACGACACACACGGATGTGGAGGGATTCCATCAGGACATTACATTACTGGATACTGCAAGCACCCTGCGTGCTCTGTTCTCCTTTTCCTGAGAACATAGAGCAACTGTGGCTATTCTAATACTGAAAAATGGGAGGCAGAGCAAGAAAGAAGTGGAGAGAATTTGTGTTAAATTGGATTTTCTTGTCTCCTCCTGTAGTTTTTATCACCCAGATGACAAAACATTATCATTAGCAGTTTATACCAAAAGTTAACATTTGCCCATGGTTTTCTATTTTCTCTAAACCACAAAGGTTGGAGTCTGTTTTGCACTCCCCTTATCTTACTCTGTTACTTTAGAATCTAAGAGCGCACTGTGCACATTAATCTTTCATGGCAGAGTTCACTGAAGTTCTGCCAAAATTCAATAATTATGTTCCATCCAATCCAGCAATTTATTTATCTCATTGCTGGAATTTAGAACATATAGAACAAAGTGCTCAGTTTATATGAATGAAATCCTTGCTAAAAAAACCCAAAAACCAACAAGCCTATAAGACAAAACAAAACAGCCCTGCTTCATTTCTAAGGTTTTAAAACGCGCAGCAGAATCTAGTGAGGAATAAAGCTATTTTTACAAGACCAATGTTTTCTTGATTAACTGAAAGTGTTCCACGATGTTTAGGGTTCTTTTACTTTCATATAAGTGAAAGTATTTTATAAATACATTTATAACTTTTATTCAAAAGCATAACAATATGTACCACTTACACCGCACTACTAAAATATGAAATATTAATGTCTAATGATCAATAAAAAAGCCAACTAAAAGGCAAGAATTTGTTTTTTGAATGGAAAATAAATTGATTTGCTGCACTGAATTGGGTAACTGAGAGTTCAATAGTTCTATGGAGCAAAATCTAAGATACAAAATTACATCAAATTCAAGCTTTATAATTGCACTCTTTCATGATATGTTTGCAAACAAATAGAAAACATACAGCCCTCCAAGCAGGAAGATGAGAGACACATTATTCCTGAGGGCTGTTAAAAATGGCACAATGGAGAATATTTTGTATTCTTCATCTTTTGTAATCTCAGGAAAAGTAACTAACCAGTTATTTATCAACCTATTTATAAAGAAGAAACATTAATCTATTGGTTTGGGATTTAAAAATAGAATGCAGTATCTATGCACTTTAAAGTTACGAATACAGAATGCTGATTTATCTGATGAAAACATGACTTTTTTGTATGTTCATACAGACAATAGATTGCTTGATGAAGAAAAATGTTAATTTGGTGTCTGCAACCAAAAGCCAAATTTATAATGTTTCAAGTTTTTAAGAAAAACTTTGTTACTTCATATATTAGATTTTGCATTTCGGGCATGATATCAGAAAAACATTTTATTCAGGATTTAAAAACTGTTCAAAAGTTTTTGGAGCATAACTTGCTGTGATTTATAACACAACGCTTCACCAACCAAAATAGAAAAGAAAACCTCTAGAAATAGTACACTAGCATGTGTTCCTTATTTCACAGTAAAACATTCTAGGCAAAACTAGGAATATCACAGTAAAACATTTTAAAGTTAGTTTTGCAGTAACAAGGTGGGTATGTGCATATTTTAAATTAACAGTACCTAATTCAGTAACTCAGAAGAAATTACTTCCACGCACCGGCAAGTAAATTCCATGACGATTTGCAAAAACTCTACTATCACATTTACATTTGCCCCCAGTATGATCATTTTCTGGCAATGCTTTACATTAAAATAGAATTCAACAGTGACGTATTTTCCCCCTGTTGTAAAACTTTACAAAAGCCTCAGAAAAATGCAATTAAGTTATATGAGTTTTCTTTTACCAATGTTCTCCCTCTCTTCTATTGCAACATGTTCATCTTGTCTGCTTATTTTCATTGCAAATACAACGTGTTATAGTTAAACTTGTAGGAGACTTTTGAGTGCTGTAACTCAGCCTGCTGCAACGTAACAATGAACAAACTCTCCCAGCCAAGTTACATGAAAGTACCGATTCTGAGGAGTCTGTAAAGCTCGAGCTTTTTCCCAGTGTAGCTGTGCCTTGCATTATGTAATAAAGGAAACACACACACACACACACGCACACCCGCAACACCTTACAGAAAATGTACGGTTTAGCAGAAGAAAGACAATACCTGTAAAGCCCATTTTAACAGCAGCAAAAGGGATCAAGGCTGGGGGCAGGGGGCAGGGGAAGGTGCGAAAAGGCTGTTCCATGTCGATATTGCTGCCGAAAGATGGTGTTGCTTATAAATAAACAACACACATAGGAAGGCACAAGCAACTCCTCGGCAACAGCCACAAGTGCAGAAATGTAAAATAAAAATACCTGACAAAATTGCTGCCTAACGCGTTTTGTCTTTACATGGAACACACGTGGAAATAACACTGGGGTAGAGCATACACAGCATGTAATAGGAGGTCCCTAATTTCCAGTTGCTGGGTTGCTTTGTTAAATACAGATTAAATTCACAGAACGTTCAAGTGTACAATAATAATGTATTCACTTACAGTGCCAAACTTGTTCATATAATATCAGCGAGGAATAATCACCCATTTATTGCACTGATGATCTCCACAAATTTCAGAACTCCGAGCACACTTGAAACGTGAACTTTTGCAGCTCCTTATTAATGTTTAGACTAACTCCCTTTCCCCCTTTTTAACAACAAAGGACTACCCAGCTCCTGTTCCCTGTCTCGTAGATCGGACCCATACCCAGATTTCAAGGAAATGGGATAAATCCAAAGGCACATCCAAGATTTTCCTCGCAAATTTCCCCCCACTGGATCCAGGCACGTATTTTTTAAACAGATATATCAAAAAGCTCCACTCATACAATTCAAACAAAGAAACTTCTCGAAAATATCATTACTTACTGTTCACTGAGCATAATTTAGTGAGATTAAAAGTTTAAAGATTCATCTGCTTTACGTCCACAAGTGTTTTAAGCAACCCCTAATACTGTATCTTGCTTAAATGTGACAATTAGTGCTGCTTTGGCATGTTGAAAAATACAAAGATACCAACGATCCTCATTATGCCTTAGCTCTCTGTAGCCAGGTTTTTGGAGGTGCGTAAGCTGCGGAAATTTAGAATGATAATAGCAACAATTTGGTACACGAGGAAAAAACAGACCCTCCCCCCCGAATGCTTCAGATATACTGTATAAAGTCATTTTGACATGCCTACACAACTGGTTGTGGCAGCTTTCAGACATGATTCCTAATCACAAAAAAATGCTTCAGGTTCTTTTAGAGAAAGCTTGCCTTGGGAAGTTGATTTTGGCCAAGTGCCAAAATCATGTGCAAAAGGGGCCCTCATTACCAATTCATGGCAGCCTTCAGCGCTGACAAAAAATGTGACCCAACAGGCTAAAGCAACAACTAAAATTAAAAAGTATGAGACAAAGACAACTTACTTAATATTCCTTCCATCGCCACGTTAAACTTTTCCGTAATTAAACCCTTGTTAGTTCAAAGCAGTTTTCAACTACTTTTAAATGATTGCACAGGCAGTCTGTAACAGTGGAAAGCTTTCCCTGTAAATTCTCCCCAGCCACTCCACTTCTAACAGCATTTGGGTCCGACAGCAGAACTTTTTTGCTCTGCGCCTCTCCAAGAAACCCCTCTCCAAAAAGAAGTGAGGCGTCCGCGCGTATTCCAGCAAAAACTAAGCAGATCATTACAAGCTTTTGCAAGCAGTAAAGGCATAGGAGGAGTGAGGAGGAGGGAGGAGAGAAAGGGCTTGAGACGCAGGAGCAGCTATTTCCTAAACTTTCTAAAAAGCTTATCAAAACGGGCATGCAAACTTGAAGCAATCGCAATTAACAGCGCTGGCTGCCCCACTCTCCCATAAAAGCAGATTTGATACACGGCCTTACCTAGATGTCGTCTGGCTTTTCTGCGGATCAAAAAGTTTCCTGCCTAAGCACAGAGATATTCTTTCACAAACCATAAAGGCCCCTTTTATTAATCCAGCACTGTAACAGCCCGCTTTCTACACCACGTTGAGAGCAGGATGCGTCAGCTTTCGAGAGAAAAACAGTCTTAACACACAATTAGTGGCAGATTGTATAATAGTGGATTTATCTTAAAGAGTGAAAAGGCATTTTTTAAAAAGCAAAGAGGGTGCGGTCAGATGTTAGGCTATCCCTGAGAAAAGGGGCCTAGGCTGCACTAGTACCTAAATACTAGCAGAAGCTTACTGGGAAGGGAGCCAATGGAATGACTTTGTTTGACCCAGCTGCCAATCTCTCCTGAAGCACTGCGCCAGACTAAACACTGACACTATTTTAACTCAAATCAGGCTACAGCAGCTGTTTGCTTTCCGGCTCTCAGCTATGCACCATGGCCATGATGACTCTGCACAGCACATATGATAGAGCTGGGGCACTTCTGTTAAAATATGTTCCATGTTTGTGCTGGTGGTATAGAAGAGGGGGCTGGGGTAGCTATTTTGGGGGTTTCTTTCTTCCCTTTTGATTTTTTTTTATTTTATTATGTCTCTACCTCCATTTTCCCCAAAATCAACTAAAAATGAGATTTGAGGCTCACAGAAAATTCAGAATTGCAAGTCAGGGGAAGAAGAAAACTTCCTGCTTGGAAGTGACAAGAATTGTAAAGGTGTGTGTTTGCATGCATGACTCCAAAATCCACCTACTACTTCAAATTATTTATTTTCCTCTTGCTAGTTGCTCTAAAACTGATCAGTATATAATTAATCTTCAGAGTCTCCCTCTCATTTTCAACTGTAAAAAGAAAGTGTGTGTATATGTATATATATATATATATGTGTGTGTTAAGAAGCAGGCATTAGGTGTGTGCATACGTGCACACATTTACATATGCATCCAGATTCTGATCTAAATTACAGCAGTGCAAATTGCATTGTTAGCAATGAAGTTATTACAGGCTTAAACTGAGGGTGGAATTCGATAGCCTATTTACATATGAAAGTATATGAGACTGAAAAAAAACCATAGACATTAGTAGTAACAGGCGCATGGCATGGAGGTTGGCACGTCTTTTCTAATTCAAAAAAAGTCAAAGAAGAGTTGCAGCAACAGAAACAAGGCACATACACATTTAAACTCCAATGGAGGCTTCAGAAGCACTGGGCATGTGGCACAGTCCAACATGGCACCTATGGGTTTGCAGCATTTACACCTAAATTCAGACACAGTACTCAGGCCAAAACTTTGTTTCCTCTCACCCTGCCACAAAAGGTTGCTGGCTAGTCTCAAACACTGAATGTCATGGTAACTTCCTCTATCAGTAAAAAAAAGAAATCGGAAGAATACACCCACCTAAAAGCAAAAGGCACAGAGAATGAACCCAACCCTTTATAGTTAATATAAAAGTGTGTGGCTCCTGACATGTGAATGCCTTCCGTAAGTACAGCTAGGTATCTACAGTTCAATATGTACACTCAACAGAGATAATGTAGGAAAAAATTACTAAACAGAAATAGGGGGAAAAAAACCAAACCACCAAGAAATCTATTCTGTAAAAGCTGGGCCTGTTGCTCTGTCACAGGCTCTGGGCACCAACAGATTTCCATGAGCTGTGCAACAGCCTCCTACTAAAAAACCAGTGGAAGTCATTCTGCACAAGCTAAAATCTCACTAACTACCCTCCCCTCTCACTGGTCCTCACGTACATTAACAGTTTAAGAAAAGGTCCTGGAAAAGAGCTTAAATAACCCACCATAAAATGAATATGGGTCACAAACAAAATGACTAATGGCTAGCACAAAAAATGTCAATGTTCCTATCTAACATGAGAATTGAAATGGAAGAGCAGACCTGCATTATGTCTGAAACGCCATGAAGGAATGTGCAATTACTACAAGAAATGCAGTTACCTACACCTGAGAAGTCTGAAATCAGATAAGCGAGGCAAACACAACAGTTTTTGCAGTCCCTCTCATTTCTCTCTACACACAAACATTTATCACAAGATGAATTTGCAGGACCACTAAAGAAAATGTGACTCCTCAGCATGGAGGGTGTTTGTCCTGTGAACTCACACGTTGCCCTGCATTAGAAAGGTAAAACCACAGCAATAACTCTAGAAAGACAACACTGAACTTAGCATGGTTGGAAAAGAAGTACAAGGTAAAAAACAAAATACAGGCTGGAGTGAAGCTTTGCCAGCTTCAGAAGAGAAGGTAATATGGCCAAATCAGCAGACAAGATTTGAAAATTACAGGAAGGGAAGGATGTTCTCACTGAAGCCATCAAGGAACCTATCCAAGACAGGACAAGATCAGGATGCAGATAAATTGTGGTGGATAGACACTTTTAACACTGTCATAAACAAGACAAGATTATACACAAGTGTGGAACAAAACCACTTTTCATTCAAACATAGTATAACTTGCAGAAAGCTTGAGCAGCCTTCTCCTTCTTGAAGAGTCCATTGAAAACTGATTCCTGTTTCAGTTCATAAGGAGGGGTCCTATTGTCAGAATTGTTCCAGGGTGGCTGCAGGAGAGGAAGGTGGCATCTGGCATTTCTTTCACTTTCCAACAAACTTTTTTCAGCTTTGAGCAATGCATTAAGAAACATAGGAAAGCACTGGAACCAGAAACTAGTAGAGCTTTGCAGACAAATACAGATCTTTTTCCTTCTAGAAAATTGTTCAGCATTCTTATTATCTAATAAATGAAGCATTAGTACAGCTAAGCATATTTGCAATTCCTGTTGTATAAAATCTCTGGTTTCTCTTAAAAGTGTTCTCTGTTAGAAATAACACATTCATTTTTTTTCCCCTTGATTTTGAGGTTAGGGAGCTGAGTGTGTATGTGATTACACTGTGGGCATCTATGCCAACTAAAACCTTTTCAAATTGTTGGCCAATATTAATCAAATTTATGATCTGAGGTTTCAGGTGTATTTTTTAGAAACTCAGTAGTATGGAGATCTCCATTCCATTAAAAATATAGATCAAATGAATAGAGGAGCGAAATTTTGTTGGCATTCTCATGAGCAAATATGGAAAAAACTGTAGAAGAAAAAGACCTAACTGCTTCATTACTTCATGGAGAAAACTTCCATCAGACTCACATACTGTTTTAAATATCAAAGTTCAGTTAACCTCAAAAAATGGATTCACAGGCAAGGAGGCTTCACTAGTCATGAGTTACCTTTGTTTTACTGGGGAGCTGGTAGAAAGCAAATTGAACATACCATCCAAAGCCTTTTTGTTTGTTTGTTTGTTTTGCTTTTTAATTTCAACCTCTCAATTAGAGTGACTTATTTTCAACCTCATTGCTTCTATGTTTAGAAGCACAGTTTTAGCTCGGTACTTTATGACCAAATGATTCCTCTCTTCAAGTTAATTATAAAATTCTAACTGATTTAAAAGTTAATTATAAAATTCTAACTGATTTAATCACGGTGAGGAGAACAGTAACTTCCAGCTTCCACTTGTGCATCAGCCACTTCTGGAGGAGATGATGGCCAAAACTATGACATAACACCATAAGTCAATGGCACTGGAGACTCTGAGCTCCCAAAAGGCTGTTCACATACCGAGACTTCTATTATTTGAACTTTCAATAACCATCACTGCTAGGCTGGAAGCCTTTCACTAGTACGAATCACTGGGGAAAGAGGAAAAAGAAGAAATTAAACACAAACAGAACTTGCATTTCAGTATTTCAGATACTTCAGGGGAGCAAGTCAAATTTCCAAAACCAAAACTGACTTCAAACAACTTTATTTCCCTATCTACTGCATTAGCACATCACACAGCACTAATTTTATTAATGTTTCATTTATAATATGCTTATTTGAAACTGGAAGACAATGGTGAAATACAAGAGGAAAAAGAAAAAAAACCAACAGCTGCCCCTAGAAACCAGGAATATGTGCTATACTTTCTATTAAAAAGTGAGAAACATAAATAAATCCAAGAGACAGTCACCTATTCATGCCAAAATGGAACCCAGATGCTAACAGCTGAGAAGAAATTTGCCTCAGAAATTTGATTGCATAACTATCCTTCATGAAGGATTTTCGTAATCCTCTCAGTCAGCCAATGCCCACTGCACCACCACCAACAGTAGTGCACTAGACTTTTCTGTTCCATTTGGTTAGGAAATCTGGGCTTGCCGTGGTCCGTAGACATCTTTCAAACAAGAGCAGAAAACATGGCAGTGACTTTTGTAGCTATGGAGTTAGTTTAATTCAGACTCTAAAATTAGTCTTACACAATCTCATCATCTCCAGATGCTCCTTTATGCTCATAAATCCACTAAAATGTTTATATTGTCCCATGCAAAAGGGTGAATGCCTGCTGCGGATTGTTGCTCCAAGGCAGCAATAACTTACTACGTCTTTTCTGTAGCAAGTTGCAGTGGTTTTTTGAAGTACAATCTATAGGCATTTGCTCTTTCCATCACACCTCCCACATTTCCACAAGCCACAACATATTTATGCTTCAAGACATCTTCTGGAACAAATCAGTTTTAGTTTTGAATTAGAATACGGCATGACATGAGACAGATATAGCTGGGGTTTCTCCTAAGAAAAAAATTGTGTGCTTTTAGAACAGAAACCAAGCAAATATCAAGCTTGCATATAAGCCTTAGTTCCAAGCCAAGGAAATAGCTACCATATGTATTAAAAAGTCAGTATCAAACATAATTAGATTAGATATAACACAACTGGGCCCCCAAAGACCACCATCCAATCTTACTCATTCCTTCTTTGGGACCAATTATCATGTTATTATACTGAGTAGTGCTGAGAATCCATCAAGGAAGAAGATCCTATTGTGTTGCCAGACAAAAAGGCAGTTCTTGTCTCAAACATCATCCCACTATTTGTCAGTCAAGTTCAGCATTGGCACATAAGATCCCTGAGCTCACACACAAGCTTAGCTCTGTTCTCCCACCACCATAATTTCTTTTGTAGTTATGACTTCTGAAAAAGGGAGACATTTCCCACTTTTTCCTCTGTGGGTAAATATCTTGTATGGACTTACTTTCTATTACTTTCTCTAACAAGAGATTAAACAAGATACAGAGAGAAAAAAACAAAAAAAGAAAGAAAAATAAAATAATGAAGATTTTTGGTAATGATCCCCTCCAAACCCTACTATTTACAGCATTGCACAGTACTGAGAGGCGAGCAGTTCTAGGTAGAGTATGATACAGCAGCTCAAGGTGACTAGAGACCTGAATTATTGGTGCTTATTTCTGACCCCACTCCTGGATCAGTGGGTACCCCTGGGGATATAACTTAACCTCCCCTGCTCCAGATTTCACCTGATGAAAATGCACAAAGCTCAAAAGGCATGTGAAAGGACATGCAAAGTCAAGCCTTTGGTTGTATACATCTTAATTTCTCTAAAATTGTGACAGAAAATATTCCTAGTAATTTCTAATTAAGTAATAATGTATTAATATGAACAATATTCATTCTCACTAAATGGCTTAAAATCCACCTTTGCAGCACTCAAAGAAAGCATTTGATCATCAATTAACATAAACTGAACTCAATGTCTCAGCCTGCAATTTTTCTCAATTTTTCATTGCCTGTAATATTAATCTAGAATAGAAATAAATATTGAACAAGGTTCAATTGAATATCCAGAATAAATTTGGGGTTAGCTGAAGTGCTGTTTTTGTGTAAATTGGAGAGACAGGGCATCAGATTTAGTCTTTCACTGCATGCTTCACAAAGATAGTCCTAAGCACTAATGTCTAGGGTTTTAAACTACCTGCTTCAGTGCAAAGCTTAAATAACCAATCACTCTGCCAATGCCTATGCCTTTAAGTCAATGCTGTGTTGACTCTTTAAATATTTTCACTTTTTAATATAAACTTTTCAGACAAAAATTTCTCTTAGAGAACAAGGACCCTACACAACCAAAATAGAGAGAAGTTACCACTTCCTGGTTTTCCAGTCTCACCTGCTTAAGTACAGCTGGCACAGCACAGATGGATGCATTGCTCTTGTCTGGGGAGGGCCTGTTTATCAGCCTTTTAACAACTTACAGAAGAAATCACCTCGTTTAGGAATCATGATGGTACTGATTATTAATATCAAGCAGAAGAGCCTACACCAGGAGATTGAAAAGAACTGTGTCTTGGGTTCTGTTTCAGCCTCTGGGGAGGAAAAAATGCACCTGGGATTTGCATGCATTGATGATTTCAAAATCCTGCTCAGCAGGCATTTCCACTGCTGCACACTTAGACACAACCAAAATTAAACCTGGCAATATGAGAGAAATTCTTCAGATATCCCACATCAAAACAGCTGGTCTTCATGTGTATCCTACACCAACATAGCTGGGTTTCCAAAATATTACATCAGAGGGCTTGGAAATAAAGCCCTTATTTGAATATTTTAAATCCACCTATAAATTGCCTGTAGACAAAACATAACGTGCAACTGAAATAACATATACAATACTATTATTGTACCCTTCATGCAAAACTGGCTGTCTAGAGTTTTCTCCTTCCAAATCCAGCACAAGACAAATGGTATAATCTCTAGAATCCTTTAGTTTTTGCCAGCTACCTAAACAAATAAGCAGCAGATAATGAAGCTTAGCTATTACCTGCTATTATTGCACATCTATGAAGGCCCAAGAGAAAAGACCACCAGCACCAGCCTCTTGAGTAGGTTGAAAAAAATCATGACATCAAGTGGTTTTTGTTAGGTCTGGGGTACAGCAGAGTAGATTTTACAAGGACACAAAGTAGAGGAAAGCAATGTAATTGGTCATTCATCAAAACAACAGCAATAAAATACTATGTTAGAAAATGTACTTAATAAGTTTTGTCATACTGTTTTGGTGTTCTAAATTTTCATATCTGCCACTTACTGTCAAGTGAAAGTTCCATGAAATACAATGACTTGCATAGATTAAATTAGGTATTTCATATTCAATAACTTTCAGTTATATTTACAAATATTAACCTCTGCATAGAGACTATCCTTCCTGATACAATGCCTCCTTATGTATAAACCCAGCTTTTAGTCCACTCCCATCTGCATTTTATTAGGTATTTTAGACAGCACTTTACTGTCACTGGAGAAGTTTTAAGTTTAATCTAAGGCAACTTCTGCATCCCAGCTGAAAAAGTAGCAGTGACGAAAAGTAATTTGCAGTTAGTCACATCATCACAAGTTGGTTTACATTTACTCTATATGAAGCTAAATTACCATTCCAACGTGAAACCCAGAAAACTGGAATTCACTTATGAAGAAGGTCTTGCAAAGCCTTTTTCATGTTGTGAGCATGGTCTGTCCCATCTGCTCCATACATATAGTTTCCATCAGTATTAGAAAGCTGTATGCAAGTCCTGATGGGGAGCACATGCTTATTACTAGAGCCTCCTGAGCAATCATGAACAATCGAATGTAGAGTTTTTGTTTATTACTCTGTGTACATTTGCAATGTAGAATCTCGGTATGTAACAGTCCCTACGACATCACAGTATTTAAGGAGGCAATATCTGAGGAACGGGTTTCACAAACTTCTATACATGCCAAATGTTTCTCAAACATGCTCTCCCAAAAAAGAAAAAAAAATTAAAAAGAAAACTGAAAACACAGTAAGAAGAGAAGAAAGACAGCAGGCTGCTCAGTTTGAATTCACTTGCACTCAAATTGATGCTGGGAATGATGGTACCTCCAGGTGCATGTGGTTTCTACATATGCTCAGCATATTTAACAAAAACTACTTCAAAACTGTGACAAGCGCATGCAAAGACCTGGATAGCAAGCTAACTAATTTTCTTCAGTTAAAGGGTGATTTAAAAGCTTCAAGAATCCACTGCTCATCTGACTAAGCTGTGAAGGGAACACAGTCAGAAGAGAGGACATAGAACAAAGCAAAACTCTTTTTTGGGCTTCAAACAAAAGAATATTAACATTTTCACAGCTTTTGGGAGGTAGTAATTGAGTCCCCAGACTGGACATGTAGAAGCTAAAATGGAGTAATACTTCATCTTTCATAATTTGGTGCAAAAGTCTAGCAGGCTGCTATCAAAACGTAAGGATAGTGCCCAAGGGCAAAAGGACCAAAATTGGGGTGGTGGAGTAGAATGATAATGATGAGCAAGAACTGTGGATACATTACTAATAACACTAAGAAAATACAAAAGGGAAAAACAGAAGGTGGTGGTTCAGAAGGAATAAAAAGACAAAGAAAAAATGAAAAGGGCCTTTTTTTCCCCCCTCACTCATCAAGACTGCAACAATGAGGCAGGAAAAGCAGGAACTTCAATTCTTTGCTACTTCAAGTTCCATTGTTGGACAGAGGTAATGATGGACATCTCACAGGTCATTCAACCCTAGGGATGAACCAATTTGGAAAGTCACAGAAAAGCTTTCCTAGTAAAAGGCACCTGCCAACTAATAGCAGCAGTTGTGTCCCTGGAGGTTCAAAGATTTTGTTAAATTTTGGAATTTCTCTTAGCAATAACTAGAGGGTCCTTCAGCACACAATGTTGTTAGTATTCCAGTAAGCCAAGTTACTTCAAATATAGAAAAAAATATCTTTAAGTGCCACACTGTACCTCCATAGTTACACTACACTGGCACAAATGTTATATGAAGCTTTACATACACAAAGTTTGTCTGCTCTGCCTTATAATTTTTTTAAAAATCTCTATTGTTCACAAAAAAAATATGACAAATTACGCATCACAAGCTTAATGGTGACTCACATATTGGCAAAAATGGACAAAATTACAAACTGCTGATGTTTTATTTTGAATATGTGTTAAACTGAAATATGTTCCTTTTAACCAAATAGGTTTATTTCAGGGATTATGATGTAATGTTGAATTGAAGGTGGGGGGAATATAAGAGAATCTAGAACTTTGAAGATATCATTCTGTCTTGTAAAGAAATGCAACTGATACTCTGTTGAAGTGCATTTCCATGACTATGAGGCTACAAAATTTTATAACAGCTGGAGATCATCTCCCATACGATATTTTCTCTGAACAAGGGACATATATTTGATTTAGATTAGGATTTATACTTGATTTGGGTTTTAGATTCGGAGTTAGGCAGGAAGAATAAAAATCAAAGAGTGAACAAAGAAATAGCGTGACTTCTTTTTCTTTGCATTAAATACTTTCTTCTAATTAAGTTTTAATTTTGTAGGAATGCATCATAAGTGTATATATTTAAAAATTCATTATGTACAGAAAAAAATTAGAACATGCAAAATCCTGTATTTTAATTTGTGGCATGAGAGAAAATTGGCCAAAATATTTGCTTAGCATTAAAAGAAGAGAATCCATGGCCCTAAATATTATATGAAAGAGAAGGAACCAAATATAGTAATATTTAACAATAATATACTGTTAAATGTTCACCTATATAAAACAAAGCACAACAAAAAAATATGTTGTTTAGCCATTCCTTAATTACTAAGCCATGGTTTTTAAAAAATGTAATAAGAAAACTATTTTCTCAAGAGTTAAGCAACAAAGCTATTTATGCGGTTTTCACAGCACTCAATATAGGACTAAAGAGCCTGCAATTTTCAAGGTGATTTGCAATTTCCATTAATTTGTTGGAGGTTTTGTAGCTCAATAATGAGACACTTTCATCAGTTATTAGTGAATCAGAGCTGTTTGCAGCTTTAATTCAAACACAGTAAATACAAATGCAAATGTGCACATGATTTTCTATTATTATTTCTAGAGGGTGAAAGACGGCAAATGATCTTCAGGAGAATAGGGATGCTTATCATTACTCGCCTAAAATTGGTTAACAGCCCCATACCGCTGGAAGTGAACTGGGAGTGGCTGGTGAACGCCAATATTTGGGTTCTGATGAACTGCAAATGGTCATTTGGGGCTGGGTTGCTGCCTTTACCTCCCCAAAACCTGAATAAATAAAGGTTTTGTCTATTCTAGGAGATGTTATTGTTGTACAGTTATAAAGATATTCACTTTTTATTCACTCATTTTTGATTCAAGAGAAAATTTCTAGAAGTTTAGGATCCATGTTAACTCTGGCCTTTTAGATCCAGCACCTTAAAATCCTTGCACAACTCTATAGACTGCATCTGTATTTACTAGTTTTGATGGAACGGATTAAAATGAGACCTTAAAAGAGAAGATTTAACTGCATATTAAGGTGCCTGAAAATGCAAAAACACACTCAGAATAGTTCACAAGGTGACCAGAGGGATTCCTAATGTCTGTTGAAGGTGATGTAAAAATCAATATCAACAAAATTTGATGCCTCTGAAATCCCATTCTTCCAAAGCATCTTTGAGCATCTACCTCTACAACTCTGGTCCAGAGAGCAGTAAACTTATTTTCTTTTTCCTTTCAGTTAGCAAGTATAGGGTATTTCCTTCTTTCAAACCAAGTTGTTAACTAAAAAGAAGAAAAACATTTAAATTAGGGTTGGGTAACACAGAGGTTCTACGCAGTAGCCACTTGATGGCAGTGTCATGTATAAAAAGATTTGCCTCTGAAGTTTAAACTCTAAAGAAAATCCTTCAATAGCATCAAGAAGCCAACCCAAACAATACTTTGATTACTGCAGAGTATTACCCTCCCAACAGAACACTTTTTAATGATATTTTTAAGGTTATCAACAAAATCAATAAGTAAGCCCATCATAATAATGAATTTTGAACTTCAGAAATGCTGCTGCAAAGAAAATTCCTTTAAAATCTACATATGAAACAATTTTAATACCTGTTATGAATTTGATGTACATTCTAGCATGATATTCATTCTAGCATAACACAGGGTTAATTTGTTTGGGAAGAAACAAACTAAAAGTATTCCATAAGGATTTACTAAGAAAGAGTTCATGGGCATTTAAAAAATTTAATAAATAAAATTTAATAAAAATATATGACACTTCTGTTATCAGCACAGTATAAATTCTGTAGCATATAACTGAGAGTGCTTTTCATTTCCTGCCATCAAAATAATCCACATTCTTTGGTCAACAGACACAGCCAAAGAAGCTTGATAGAAGAGAGAAACCATCTCATGGAAGGATATAGGTCAAGTTCAAAGGTTTCTCTTCCTCTCCTGACTTACTCATCTGTTTGCACTTCAGCCTGGAGAGCAGACCCAGACTGTTTCAGCTGGAAACAGGAAGGTCTATATCCCTGTGTGGAAAGTGAATAACTGGCTAGGATCTGCCTTTGCCTCCCAGAATGTCCAAATGTGATCACACCCAACTTCAGGCATTTTTACACTGATTTGAAAAACTGATCATCCCCAAGATATAATGACTGCATATTGATACCATTGGCCAATAACATATTCCAATAATGCAATATGTTAGACAGCTCTGTGAGGAACATATTCTACTCTTGATTTGCTGGAAAACATTTGTTTGCAGTACTAAACATGTATCTAGTGAAGAAAAGACAACTCTTTTATTCCAGTCTTTTAAGAGTTAGGCAACTGCTTAAGACTAAATACTGTCATTCTCTTGATTTATAACTAGAATTTCTATCACCATTAATGATTATTCAATATACTGAGTGAAAGAGAAAGAAATCTTTCAAGTGGTAAAATGAACAAAAAAAAAAAAAATCAATGTTCATAAATATATTTTTAGTTATAGAAACACAAAATAACATCCTGGGCTAACACAGAATTAATACCCACAAAATTTTTCAAAATTTTATTAACTTCATTCCAATGAATGTTAGTTTGTAAGCCATTTTTTAAATCAAGTTCTTAAACCTCTGCAAATATGGGTTACAACAGAAAGTCCATCAAGTGCAGAATAACAAACAGAAGCAATGTTTTCGATCTAAAACTAATGTTACAGTTCTCATTACTTTTGTGAATTACAACATTCATATGGAATAGTCTCAATAGTTCAGTTGTACTTCAGTTTTAAAATTAGATAAATGTCCTAGGAATTTCCAGAAAACTTTGAAAAAATAAATTAAAAAAGTATTTCCTGCTCTTCCTCCACCAAAACCACTCTGCATGAAAAGAATTAACCTTAAAAAAAAACTATGAAAATTATAGTGTTATCAAACAGGATTCAACATACAGTGATAACAAGATAACACTAAACAGTTCTGGGACCATTCTTCCAACAGTATCTTGAAAATATATTTTTTTATGTTTTATGTGAACCTTAATGTATTTAAGTGTGATTTTCTAAATTTTTCTTGATGTTTTATTTCACTTAAATTTATATTTAATCTATAAATGCAGTTTTATTTTATACCTAACAATAAACAGTTTACTATAACTGGGACTGGGAGGGTGAATAGAGGGGAAGGGAGGTAACAGGACAAAAAGTAGCAACTCTAAATTCGATTTCCAAATGTAGCATTACTGTGTTCCTTCCTGTACTGAGTATTGCATTATATTAGTCTTCATTTTTGTATTAAAAAGAAGGATGAAGAAGGACCTGAAAAGTGATATTTCAGGTAAACTTAAAGAATATGATTCACATATGACTGAATTATGGACATAATAGCTGAAATTACTTCTCTTCATACATAAAGTCCTGAGGCTGTAACTTTAGTGATTTAGTCAACTGTATATGATTTATGAACTACTTTTTTTTTTATGAAGGAGTCCACAAAGCTGCTCCTTCTCAAATTAGAGAGGCAGGGGAGGAGTTTGCTCATTTATTAATACCTCAGTATTCATTTTTATAGAACTTCTTTTTCATGCTATAGACCAAACTTCGTTATTTCACCATCTGGAAAATACATAAAAGGGGCATTGCCAGGATTGACGTATTCCTGACTAAATCTTATAAACATGGGGTGCGAGTCTATTACTCATCAGAAGATGCACTCTTTCTGCAGGGTGGCAGACACACAGAAATTATCCTGGAAATTAAGAACCTGGAAGACCATTCTGTAGACCACAGTCAAGCAGGCTCCAGAGCTGATTGTGATCACTAAGTCACAGAATATAATCAAGACCAACAAAACCAAGTAATTTCAAATTTCAGTGGTGAAAATAAGAAACAAAAAGGTTTCTTTTGTTTGGCTCCTCAGTTTACTCATTAATTTTAGCCTTATTCCTTGAGAATGGCAAAGCTTTAAAACTGACCACTTCAGAATTAATAACACAAATAACTGCCCAACATTGCAGTAAATGGCAGTTCCACATTTGCAATGAGAGTGTGCATTTTGGTGGAGGCTGTGCTGTCGCTCAGCTTAAAAGTATTTCAAAGAAGAGGTTGTAGGTTCTTGCTGCACAAGAGTAACATTCTTGTCAATGGAAGGGAATCCAGCAGAGGGTAGAAGGTAGAATTATGAAATTTCATGCTCAAGCTCTGAGCAAATCTGTTTTAACCAGTTACTATTATTCAGCGTTTTATATGTTTTCAAATTCTGCAGATTTTGGGATTTGTTTTATTTTTTCATTTACATTGACATTAAAATGAGCTTACAATATTTTTTGGTGGAATACAGATAAGACGTTTGCAAGTGTTATTTTAGTTTTTAAGCTTTCTATTACCCTTCCCTTGGTCTGCTGGGCAGTCAATATTTTATATTCAACCAAATGGTTTAGATTTCCACATGCAGTCAGTTTCTTTATTTTCTAGACAGAATTGACGAGCAATAACTGTAAATGTTAAATGCCCTATAGATATTTCTTAACATTGTTTCTATTTACTTATTTCTTTTCTTTATTGGTTCTTTAAAGAATCTTCTCACTTTGAACAGTGTGAATCCTTTAACAATTAGGTGGAAGGTGTTTTTATACAAACATATATAAAAACAAACCGCACATGCAACTTCATGAGAATATATAAAATTCTTCCCTATTTTGCTATAGGTTATTTACTTATCAACACACACACTCTAGTGAATAATAGAAAATATTTCTATTTTCACTGGAACAGAGAATCAAAATGAGAAATCATGAGAAATTCATGATTTTGTAAATTTCAGATCAACAACATCTTTAACAGATACATGGAATAGTATTTAAGATTAGCCAGACTACTTGATACTACCTCTTCTTTTTTTTTTTTTTTTTTTTTTAAACAGATGCAATTCCCAGATTTCCGTTCTTTCGAACTTGAGCCTTAGGAACACAAGTATCATATTGCACCAAATAAATCATAATAAATGCTTAATAGACAAATATGCTTGTTGTTTTTCTTCTACTTGTTAATGACCTCCACAGACTTATCTTTCAACTCAGAAGCTGCTGCTCTTTTTCCTAACTGCCCTTTTGCATTGAATTTCACCCTTTTCATACTCATAAGTACTGCAAAGAAAATCTTGCAGCAGATAATGTTTGGTTTCAAATTTGCATTCTCATAGTTTCTTTGTGTCATCTGACAACATATACATGGAGAGTGATTTTGCCACTCATGCACAACAAAATATTTTACAGAATAATCTTATAATATAAGTATGAAACTTCTCCCACATCTGTTGCTCTATCTACAAACCTGCTTTTTGTATCAAAGATCATAACTCACAAGGATTTGTCAATTACGTGGTCATCTTAAAGAGAATAAAAAGTACTTCCCATGGAAGAAAAATTACACCAGAATAATTTTCTCCTCCCATCCCACTGTCAGCCTCTTATGAGCATACATGAATTCCTTCAGAAATAGTGTTACACTGTACTGAGGGTTCTGGATGATAGTATTCCTAAAGTTAATTGGAAACTAACAGTGGAGATACTGCTTCGATGGGAACACGGTACAGAAGGATCGACCCCTCAGTAACACAACATAAAAAAGTGTTTTCTAGAATATAGGACTTGTTGTTGTTGTTTTGAAATACTTAGAGATCAGACACTACTAAAGAGGCTTTCCAAACCTTTCAATTTAAACTGGTTTATCAAGATACTTTAGTGCATATTTTATAGTATGCAAGCAGTCCAATTAAGAAATTATTAGAAGCTGTCTGAAAAATATCAGAAAAAATAACAATATTGTAGAACTCTCAGTTTGAAGCCATTCTCCCCCTTGTCCTGTCACTCCATGTCTCTGTAAATAGTCTCTCTCCATCTTTCTTGTGGGCTCCCTTCAGGTACTGGAAGGACACAGTAAAGTCACCCCAAAATCTTTTCTCTTCCAGGCTGTATATCAAAACATCCCATTAAACCTGGAATTAATTTACTTCAGTCCATTTTTTAGGTTGCTAGGCTTGCTATTCTTTTACTATGTACAAGCAACCCTACAACAAGCTTTGACAAAATGCCAGCTATTTTTACAAAGAAGAAAAATAGAGCTTTTGCTTTAATTTTAAGCATAAAAACACAAATGGAAATAAAAGAGCTAAATCTAAAACAGTCTAAAATAAGCAGGAATGAAAATGTGCCTTTAGGAGCCTATTCCCTTTTTAGGGCTTACTTCTTTTATTTCTAAATTCTGCTCGATGTTCTGTGATGTTTAGGCTAGTCTTAAAGAGAAATACACAACCAACTTCTTTTCAACATATTAAATTACATTCTTTCAGGAAAAAAACCCTTTCTATGACAGGACTAAGTATCATAATTATTTAATCACTGTTTCTTAAAGGGTGGAAGGAGCTTGGACTTTTTATTCAGTTACTGTTTGATATTCTCTAGTATACACAAGATCCCATGTTCCACAATAGTCTTGTGTGTCCTAACTCATAATGTTTTGATATTATATATTTAAAAACTGAATCCAATCCTAACCAAGGCAACTGTGCATGTTTTCATCTTATAAATAAGCAGACTTCTAAATTCAAGGTGTTAGTAAAAGAATTTTTAGCATGACTTTTTCATATCGATTTATAACTTTGACAATGTTCAAAGAAACATTGGATCAGTCAAATGTTGGCAATAGGCTAATGGTTATCACAGCTAAGTTAATGTCAGCTTAAGAATGACATCAATGTTTCTGTTTCCAAAACTGATGATGCTAAGCAAAATGTGGAAATTACACAGCCACCTGGGATGGATGGGAAAGTTTAGGCATGACATCCACAAAGTATGTGTTTCAGGAGTGACAAATTAAGGTTTTCAAGCAGCTGCAAAGTTTTCAAGTGGGAAAAGCTGATAAAAATCACATGAGATGAAGAAGAGATTTTTTCAGAACCTATAGTTGGGCTAAGAATAAAGAGAGCCAGAAACAGGATTTTGCTCTGAAAGGAAGGGAAACCTAACTAGAGAAAAGCAAGAGTATGTTCAGCAGAAAAAACAAAAACCTACCTTGATATTAAAAAGAAGGACTGGGTGGCATGAAACATTGTTCCTTCTAGAACAGTACATATAAGTCCTGAAAGGGTTTGATTTTTTTTTTTTTTTTTTTTTTTTTTTTTTTTTTTTTTATTTATTTATTTTTAAATAAAGGATATTTGTAGGAATACTTGCTTTGGACAAACAGTCAGCCAAGAAGGTTATGTAGTTCAGCAACCATGTAAACGCCAAGAGCATCTACTGCAGGTGCATCTCAGAAGATGGTTGAGATTTTCTTCTGGGACACCCAGTTGTGGTCAGTGGATTCTGATGTGTAAATTAAACCACACATTCAGTGACTTGCAGGTAAATCTATTGCAGGACATTTCAAATGTAGAGCAGAAATAAGGTGAATAGAGATTAGAGCTGCTATAAAGAATTTGTACCTATGGAGACTTCCAGACCAAAATTGGAACACATCAAGTTCTGTTTTGTCATATCATTTTCCGTATTGGACAAAGCAAAGGGAAGGTGTGCTTGGCAGTGAAAAAATAATGCAATTTTTCCAACAATATTTCTGCAAGAGACAGACTACCCAGCCAAGGACCAATCCAAATATATGCACATGCAAAAAAATAATTTACACAAACTTAACTACATGATGTTGTATTACACCAACCTGGTGCAGGCATCTACACATAATGAAAGACAATTCATGTTTGTGATGGTGAATCAGGAAGCACACTAGGAGGGGTTACTTCAGGAAGCAAAGCTCTTCTTACTGAGGTTGAAAGATATTGGAAATTAAGGCAAGCTTTGTTTTACAGATAAAAAAATGTAGCTGCCCAATATACACATTAGGTACGAAATAGAGGGAATGAACCAAAACCAAATGAGGCCCTCCAAGACTGCACCCAGCTGTGGTCTTCAGCCCAGGCACTCAGTCAGCAGGACCAGAAGGGAGCCAGACAGAAGCAACCTCCCTTCTCCCACTGATCCCTACAGTGGAGAAAGCCGGATCCTCAGCACCAACTGTTTGTCTCTGCAGATCAGGTCCTATTGCTCCTCACTACTTGCTAATGTAGACATAGCCAAATTATATTTATTTGGAGACTGAAGCAGGGCTACATATGGAGAATTTCACCTTTGACAAGTACTAACTTCATTTACATTAACACCTGTCTAGACTGTTTTCCTAAGTATAAACATAAAAATCTCCTTAGTGTATTTGGGCCCTTCTTACTTAATTAACCATATGTGACGTAAAGTGATACAACCCAGTTAAAGGTATGTCATTGTTGATAGGATCAATTACAGTCAGACATAAGTATTCATTGCTTATACCATCTGTGCTGTACTCCTAAGTGCAGAACCTCGTCAATGGAAGTATACACAGATTAACTGTATTCGCTTTCATTAAAAACCACCAATCTGGTTTGTCAGCTCCAGGCGCTTTCTGTTAAAAATTTGCAATATTATAATGCACAGTCACCTTCTCCTTCCAGCATACTATGGCTAGATAATTTGAAAAGTTTAGCATAATATTTGTGATTATTCTACATCTTGAATGATTTTATTCTTAACTAGTGGCAACTGTCCAAGAGTCTTCCAAAACTCCACTTACATACCAGCCTGGGAAATCATTGTGGCCATGGTAAGGAAGTAAATCTTGCCTGTTCTGTTACTTGTTTATCAACATTTTCTAAGGCTTCTGGTTTTTGCTGTTCTTCAATATTACAGGATCTGATCAGATCACATTTGAAGAGGAAAAAGCCCCCAAAACAGTAATCCAAGCCTTGGAAACCTTCAGTTGCCATGTATTTATGCCTACAGACAAATACACACATGTATATATAGTAGAAATACTACAACTAATTTCATGCCTTTGATGTTAGCTGCAATGAGAATTCACAGCCAGATTAAACTAATGCTCCTGAAGTTAATTAACAATTTCATGGATGATACTTGTACATAAAAAGCTGTAGGATGTGTTCAGCTCCATAGCGTTTGGAATAGGTCTTATTTTCATTCCTATCATTACAATGAGAAAATTATTTTTATTTAATAATATAATTATAAGATAGGCAACACAGTCCCTGGATGGGTGAGGAACAGGTTTAAAGAATCAGTTTGGAGCATGGGAAAAAGCTACATAACCACATATGTAGTTCTAAAATCAGGCTGAATCACAATTTATATTTTTTGCCTCAGAACTAAGCAAAGAAATTGATACGTTAAAATACATTTCTAATCAAGCTCCCTCCAAAGATGACAGCTTCACGGAAGATTAGGAACCAGTGTTCTACTGTTAAATGATTACAAATAAAACTCTAATCAATACAGGTCACGTGAGAAAGCAGGATGTGGATCTAATGCATTTCTCTCTCCTAGAATATTTAAAGGCCACACTTAAGGATCCTCATGAAGAAAAGTAAGAAGGGATGAATAAGATGCATTTCTATTGCTATTGTTTGTATACTTGTTTTATATCTCTGTGTTTAATTTGGAAGGGATTTAGAGGCACACCCATGTGGGAAGAGTCTGGTCAGTTTAAAACTGGAAAAAGGCAACAAACCAACCAAAAAACAACTTTTGGCTGATTAGGACTTTTCCCTGTGTTTATTGTAAAGTAGGTCTAAGGACTTGGTCTCCTGAGATATTGAACAGTGCTGATGAGAATACTGACCAAAAGTTAAATAAAATAATCTAGAAGAAATAAAATTATTGAGAATAACATGCTAATTACAAAATGAGAAATGCTAAAACAATACTGTTTAGATTTATGATTAGCATGCTTATGTATTTTAAAAGAGCTGAAAGAAAATCATACTTCAGGATGTTGCAAAAGACATTTAATACGGAGACATTTATTTGAAATCTATAGTGGGGTACCTAGAATAATATTATGATTGTATATAACAATAACTGCTGTTTACAGCACCTTTTAATGATAAAAGTAAAAAAGGAAATTTTGTAAAACATAGAAAGTTCTTCCTTCACCCACCCAACAGCACAAGTATTTTAACAAAGCCCTTGTTATGAAAGGATGGTACCTGCATGATTCAGAACAAAAAACATTTAGATTAATTGCCATAAAACTATCTGACTTCCCTTACAAATAACTATACATTTTTATGTAGCCTTTAGCTATACTGACAAAACAAAAGCTCACAAATCTCTACACAAAAGAGCCTGAAATTCTCTCCTCCTTTTGTTCTTTTTATTCATAATCTCAAAATCTTTCCCACTTTTCACTTGTAACAAAAACCGTATGTAACTTGTTCTATAGGAGCACAGATGATCTGACTTTCACATTACTTGCTGACAGATACACCTTTGAAGAGAAGGCATTGTTTGAATCTCACCTGAAGAACAAGGTTAAAGCAATCTAAGCAGAGAGGTTCGCTGTAACACCACCAAACAACAGTTACATGATTATGTGAATCTGTCACAGTTGGCAGGTTCAAAATCCCAGTATAGAACCAAACAGCTTGCTTGATTTCTGAAGCCAAAGAAATTACATAACAAGAATTTTGTTTGTGCTGGGAAAATGTTCTCTGCACCCTTTCAGGCCTTCCATGAGTATTTTTCAAAAGGCAAGCATTGGCATATTTGTCTTGAGAAGATATTTTCTTACATTACACCAGCCAAATGAACACATCTGAAAGCAAAACTCATCTTCTGTGCAGTGCATGCATACAGACATTATATAATGTGTTATTCTATTGGAGATGCTCCACGGTAAAGGATGTACACATACCACAGTCTGCGCTGGATGGTTTCAGAAATGTACATTCGAATTAAAAGCATGCACTTGATTTAACTGCACCTGGTTTTGGCTCTGCACTATAATGTTTGGATGAAGCCCCGCAGTTCAGATACCTGCTTGAAACACCGCAGACCAGAGATGGTTATGAAGGTTTGGGGCTGGAGAATGAAGATAAAAGTGTTAGATAAAGGTCTCAGAAGTTAATAGTGCCTGCTGCAACAGCAAGTCTCATCACACTGCCTCATTCCTTCCTTTTCTCCTCATTAAAGACAGAGTAATTGGAATGTAGTACAGCATTGGTACAACTGCAGTAATTTCGCTATCTTGCTCTAGGAAACAAACTTTATGAACAATGGAAGCTAGAATTTTACCATTCCTTTTCAGGTGGTTGTATCTCCTCTTAGGAAGTGCCATTAAATAGATATTAGGTGTGTTTTGCCACTCATCCTTACAATTCATCTATATTACAGAAGATGTTTTAACAACCATTACATACAACAGGCTAGTGTTTCAAATATAACAAATTTCGTAACTATCATTATTTTCTATAATGATCACAATTCAGGAAAAATTGCCCCAGGAAACTTAAAATATTAAGGCATTATTATTGCAAAGAGGTCCATCTGAATTTAAAGTGGATTCAGGTGTTCAGGTATTCACAGTTTAACAATGTGCTTTGTACAGAAAATAAAGCTGTGGCAAAGTTGCTCTATATTCCCCCAAACCCTAAAAAAGCTGCCTACATTATACAATTTTTAATAAGAGGTCAGGTAGTTCTACCTGTTTCATCATGAATAATATTATGCTGTCTTGTAAGAAAATAATTAATTTGAAGTAGAAACTACAAAGAAGATGAAAAAATCAGAATCTGTTTTGGAAAAGTGATTCTCTCCATTTGGAATTTTTTCTCTATTCATGTCTGGACATAATCTTGAATTAATTCTTTCAGCAAAAATTTCTACTACATACATGCTAGTGAAATCCATCCGGAAAACAAATACCAAATTAAATGACTCCTACTATGGCACACCAGCTACAAAACTTTGAAACTAATTTAATAGGAAAACTACATGATCAACACAAAAAAAATCAAAAAGAGGTCTTACTGGTTATGGTACCAGCCTTGAGATGGCAGATGTAGATTGAACCCCTCATTCCAGCCCAGAAGACTTTATCATCCGTGTGCTGACCCTTGGGCCACAGATACACAAACCAGCAAGGTAAGATAACAAAAACTTTCCTCACGGTTGGGTGCTTTTAAGAGCTCAGCTTTGGTGTCTTTCTTTCTTTTCCTTCCTTCCTTCCTTCCTTCCTTCCTTCCTTCCTTCCTTCCTTCCTTCCTTCCTTCCTTCCTCCCTCTGTAGGTCAATAAAACAGGTCTAATAATCCTGTCCTATAAGCTAATATAGAGGTGGGGAAAAGCCATAAATAGCTTAATTAATGCAAAATAGGCAACCCCCAGCCTTCACTGAAAGTCTGGAAGAGAAGCACACAGTAAATTGCCAGGGCACTCTGAGAAGGTTTTAAAAACATTTGTATCAGTAGTCAATGGTCTCTTTCACTAGTTTTCCTGAGAAAATTAATTTCTGCCATTCTACTTTTTTCCCCTAGAAAACAAAAACTCTTTGCTCCCAGTTTCATGTGCTTATCCAGGCTGATGTTGTTCATTTTAAACAGCAGCTTCCCTTATGATTGTCATTATTGCTGCTTCAAGTTTTCACTACGCTTGAGTGAAGTATCCTATTTTCTATTTTAGTTCTGCCTCTTCAGCACTGTTCCTACCTACGCTTTTTAAACATTGTATCCTCAAAGCTTAACACACTCAGCTCCAGATGGCCATCTTGTACTCAACACAAAGTTCAAAGATTAGATATGTTTCCAAAGTCCCTCTGGACAATGTTTGTCATCTATGAAAACACTGAGGAGACAAAGGATAGGGAACAGATGACAACTAAAAGTGGAACAATACAATATTCATAAAATGCAGTGATCCAGAATACATCTGCCACTCAGTCAGTCAGTCTCTGCAGTTATGTCCTCAATGCCCACATGCAGAACAGCCAAGAGTCCTTTCCTCTTTCTTACTGGAGGTGATTGCAGCTGGCTCAGTCCTGCAAAAACTAACGCCAAGACCGGTTTCTAGTATGCAAGTGACCCTGCTCAAAAGTATATCACAGCACAGCGACAAAACAAACTAGAAAATGTTTTATGTACAATTGACACCTTATATTGACCTTTCACTGTTTGTATTGTCTCTTTACACTACTGCCCTTAGAGAGCAAACCCCCAAAAATTACTGAATATTGGTGCTGCCCACGGCTTCCAATAAACCTCTGTAAATGAAATGGAGGCTGTAAAAGCAGTTCATGGCCTTAGCTACCTTCAATTACCTTCTGAACAGTCACACGAGGATATAGAAATTAAATCCAGTTATTTCTATGGACTATACTGAAAATCTGCTTAAATGGAAGGAACACAAAAACATCAATGAAGCAGCTGAGACTGTTTTTGGTTTGCCACAGTGAAATAACTTGCTTGGATGCTAAGAGTGAATTTGGATAGCCAAGCAATAACAAGAAACAAAGTAGTCTTCTCAGTCTTGCCAGGACTGGATATTTTGCCATATTGGGTGGAGGAGAGAGAGGGGAAGGAGAAAGGGGGGGGGGGGGGGAAGAAAAAGTGAACCCACTTGTTTATATATAGTTTATATATGTTTAATATAGATCAACAGGACTCAGAGTTTGGTATTGCTCTATTAGCCTCAGCTTCAAAGTTTTCAAATATAGTTAAATGAAACCAAATGCAGTTAAATGAATTCGAACTGATTTCTTATAAAACACTGAATTCTTGTGCTTTTTGTGGTTATCTGGTATTCACTTCCAATAACTGAAGCCAACAGAGCTCAGATCTGGAAAATTAGCTTTGCTGAAAATAGATGAGCAACTCTTCTCTAACATTTATACTAACATCTTCTGGAAAAAGAACAACAAAAACCAAACCCAGCAATCTTCTGTACTCCATTTGAAAAGATGAATAAATGTCAGCACCAGGCATTTTTCCCATTCTGGCCAGCACTGGCTATCTACATGAAAATACAAAATTGCTGGTAAATCAGATGGCTACTTACCTGCTCTATTCTTCCTTCAAACTGCCACCCAGTCCTGACCCACATCTCACTGTCTGTGCTATTCCCCAGCAGCTCAGAATGAAGATGATTGTAAAGTGAATTCCACAAGATTTAAAACCAAGCTACTTCACATGTTTTCTCATTAACCATTGTTCAGAATTTTGTAAAAGCATCTACTCTTTAAGAAAACAGCTCTCCTCTATAAAACCCTTGTCTGGTCTTCCTAGCATTAAAAAGGGGACCTTTTTAGTCTGTGTAAATATTTCTCATAGAGCAAGTATTGATGAATTCATTTTTATTAGACATCTCTCAAACTCCACCTGGCTTCCAAGAAGATCAACCAAAAAATGAACTATATGTCACTCACATAAGTGAAAAAGCAAACATATGCAACACTTCAAGTCTGTAAAGTATACACGGAGACAGCCTGCTTGCAACTCACACACTCATCCCCCATTCTATTTAATCTTTTAGAAGGAGAATTCCTCTATCCAAATTAAACACACTACTTTTCAGTTATCTCTCTATGAACATCTGGCCATGAACTCAAGCTGTGCATCACTAAAACAAAAATTTAAAACTTGGTCTCACAGAAGTCCCTTCCATAAAATCCTTTTCAATTTTTCTAAAACTTTTAACAGCTGGCCTTCACTGATAGGACTAATGAATTTCCTTCTGTTTTCATAGGTAGGATACTCTATGTCATCAATTGTAGGTATGGCCTTTCCCATCTATATCCTCAACCCAATGTTCCAAAATATTATCTGTCAATTATGTCATACCATCCTTCTCTGGCTTGGACAAACCTTTATGCTCAAACCCATCTGATTTTTTGTCTCTCTTACTTCACATGCTTCCCATTGTGCTAGGGAGCTACAATTAGAAAAGCACCTTTACCTATGGTTTGGCCTGCTCTCACTTTCTCAGTCTCTAGCCAGAGATTCTCTCAGCAAAAGGTTGTGGTTTTTTAACATTTTTATTTACCATAAATACAAAAATTGAGAAAACAGTTCTGCCAACGGGATGCTCAGACTGCTTACAACACTAGCCCATGGCCAGCTGTGCATCCTCTTCCACCTCCATTTAATTATTATTTAGATTACATTTAGGTCTGTGTGTTTTCAGAGTTCTAAATTCAGTAGTCTTTCATGAAACGAGCACTTCAGCAAAATCAGACAAACAATCAAATTGCCCCATTCTTTCTGCACTATGACCTTCTTGTGAACAAAATGAAGGAGGAAAACAACCTAACTTTGGTTATAAAATCTGTCAATTTTTCACCTAATGTTCTACTCTCTTAAAGGTTCCTCATTTTTCTCCATGACCTACTTCACGAGTCAGTCTTCATTTTGGTTTTGCAAAGTTGGAATGTCAGGTCAATAATAATTAGATAAATCACACTGGAATAAGACAATGATATCTCTGTATATACCAGTGAATAACGCAAAAACCAATAAAAAGTGATGAGGCATATCTTTGTAGAGATCTAATAGTGTGCCGATGTTAGAACCTATATATGCATAAACATATTGACTTTGAAATCATCCCTTAAAAATTATTCCACTGACACCTATTGCTCTATAACTATGCTGAGCTGAATTAAACGACAAAATTTTAAAAACTAGTTAGAAATCAAAATATTAAACTTTTCAATAAGGAACATAACCTTCCTGGAAGACATGAAAGCTCTAAAAAAACCCCAACAAACAAACTTGTTTTCTTCCAAATTTTCATTTGATAATCATATTCAACCAACACTTCTAAGAAGATTTTCAAAATGAAGCCTGTAACAAAGCTGATGAAAACCACAGATTCTAAAGGATCTTGGAACAGTATTTATGTACTGAGAAAATTTAGAAGATATATCCAAGTCTGAGAGCCAATATAATACTCATGAAACAAAAAATTATGCATTGAAGCATTCAATATATTAAAAAAATTAAATTATAATACATATTAATTTTCAGATGTGCCTATTTATAATCTATTTTCTGGTGCCCAACTTTGTAACCTCACAGTAGCTTCAAAACATGAGGTTTTGCTATTTGATATGCTGATCCATTAATATATATTTAATATATAATACATACACATATTTTACTATGAAAACATATTTTATAAAAAACACAAAAAACAAAATAAAAAGAAATCTTGAATGGTAAGTCTTGGTTTAGATTCTAACTGCAAAACAGTCTTTCCAGGACAATACATAATTTACAATGTGAACAGACATTCAGAAAGTCTAAATACCTTTTCAGCACATCTTTTTGGTCTTATTACTCCTTTCCTGAAGATACTTTTCTCGAATCTTCACACACAATTATCAGTTTCTTAAAGTTGTTTCTTTGGCAAACACTGCCCTACCCAAGCACTCCAAAAAGCTTCTTCACTTTAGATAGAAGAACGCAACACATCCACACACGCAACCATTGCATGGGAAAGCACCATCATTTCAGTTTAACTGGCAGGAAATTATCAAGGTTATTTTATTCTGGGCACCTAAATCAAACCTCTTACGGACCGATGTTTATCAGAGTGCCTATTTCTGTACATTCAAAACACATTCCCCCTGTTTTCTTTTGCTTGAGTTGTGAGAGTTCTCAGGCGTTGCACTGGATACCACAAGTACAGCCCTTAAGTACTCTGGAAATAAGGAACTGTGTGGGCCACTCTCTTAAGAGTCGGACTGGATGATCCTTGTGGATCCCTTCCAACTCAAAATATTCTGTGATTCCGAGTGAAAGACATGAAAAATAAAAACTTAAACTACATAAAAGATATCAATCCTGTATCTTCTGTTCAGCAATTTTCAAGGAGTACATAAATGAAATACTGATTTGAAGCATAAAGACCATTCTTGATTAAGATGCAACACTAAAAATTAGGCAAAATTGAAGTCAGATCAGTTGTGTGCCTCTCTCTAAATGGAAGGACAACACACTAGGAAAAGGAATATTGTCATGGTGACACATTATTGAAACTGATTTTCCCAAGGACTTAACCTAACCCCACCTGTAGAAAATAAGATGTCAATTTAAAGTGTTTCTTGGATTTGATTAACCTGAACAACTTAAGATGTGAAGTACCCTGAGTATTACAGGAATAAGAACAGCATGAAATACAGAAAAGTTTGTTTTACTTGAGATAGTTGTTCAAGAGCAGCCAAAATTGCTTAGTGTCCTACACTTAATTACTTTTCTACCCCAGAGAGAGGGTGTTCCCTCTAAACCAGAGATGATGATACAAGGATTTCAGAAACTATTGTTTTCATTTTACTGATCTTCAGATTGCTAACATGCAGAATTTTAAAATAAAGCCCTGGTAGTCTGAAAGTTCTAAGGCATTTAAATTCATCTTCTTTAAAAAACAAATAAAGCACCATTAAAAATATTCAGTGTTCTATTAGAGGTATAGTATTTTTACTGCCTTTAGCACCAGGTTACCAAGGTACCCTCAGTAGTCTATTATGAACTAGAAGTAGTCTGTCACAGTTAGTTCATTTCTTCTTTGCCTAAGGGGGAAACCAAGTACCAAATATCATATTTTTTGATAAGGTTTCTTCTCTCTTATTATTTTAGTAAATGCATATACATATTTCTGTGTTTGTCTCAGAGACAAAGCTATGTAAAAGAAGTGTGTCTTACACTTGAATTTCCACAGGAAGTGGTTCCCAACACCCCGAACAGTCCTTAGAAAGGCCAAGGAAGCAAGCTGTGTTACGGACCTAAAAAGACCCAGTGTCATAAACTGTGTTCATTACAGTAATTTTTACCTCAAAACTAATTTTTTAGAAATGGATTCAGCTGCTCATCACCTTCAAGATAAGAAGTATAAACTCTTACTGAAATCTTTATTCTTTGGGAAAATCTTGTCTTTAGAAGGCTAACTTTCATATCATGCAACCACAGAGTAAATGAGCTTGGAAGGAATATTGAAGTCATATCATAGAATGGCCAGGGCTGGAAGGGACTTGAAAGATCAGCGCATTCCAAAACCCCTGTCATGGGCAGGGACACCTTCCACAAGACCAGGGTGCTCAGAGCCCCATCCAACCTGACCTTGAACAATTCTAGCGATGGGGCACCAGCAACATCTCTGGGCAACCTGTGCCAGTGCCTCACTTCACTCACAGGAAAGAATTTCTTCATCTAAACCTATTCTCTTTCAGTGTTAAGACATTTCCACCCCCCCGTCTTGTCACTCCAGGCCCTTGGAAATAGTCTCCTGCTTTCCTTTACCTTCAGGTACTGGAAGACTGCAATTAGTTCACCCCAAAGCCTTCTCTTCTCCAGGCTGAACAATCCCAACTCTCTCAGCCCTTCCTCCCAGCAGAGCTGCTCCATCCCTCTGATCCCTCGGTGCCTCCTCTGGCCTGGCTCCAGCAGGTCCCTGTCCTTCCTGTGCTGGGAGCCCAGAGCTGCTGCAGCACTGCAGGTGGGGTCTCAGCAGAGCGGGGCAGAGGGGCAGAATCCCCTCCCTGCCCTGCTGCCCACGGGGCTTTGGCTGCAGCCCAGCACACGGGGGGCTCTGGGCTCCCAGCACACGGCCGGGCCATGTCCAGCCTCTCCTCCAGCAGCAGCCCCAAGTCCTTCTCCCAGGGCTGCTCTGGATCTGCTCATCCCCAGCCTGGATTGGTACCAGAGTTGCCCTGACCCAGGTGCAGCACCTTGCACTTGGTGTCTTAAACCTCATGAGACTCCCATGGGCCACTTCTGGAGCTTGTCCAGATCCCTCTGGATGGCATCCCATCCTTCAGGTATGTCACCTTCACCACTCAGTTTGGTGTCATCTGCAAACTTGCTGAGGGTGCACTCAATGCCTTTATCTTTGTCATTTGTGAAGATCTAAGAGTCATCTGAAGCAGGTCTGAAAGCAGGTTTCTCAGCAGCTTGTCCAGACATGTCCTGAACACTTCTAAGAATGGAGATGCAATTATCAAATACAAATATCACATCTATCACAGTGTTCCTGGAAAAATGTATCCACTTCCTTGTAGATTTTCAAAGGTAGCCATGATCACTGTGGGGTTCTGTTCTGATTTCCTCCCTAATGAACTCAAAGAGCTGGACTCATTTCTGTATCAACTTCTCATTGAGTAAGGACATGTCTATAATCATTTTTGATTTAAAGAAGTGAAATTTGAGATACTTCAATGCATTCCACACTCTGACTTTATAACTCATATCATATAACCTTAAACTCCACCCCGCCCCAACAGACACTATAAAAGATGGGCATTTTAGGTTCAGAAGATACATCCTCCTAACTTGGTCTCACATTACTTCATCCTTTCCTACAAAACCTTCCCTTACAGTTCAGCTATCCTAAGCAGAGAGCAATTACCATCTAGCTATCAAATTGCTTAGTAATCCCTGATGATTAGAAATAAATATGTGAAGCTATCCAGGGGCACGGGGGAAAATGGGAAAGAGAGGGCAAAACGAAAAAAAAAAAAAAAAAAAAGAAAGAACAAGATATTCCAGAAAGCTTGCATCACCAGGATTTCAAAGAATGTTTCACTGCTGGTCATTTTACCAACAGCATTGAAAATAAAAAGCAGCCAGTTTTGTAATCAACACCTAATCAACTTAGGTGCTCCTTTCACACAGCTCAAAGTAAAGTTTATGTTGAGTTGAAAGCTGGAAGAGAGAACAAGGGACCATCTCCCTTCTGAGAGGTGCTCACTTTTCTGTCTTGCACAAACTAGACTGAGTCAGAGAGAGTTCTTTGTGCTGGATGGTTCAAACTGTGGGCTTGAGTTTGAATCACTTTCTTAATATGTATTCATGTAACGACCCAGCACTCTTATTGTTAAACTTTTCCAGTGAGAGTCTTGCTATGTGAAAAGTGTCTGTCTCCTTGAAAAACTATTAGGCAATTACATTGCAAAGTCATGAAAAAGTACTTCCTCTAAAACCTATGAAGAAATCAGACACCTGCATGTACAATGTAGTCTTAAAAGCAGAATGACAGGATTACAAGGTCAATGGTTTTCCTTCTGACAGATGTTATCTGGGCAGGATTCTGGCTCCTAGAGAGTTCAGAAAAAGGAAAAAGACAAAAAGGAAACAAAAAATGACAATAGGCAGCAAAGATTAACCATGTGAAAAATAATTTTTAACAAAATAAACAAGAATTATGAGAGATGAGAAGTACAGGGTGGCAACTTCTAGTTATCCCTTTAAAGACTAATCTAACCTGCCCCTGGGGTTTGACTGCACCACTATGCACCCCATGGGACTCTTGGATTGCCCTAACTTTTCCTTCACTTTTCAAAGATCCCAATTAAAAGTACACTTTTGATACAAACCTAATAGAGAAAATGGCAATTTATTCTGCATGTTAAGCGCAAGGGGACACTTATACTGTTCTCCACCAGAAGAAAACACAGCATACAAAAAGGACAAAACCAATCGAATATTTGTACACAAACCAGATATCATCTTGTTTGGAGTCTTCAGATACCATGATGTTGAAATAAGAACAAATTCTGGACACCACTTATTATTCCCATAAGGTTACTGAGCAACTTATTAATACAGATAGACATATGACACTGTCTCCCACACCTGAATCTCACTTCTATTACCACTTCACTTATCATTCACTTCACTGACTGTTACATCCTATGTAAGAGTTTTAGCTCCTTGAGAAAACCTAATTAATTTAATGTGCATAAAATGCCCCCCAGACTCCCCTGATGTCCTACTTGCACAATTCCATTCCTGTTAAGGTGATCCTTCAAGAATCAGGAGGGTTTAGCACAGGTATATGCCCTGTGGAGGACCAAAGGAGGACCAAACTAACTGCACCACAGAGAAAGCCTAAGCAAAGAATGCAGGCAGAATTAGCTCAGATGTTTTTTGCACCAATAATTAGTGGTCATCTCCAACACAGAGTCCAGAGGAGGCCACCAAGTTGATTGGAGGGATGGAGCACCTCTCCTGTGAGGAAAGACTGAGGCAATTGGAGTTGTTCAGCCTGGAAAAGAAAAGACTTTGGGTTCATCTAGTTGCAGCCTTCCAGTACCTGAAGGGAGTTTTCAGGAAAGATGGAGAGAGATAAGACCATGTAGCGACAGGACAAGGGAGAATATCTTAAAACTGACAGAGAGCAGGTTTAGATCAGAGATTAGGAAGCAATTCTTTCCTGTGAGGGTGGAGAGGCACTGGCACAGGTTGCCCAGAGAAGCTGTGGCTGCCCCATCCCTGGAAGTGTCCAAGGCCAGGTTGGATGGGGCTCTGAGCAACATGGGATGGTGAAAGGTGTCCCTGCCCATGGCAGGGGAGTTGGAACTAAACGATCTTTTATGTTCCCTTCTAATCCAGGCCATTCTATTATTCCATGAAATGATGATAGGAAGTGCTACATGAAACACTGCACAAAGCATAAAATCTCTGTGAAAAAATATTCTGAGAACAAGGCTTGCATGTAATTATCAGTGTTAATCTAGACCAGGAGTGTGGGCACATTGGCAGGACCACAGCACACTTATTGCATATCTATCTTTTCTACCTATGAAGTTTTCCTTATTGTCTTTCCTACATTTCTCTACCCTTGATCAGTCTCTGATTCAGCAGGCCATTCTGTATCATTGAACATTCATAATTTCTTTTAAAATCAGCAACCAAATGCTAATATTTTATATAGATATATATCTATATCTATGTCTGTATAGGTGTGTGTATACACACCCACACACACACAGAGAACATCCACGCAGGTGCAGAGGATGCAATCCTGACAGAATTGTTTCCAACTGTTGGAATATAACACTATTTTCCCCACCAGATGGCAGTAACTTCAATTTAATACAACCCGGACTGGTCACCACATACACAGCAAACAATAGCACACTTTATTTTTGGGGTTTTCCTTCGGAGGGAATACTGGTCTTTTAAATATGTAGAGTTATTCCAGTTTCCTTCTATTTAATGAACAAAATGTTCTACTAATAGCTAAGCTCAACTTTGATCAGTATATCCTACAAGGGTTTTTTTTTTTTTTTGGTTGGTTGGTTTTTGTTTGATTTTGGTTTTGTTTTTTAAACACATATCATTCTGTATTTTTTTTTTCAGTATGCTGTAATTTCGTCAAATTGGAGAAGTTTGGGTATTATTTCCAATAATTTTCTTTTTCCAAGAACAATTGCCCAGCAGAAATAACTGGGTAACTTTCAACTGCATAATAAACCAACTTTTACAATATATGCTAGTCATTAAAAAGACTAAAGGAGTCTGAAGAAGGAGGGAAAATGGTAAATACCATTGCGTAATTGTTTGACAAAAGTATTCTGTGCAAAGATTTCTTGACTTATAAAAGCCCAGGGTAATATCTACAGCAAAAATATTGCAGCCAGCACATATTATGTTACACACAGGCTAAATTGCCTTTAATGTGTGAGCTGACAGTTACTTCTGCTGGTAAAAGCAGGTAAGTTTTTGTCAACATAGTCCAGGCACCATAAAAATAATGTAATCTGGTGGATTGGGACTGCTCTGTAGGATATCCAGCTCTGGGAGCAGCTCATGATTAGTTTCTAACCAAGGAATCATTGTTCCCTTTTTATTTCTTTAACTTCTTATTTTTTAATAGAAATTTTCCAGAAGAAAATAACCTGCATTATAAAAAGAGAACTTCCATTCTACTAATATTACTATTCAGTGTGATTAAATGGATTTATATTCATCTCGGTTCCGACTGCAAAGATAATATCAAAAGTGCACATTCTTATTAATAAAACACACTCTTCTTCCAATAAATTTATGACCAAATATGCAGTCTGTTTGGACAGCTGGCTTCCACCATCCTACAAGCTGGGATTCAGATCCCTTTTACTTTCTTTCCATGTATTTTTTTTCCAGCAGAAAGTAGAGCTAAATTTTCTCTAGATATACAAAATAAGTACGGTTATGGAAATAAAAGACAGTAAAAATAAAGCAAAAGAATGTGACTACATTCTACAAATTAAACATTAAGTAGCTATTCATACTTGTCTTTCACACTCATGGGTAATATTCCTGAACATTTCACTTTAATATGAAAAGGCAAATCCCATTTACACAGATGTGTACTGTATGAGCGGTATCCCAAATCAGTGACATTTGAACTGAAGATGATCTCAAGATACATTTTAATTCAAAATACCTGTCCATAAACTTTTCATTATGGCTTGATATCCTTCTGAGATTACATATTCACATCAGCTGGAAGTATGAGCAGAATCCCCCATAAGAATAAGTAATTCTTATGTCATTTCCTCTTCCTGAAGGAAGAGGAACAGTAAAGGTATCAAGTAATTTTTAGTATGAATCTAACCAAAATGATTTTAAGTGCAGAATGCAAACCTTTGTGAACAACCATGAACTCAAAATCCATCCTTGGCTTGGAAAGAGAAATTGAGTGAGTCACTGTTGGAGTCACTGTTAACAGAGTAAACACAGGCATTCACCATTCAACATAAAGCCCAGCAAAAAAAGTTCAGCACAGCCCTGTGATGTTCAAAGGGCTGGTGAAGTAGAAGGGACAGACAACTGCTTTTTCCTCCAACTGCAGGATCAGTAATAATCCTACAGTTACATTTAGAGAATTCCGTGTAGTTTGAAGAGGATATGGGAAAAATAGAGGTGAAGGAAGAGACAAAAATATTGAATACTGAAGAATACATGTTACAGTGAAAGCCTTAAGAGATCTCAGATCTATTTTAGCTGACTTGAACAAATATGTAGCAGTCATTATAGGAAAACAAACAGCAGAACACAATGGAACAATGGCTCAAAGCTGAAGCTGGTCAAATTTAAATTGGGTAAAAGGCACAAATTTTGATACTTTTTTTCGTAAAATAATAACTCTTGCAATGAAGATAAATAGTGGATTAAATAAAAATAATTTCCTGCTTCAAAGACAAAATGCAAGGGAGAAACAGCACAGAATGTAAAAACTTGAGAGTTTAAACTACAGGGTCCAATGGCCCCTTCTGATTTGAAACCCAGCCCTGTGCTGTGAGGAGAAGCATCATGGCTGAGCTCCTTGGGAGCCATTGGAAACGCAGCGGGAGTATCCCTCACTGTCCTGGGAAAGCCACCACGGGATGGAGAGCTGTACTCCTCACAGCTCCGTGTGCCAGGGGCTGGTCGTGGTGACAGGGACAAAAACTTTGGGGAATGCTCTCAGGGCTTACCTGCAGTTGTGGGGCAGCAAGCACAGTCCTGCTGTGAGAGGGAATGGCAGCTGGGCACCTGGAATGGCACCTGGACACCTGGAATGGCACCTGGACACCTGGAATGGCAGCTGGACACCTGGAAGAGACACAGCACATCAGAACAGGGATACAGGACTCATGCAATAAACTACCTCAGTTTCACCTGTCATTTCAAAAGGAAACCTGTTTCAAAGAAAAACACATAATGTTATGTCCCATAATTACACAATATAAAGACAAAAAAGAGGAAGCTTTTCTTTTCTTACAAGACTTGACAAACTTCAACAGGTTAGCGAATTTAAGGGAATTGCCATATACCAGTAGGTGAAACAACAAAATAAGGTGATATAGCATCTTCTGTCTTATAGGCCCTACAACCTTTCAGCACATCTCAGGCTGGATGCACATTTAGTAGTGTGCTGAGCTATGCATGCAAATAAATTAATGATTTTATTACTTTCATAAAGTGCCAACAACTCCATTTCTTAGACTGAATTTTAGCACCTGAAAATTCTTTTTTCTCTTTGTGGATTGTTAGAAAACATATTTTTGCACAAAACCTATATTTTTTCTCATTCATACGAACATCTTCAAAGCAAACAAAAAGTTGTGTTTAGCAGAATATATAGGGAAAGTATTAATCTACAATCACATGTCTAGTACAATAAATACAATACCAAGGGAAAACACATGTGTCAGAAGCACAATGCTGGCAAAAAATATTTAGCTTACACAGTAAGAAATCCTCTGAGCTGTTTGTTATCAACAGATAATATTTAGTGCATTCCTTTCATTAATATGGAGTTTTTCAAGAAGTGGGATAAGTTTGCAAACTGCTACACTCAGAGAAAGCACAGGATTTTTAAACAAGGAACACTTCAGTTTCTGAGAGCTCAATTAGTATTAATTACAAGTTTAAAGAAGCACCACAACATATTCACATTGATAGTATAGGCATATCTACAGCATAATTACTCTCGCTTCAATAAGTGCAGTCATGCATACACATCCCCTTCTAGGATCAAAGTGGTGGCACATCCAGTCCAAGCTCCTGCTATCAGAGGCAACCCTGTTTCACATTCCCTTTCATAAATGTATCATTATCCACCTTGCAAACAGTTACACGTGTGCGGAAAAAACAAAACCTGACCACCGTGTTGGGAATCTCCTCCAGAACATCACTGCTTTGATGGCTAGAAATCTTCTAACTTCCAGTCTGGTTTTCTGCCAATTATTTCTGTCACAGCATTGTTCTTCAGATTAAATGGTTGCTCTCCTTTACTCGCAATTGTCCTCTCCCCACAGTGTACCTTTTCTCTTGGCCTTTATTTTACTGGAGAGAAATAAAGCTTCCAGTATCCTCACAATAACCTTTCCCTTCCCACTCTTTGTTTTAGCCCCATTTCTTCCTCTGTTTGCTACATCTATGTTCATGCTTCCTACACCTGGGCACTCTGAATGCTTGGCAGCATTCCTGGGGAGGTTGCTGCAGTGCCTCACATGGAAGCATTCATAATTTTATTTTATTGCCTGCACAGTCTGACCTGATACTATTTTAAATTGCATAAACCTTGCTCATGGGTGCATCAGATCACTGGGGTTGCAGTTATTTTGGATGAAATTCCTCTTACCTAGTTTTAAGCAGCATCTCTGAGCTAGTCACTGCAGGTCCTTTAGAATCAGAGAGACACTTCACAGCATGATTCATCTGATCTATTTTTAGAGGTTCTGACTGGATGAAATCTGTTGTGCCCTAGAAAAACTCTTCACTGACCATGCTTAAACAAATACCTCAGTTGGAGAGAGCTAGACTGAATCAACTGAAGAGCTTATTTTGTGGTTTATTAATATAATCAGCTCCTTCATTTCCTTTTAAAAATCTTGAGATAGCAGATAATAGCAGAAGCAATCATAACCATGTACATAACCAAGTTTTCAGACTTCATCCTGTTTCTATTCCCCACAGTGTCTCAGTTGTGAAGCTTTCTCTGGATTATTCATTGACGGTATTTTGAATGGCATATTGAAATGGCTCTTCTAGTATGCCTTTAAAACCCACAGTAGCTAGACAGAGTAAAACTTCCCCTCAGAAATCAAGTGTTTATGTAATGATTTGACAGAATTACAGTTTGACAATTGATATTCTAGACTATCACATGAGATAGAGGAACACGTATTTTAAAAAATGCTGAATTTTGATCAATCATAAATAAAAAGATGTAGACTTGGGGAAGTAGGCAGGATGCTTTTTGCCATCTCTATCAAACCTCATTAACTAGATCTGCTAAGCAAAAAGCTTGAAGTATTTGAATAGTAAAAGATAAACATTAAAATTAAAAAAAAAAAAAAAGACAAAAAACCCAAATAACCCAATATACAAATGTATATTTATATAATAATCTTCTCCAATGGAATGATTACAACATTTTTCTGCATAAAGAACAGATTAAAATCAGAAGGAATTGATACTTTTCCTCACCTCCAGAGACAAATCAAGGCAGTTACTGTACTATATGATCTCATAGTGGATTAATATTTCAAAATTAACTACTGCTGAATCTTAAGAATTTACCTGAAATCCTCCACATATAAGCTATAAAACAGAAAAAAGTGTGACCCCTATACCACTTTTTCTTTGCTTTGTCAAGGAAGTGCTAGTATAAATAAAGTGGTTTTACAGATAAACATGTTTTGCAGCAAGTAACAGGTTGGACTAAATATCTCAGGAGTTTGATTTGGCCAATACAAAGTCATGAAAGTTTTCTTTCCATCTCACCAATCCTTCTTACATACAAGCCTTTGAACTATTTTACATGTGACTCAAGCATTAGGACAAAATTCCTTATTAGAGGGGATAAATGAGGAAAGTTTTCATGAAAACCACTATAAATCAAATTACAGAATATTTGGAAGATTGCTGAACACGAGCACAAACAATTCAAAGTGGAGTTATTTACCAAAGCCGAAGTTATTATAAACAGTTGTTATCCTACTTGGTGCTCAGAAACCAAAAGTCAGAATAGCTCTCAGATGGGAAAACACCAAACAATTTCACTCCTTGAACCACAATACCAAAAGGATTCAATTCCAGATAATTCAGGCTCAAGGACAAATTCATGGACAGGATGTCCATAAACAGATACTGAAGGGTACAGGTAGGGGTGTCCCCTCCAGCATCTCATATCCAAAAATTATGGATGCCAAGGGAGTACAAGGGAAATGGATGACTATTCAGACCCAAAATCCCAGTCACAGCAGGTTCAAAGGGATGCCATTTCACAGAAATATGAAAGATTCTTTTCAGAATGTAATTTCAGATACTTTTTTAATGTCAGACTATCAACCATCATGTCCCTCATAAACCAAAAATCATCAGATTTTTCATTCTTTATGAAAATTCTATTTTGTTAGGCCAGAGCTCTCAGAAACATGTCCTTGACAGTGGCATTATTAAGTATATATGCTGACTTTTTCAAAGTTTCTCTTCTCTGAATTGAGTGGACTCTTTTTGGAGTCTGCTATGTATTCTTTCACATACTGCTAAGCACAAATTTTGGATGCTTGCTCCAGTTTGAAAAGTACCCTACTCACAAGTATACAAGTATTACAAGATTTCTTTACAAATAATTCTTGTCAGTAATATATAACTTCCAGAGCTCTTCAACAGACACAAATACAAGCCAAATTTCCACCCCTTATTCTGAAACAGGATGTAATAATTCTATCAAAGGCATATCTGTATATAAAATAGAAAATATTTATCCTGAAAACTCTCTCTTTCATGACTAACTCTTTAGTTAGGGAAAAGTCAAATAAGAAAAAAAATTGAAAAAAGGAAGAGGCAAATGCTGAGTAAAAGACATGTTTCGAATAAGAAGATTCATTGTGATGATCTTCTGAAAATATTAGAAAGGCAAAAGCAACCATGTTCTACTTGTTTTCTATTGTTTTCTACTTTATGGGAAAATGCATCTTCTTCCAGACCAGAAAGCAAATCGTATTCTGGGCTGCATCAAAAGCAGCATGGCCAGCAGGTGACCCTTGCCCTGTACTCCACTCTCATGAGACCCCGCCTGGAGTATTGTGTGCAGCTCCGGGGCTCTCAGAACAACACAGACATGGATTTGTTGGAGAGAGCCCAGAGGAGGTCACGAAGATGATCAGAGGGCTGGAGAAACTCTCCTAGGAAGAGAAACTGAGAGAGTTGCAACAGTCAGACCTGGAGGAGAAGAGGCTTTGGGGACACCTTACTGGGGCCCTTCAATACTTGAAGAGGTTTGGAAAGCTGGAAGCAAATTTTTACAAGGTCTTGTCATGATAGGAGAGGGGGGAATGACTTTAAGCCAAAAGAGAATACATTTTAGTTAGGTATTAGGAAGAAATTCTTCACTGTGAGGGTGGTGAGACACTGGCACAGGTGGCCCAGAAAAGTTGTGGATGCCTTATCCCTGACAATGTCCAGGGCCAGGCTGGACTGGGCTCTGAGCTACCTGGTCTAGTGGAAGGTGTCTCTGCTCATGGCAAGGGGGCTGGAATGAAATGATCTTGACCCTGAGATGAGCTCAGATGGTCAGAGCATGGCTCATAATGCCCAGGCTGTGAGTTTGATCCCTGTATGGCCTACTCACTTTAGAGGTGGACTTGGTGGTCCTTGTGGGTCTCTTCCAACTCAGAATATTCTGTAACTCTGTGATCTTTCAAGTCCCCTCCAACCAAAACGATTTTATGAATCTATGCCTGTTTGGCATGACAAACTCTTTGCAACACATATTTTTGCCCTGAGATCATATCACAGTGATTGTGATCTTAGCCTGGGTCTACACAAGAGCAAAGCTGTTATTGCTGTTCCGCATGTCTCTGTCAAAAAGCTACCAGAAATATCAGGTTATTTTAGATGAACATTATTTCAGTAATGTTAAAGCTTCCTTTTCTATGAGCATTAAAGGGACTTCTACTTATCAATAACAGAGGCTTAGAAAATGGCAGCCCTGAAAAGAACCTCATACACTTAAGAAGCTCCTGGAATCAGACTAACTTCCATTTCAAAACATCACAGAACTATGACACTGAGTGAGAAAATGTGACTTTCTGGTCATTTGAGAGTTCATCTTGCATCTGTTATTTATATTCAATGCATTTGGAAGGAGACTTGAATAAGGGGCAACAACTTAATCAGACTTTCGAAGGCTTTTTTGGTGGGGAATATAGACAAAGAAAAATACTCAAGAGCCAGAGAGACTTAATTTGTTTTGTATCTTAAAGCTGATGCAGTTAGTCATTCCCAAGTTCATAACAAAGCAAATCCATGTGCAGTACAAAAAGCAAATAATTTCTGCTGACTTGACTGATCTATCAGGGCTCTTGGTTTTGAGGAGGAAAGTCTGGAGGCTTTCACATGCTACCAAAATTCGAACAACACAGTTTTAAGCTTTGATGATTCTTTGCTCCATGGGCTTCTCCAAGTGCTTGCTCTTAGCAAGTCCACAGTCAGGTTTGAATATTCTGTGTCATTAAGGTAATGTAGAAAAGGATTATCTGGAGAAGAAAATCAAAGCATTTTTGGTGGGGATTAACCTGGCAGCATTTCTAGAAACCTTGAGTTAAAAAGGTGCCTTTTCATTAAATTTCAGTCAACTGTAATTTATCTTGTATCACCAGACTAAAACCTGGAGTTTCATCTGGTTTTGGCTGCCTTTACTTTATCCAGTAGATTATTAGGATGTGCAACATGATAAACTACTGTCCTTGAAATAACGATTTACAACATTGTTGCATATCTTAATAAAACAGCATCAAATTTCTTAAAGCCAGAGTGCAAATTGCTTGAAGATGGTCCCAAACTGCCGAACTCTCATCCCCACTGAGCAAGAGGATCATGGTCTCTTTGTCCTGGTTTGGCATACTATGATAGAGCTGGCACTTTTTTTTCTTTATTCAAGTGAGCAATTCAGTCTAAAACTCCCCTAAAATAAACTGATGACACAGCAAACCTTGCCTAGAGCAAACTGTGTTAAATCTTTGTCTACATCTCTTGTGAAAAAAAAAAAAAAAAAAAAAAAGACATTCATTCTGAAGAGAACAGAGCCAAGAATTGCATTGATTATGAAAGAAATTGTGCCTGACAATCCTTTCTAGGCAAACCACAGAACTATGCAGCAACCAGAAGACATCTTCAGTATAAAAAAAACAAAACAAACTCCTCCTCCCTGTTTTCAGTAGTGATGCACCACCTTGGTTCAGAGAAGCAGAATTGGCTTCTGTCTCTCAGTGCAGGTTAGAAAACAGTGATGCTTCTTGAGGTCCTTTAAGGTATTTAAGAAGGGGAATAAGATGTTTATATGATTTACTCCTCCATTTAAATGAATGGCCCAAAAGGGAGAAGCAAAGGGAAATCCCTCTGGCTCTTAGTCACCACTGGCTGAAATGGAGTAAAGGGCCTCATACTGGCATCCTGAACTTTAGCTTGAATGGACCAGGTGCAAAGCTGGCACACGCCTCAAGCTACAGCCCAATGTTTTCTCAGAACCTCAGTGTCAACAACACAAGAGGGACAGGACCATGTGTACTTTGGGGCAACACATCAACACATGGTCAAAACCACCCTAAAACAACACCAACAGAAATAAAACTTAATGGTTTCACAATCTTGTTTTCATTGCTCATGGGATGCAACTTTTCCCTTCAACACCAAGTCTTACACATCTTTCATTGCAATGCTCTCTCCTCAGCTCCTTATAGAAGACTAATTATTTCAAGAAACGATCATGAATACAATTAAGATCAGATCCTCCCCTTGGTACACTCTGCAGACTGCTGTGAATCCAGAAATTATTTTCTTATCAATTACATAAAAATGGACAAGAGGAAAGCCTTTCACTCATAAAAAGAAAAATCTGTCTTTAAAAAAAATTATTAAAACTGAATGTTTTATTAGCATGAGAATAATTTCAAGCAGTGTTTGAATACTAAATACAACAGCACTGTCATTAGCACTGTATATGCCATACATATAAGATGGATTATTTAATTTTTTAATTTATTGTGGCAAGTTATAACAATCAAGAGAATTTCACATAGCCTAAATAAAGCTGAAGGCACAACATTTCCACACAGTACATGAATTTGTGAACTACAGTGAGTATATGAAAATGTTTGTCATCATTAGCATGCATCTATAGTTCAGGAGGAGCATCAAAATGTCTTATTACATCTAACAGCCTACACAAAAGACCAGCAAACAGATTCTTCTCTTAAGCTAATGGGGGTAGTCAATGGACATTCTAGAGAAAAGGCACAGCTTGGATTCATGTCAAAGTCCAGTTGAAAACTGAATATGCAGGGTATAAATTTTCCAGAATGAATCCAAATAATCCAGATCATGACCATTTTTAAGATAATGGGCTTCCTACTTTTGTTATTAACATTTAATTGCTTATATTGCGTATTTATATTTTCTTATGCATGTTTATATTTACCTATGCAATTTTGGGGATTTTTTTCTTGGATCATTTTGGCCCATAAATGTACAGGGTAGGCCAAAGACTTTTTTTTTCAGAAAAGATTGTTGTTATTTGAGGGCAACTTACAGTTAGTTCACATACATCCTTTCATTTCAAATACACAGTCCTCAGTCTGACGTTAAACCGTCCTAAAGATCAACGAAAGTTCAGAATACACCCTGAGAAAATACTGCCCTTGATACACTCATAAATATTAATTACATTTATAGGATAGCAATACAAATTCTACCAAGTACCACAGGTCCCTGCAGTTATTAAAGAGCAGGAAAAAATACTGATGGAAATGATGTGAGTAATTATTAATGCTCCTGGAACTTTAAAGTCTGTTCCACAGTTCACCAGACATTTCCCTCCCACTGCCACCCACCCCCCCCACCAATTTTAATAAGAATAGTTGGAATAAAATTAATCTTATACCGTTAATAAGAAGACAAATGTTGTAGCTTGTAATAATACAGACCATCATATAGTAAGTATGTAACAGAAGCTACTATAGCAAACTGTTTAACAGTAAAATTCTAATAAAATAATAAGCCATCAAAATTTACAAACTACCACAAACAGTTAAAATGTCACAGAACAGATGTAATAAACACAATTAAAAAAACAGGCACACCTATGCCAAGGCAAATACACTGCACATTTTAATTTTTCAGGAGGAAATGTAACATGTCCCAGCTAAAGGAATAACAAAGCAAAAAGAAACAAAGTACAAACATAAGGATTCTCAAAGGTTAATGGTTACACCACAGGCTTATAGTCACTGATCACATTTTTACTACATATGCCTGCAGGTAGATCTCTTTTTTTTTCCCCCTGAAAAAAGCCGGGCTATTATGTGTTGATTTTGTGTGCATTTTTAGTTGTCTTGTCTAGAAGTGCAAATCTCGAAAATTAGCTTTGTAGAGCCAAAAAATGAAGAAAAATAACTGCCAAAGTATTGGAACAAAAAAGTTATTGCAGAGAGACAGAAATTCATTACTTTCATACTTTGCCAAACTTATAATAATATGCACTTGGAAAGAAAAGCAAAATCTTATTTTAAATGGCATTTACTAAAGCTACACTAACAAAAGGATTTGTGGCCCTGTCACAAAAAAACATTGACCCTTGACCTTTTTTCAGTGTAGAGAAGGAGAATAGCCAGAATCTTGTGTATCAAACAAATGTTTGTTTTGTATAAACCTTCTCCCAATTTTCTTGGTTTGCTGCAAAAGCAGAGCAAAAAAAAACAAAAACAAAACAGACAATAAAAAAAGAAAATAAGAAGAAACTGCCCCGAACGAAAGGCTCGATTCAGAAACAGTGCAAGGCTGCTTCTAAACAGTCATGTGACTTTTTTTTTGCTAACAGCCATGTGCTCGCGTATCATTTTACTCTGAAATAACTCTGCGGATTTCAGCTCAACCTGCCTTTGCTTATAATGCATGACATAGCCTGTGAGGGAGCCTGAGAACCGTCCCTCTTCAAAAGCAAGGTTCCCATGCTTGGCCTGTAACCATGGAAGCAGATGCCTTTTTTTGCTTACCCCTGCTTACCTCTTTGCAGCCACGAGCTGCTCCCTATTGTTAAAAGGGGTACGCCTTGATTTTTCTTCGTCGTGACTGAACTTGCCTCTTCTTCAAAGGGCACGATGCTGCAGGTCATTGGTCTAGACTGTTTGCACGGTCCAGAGAACAGCCTTGATGTAACCCTTGCTCCGTCTGTGCCACACCACCAGCCGTGCGACTGCAGACTGTAGGGGGACATCGGAGATCTGTATTTGAAAAGAAGTCCGTCCGATTTTGCCATTGTGCCTTTTCAGTCATCGATCGAATGAATATCGAACCTTCTGTCGTTGCATGTGTGAAATAGATAGCTTAGCAAGCACTTTTGTGCCCAAACCTGTGCAGTGGGCCAAAACTCTCTTCCTTTATTCACAAGTATTATTGGATTTTGTAGTATAGTAATTTCTTAGGAACTTTAATAACAGTGTCCTAATGTTAGACCAGCCTCACAGAAGAATCTCTTTGTTTTAACCTGCTTCATTTAGCACTTAATTTTTTTTTTTTTTTTTAAAGGTGCTTTCTCTTTTAGTCATTCCCAATTGAACATCAGCCCTCTTAAAGTGCAAGGGAGGCTGATTTGGAATCGGTATGAACAGCCCAGAATCGTGAGGGGTTTCAAAACTAGATACCGACTGGAGGTTTGCTGCCATAAGGCTTTAAAAATAAGACGAGAGAAAAACAAATATGAACTTGGAAAGCTTCCAAGATAAATTCAAAAAGTAAAAGATAAGAAAAAATTGCTTTTTGTTTGTTTGTTAAATACAATAAAGTAGACAGTCTTAAAGAAAAGACAGATATTCGAATAGATAAAGTAATCTGACAGTGGTGACTAGAACCCTAAAAGAGTTTATCTTCTTTTTTTACCTTGATACAGAAAGACAAATAATTTGGGAAATTAACATCTGATAACATGGTTTTTTCTCTTCTGTTCTAGTTCAAAAACATTTTTGATATTCACTGGTCAACTTTTTTTTTTAATATGTATTTTATTTTAAAGATGAAACAGTTAAATGTCCACACCACTGCAAGAAATTATGAAAATCATGCTAATCCACTGAGAAAATGTAGCTGAAATGTTCAGTCAAAGAGTTCAACAGAACTCCAGGAATTTCGGGGAGGAGTGAAGAAAAAGATTCTCTAACACCTTCGAGTTAAAAAAACCCCACCAAACAGAATTGTAGCTAACGTGGAAAATTGTACCAGTCGGTAAGCAAGTTTTTACTCTTCTTTTAATGGAATGGCAAAATCTCTGATCACTGCTTGTCAAAAAAGCAATAATCTAAGTGAAAGCCATCAGCACCTACTCGTTGTACAATATGCCAGCCTCTACTCTGTTCTAACAAAATTTGGGTTGCATCAAAAAGGGCTTATATAATCTTCAGGGTGCTGCTTAGCCAGCGCCGTCTGTATATGGCATCAGTATATATATTTTTGAGATACCACTATCTCATTCTTCAAGGCATACCTATTTTCTCTAATTGCCGCAGGCAAAGGGGAGGTGCACTAAAGAATAAAGAAGGTTATTGTGACAGATGAAACATAATTCACAATGAGTACTCTTTTCATCCAGCCTTAAGTAGCAGAGGATTACTCCAAGCTGAATTTTAGGGGAGTATGTATGATCTGATTTAATAATACGAGGACAGGCCACAAGCTGAAAGGCAATATAAACCTTTGCTTTTGCTGATTGCTTATGGGGTTTTGTTGTTGGGGGTTCCCCCCCACCCCTTCTCTTTTCTGGAAATAGAAGAAATATTAACATGAAGAGGGTCTGAAGAAACAAGGGGAAAAAGTAAGAAATGCCAAGAAATAAAAGTTGGGATTTTCTGGAATGGATATTGACAAATGCTTATTCTATATTTCTGCTTCATGACACTTAAATGAAATAAGATCATGCCTTTTCTTCAGTAATTGTGCGCTGTGAAAGTAGGTAAACTAATTTTGATACACTTACTGAACTTGTCTTGCTTCCGAGAAATTCATACTTGAGTCTTCTAAAAATGCTGTGTGATGTCAAGTTTAGATGTAGATAACTGTGATAGCAAAATAACTTTCTGCTAAGTGTGTGTACATTGCTTTTCTGAGTCACTGTTTTAATATTTAAATAGCAAATGGGTAAGCTTGCAGGAGTATTTTATATGTTTGTTTCCTTAGAGCGTACTTTGGAAAATAAGTGCTTAGCAAAAATTACTGTATTGCATTCTGAAAGGTTTCATCTTTTAATAGTTTTATATTTCATAAAACAACTCTTTTTGTATGATCTAAAATTGCATCCAGAATGCCTGGACTTGTTAGCTAGTTAAACTGCAGAAACTGTTTGGCAAAAAAGAAATAAACAGTGTCTCGTTTTGCCTATAGAAATGTTAATTTAGATTAATTACTTTTTTTAAGTAATAGGCAACTTTTTAAAATCCATTTTAACGTAATTTTATTAAATTATTCATTGATCTTCTCAAAGAACATTTCTATAAATTTTGTATAATTTAGCGTGCAAAATAAAACTATTTTTAGATATGGATTCTAAATGTGTTCTTTGAGTGTTCATCTTTTTTGAAAAATCACAGACAAAAAACCCTCAAACAATCATGAGTTAAATGTTTATTTTCATATAGTTTGGATATTTTAATTAAACAATAACTGCTTAGAAGCAAAGCTAGTAAAACTGTGCTTCTAATTGAAAATTAATCATCAATAGGGGTTAGTTTATATATTTGAGATTTTGGACTGAAATATAAAATAAAGTATAACTGGAACAGACTTTCTGTTATTCAGTGCTGCTACATGTCAGACCAGCTAAGATGATTCAACAACTTAACATCAAATGTTCCATAAACAAACAGCAAGAAAATGGCATAAAAGCAAGCACACGAAATTATTATTAATTATATTTTCTAACCCAGAAAAGAACACTGCCGTTTTGTCTTTCTAGAGGCTGTTACTGAACTATTCTCTTACATAATACAATTTCATGTCATTCTTAAAAGCAAACATAAAAGCAGTGTAAGTATTTCATAAACACCATAAGCAATTATGTGGATTTTGGTGAATAAGCAGTATGCATTAAGCACACCACAATACTATATTTTAAAGAAAGAATGAGCAGTCAGAAAATGTATAAAATGCAATAAGAAAGCTGCTAGATTGAAAGCATACATTTTAATATTTTAGTTCGCGAGGGGAGCGGCAGCCAAAAGACCATTCTAACCACCTGACAAACAGCAACAAACAACAGCTCTCGAGTCAAAATATTTATTAGGGTGTCATGTCAATGTACAGGCTAGCATATGTGCCAAGGAGAAATTATTCTATTATCTTCAGCTGAGTGAACCAGCAACAATGAATGTACAGATTTGTAAATATACATGGAGCTGAGAATGTTCTTTCAAATCATACGACCATTTAATTTTCATTGATCATTTATAAAATATATCAAAAAGTGTGAAGTACAAGTTACATTAATTCCTGTGACAATTTTTGTCCAAATGTTATTGTTGCCCTGTCACTTTGCACTTGCAATCCATCGTAAAGTTTCTTAGCAAGAAATATATACTTTAGCATTTGTTTCAGGAGTCAAGTGGCATTTTAGCTACACTGAATGACATTAATTTAAGCAATATATGTTCCATTAATAAACTTTAAAAAATGTATATTTTAGGGGCATTCATATCGGTAGACTTGTTTTATTCTCTTCAAAATTATTTTGAAGTTGAATTTATTATCGACATGGCACATGAAACTTTCAGCAAAATTGCAGATGAAGGTTGGCTTTGGAAAAGTAGGAAAAGAAAACACAACAGCTGACGCCTGTGTGCAACAAAAGAATCTCTTAAGATGAATAATAAGATGTTTTAATACTGGACCAAACTGCGAGCACTCATATAATTTACAAATCCAAAAATATATAATATTACACATTATTTTAATTCTTTTCTGCAAAACAAACATAAGGTTGAATGAATATATACCACATTCACCACATAGTTTTTAATTTCCAATGTTGAGGTTTTTTTAGAAAAGAGGGAGGGCAAAAGCTCTTCCCCTCCCCTGCAAACAGCTTTGATTTTAACCAAATCTAAGTGTGCAGGTACAGCTGTCTCATCCCATACCCTATCAAGCTTTAAAAACCTACGACTGAAATTAAGATTTGTAATATTTTGGGAGCTACAAAGAATACAGCAACTCAGAAGACAACACTGGGAATGTAAGAAATCACAGACTTTGATTCTATACGACAAGCTGGATAGGAGTCAAAGCTGCCACATGTGGTGTGAAAAAATGCCACCCCGGTGTGAACAAAGGGTTTAAAATGGAGTCAAGAAGCGTGCAAGCTCAATGTCTAAGCTTTTCCTGTGAATTGTACTGCCACAACCTGCAGGATATCAAGTGGGCTGGGAAGAATAGAGTGCCTTTGGAAGCTACAATGGAGTAGCGGTGGCCGTCGGTGCGTTGGGGTTTCTATTGTTTTGCTCTTCTTGTTTGTGTGGCGCCACAATGCGCTGCTCTACTTCAGCGAGAAATTAAACTCTAAGCACCAAAAATAAAGTCACAAAATTCACCGAGAAACTGATGAATGCAGTAACTCGGATCTTGCTTATTGTAGCCCTGGTTTACAGCTCAATGAGAGAATTTACCAGCTGGGTTGTGCATTTCACTGGGGCCTGAACCGCAATCTCGCAGATGCAAAAAGAAAAAAAAAAAAAAGAGTAGTAGATGTTGCTCATAAATATCTCTATGCCCTTTTAGTGAGATAATCATTGCAATAATATAAACATTTGTTAGGTTTATTCAGATAGAAAGAATGTTGCACCTTATTTCAGTCAACAGCTTTCCTCCTTTTATTACAACATAAAGCTGTTAATCTGCATATTCAGTTCAGAAAGCACTATCTTTTAAAAATAATCTATGACAATACATGTAGTAGCAAACCAAAAATGTATGGGTCACACATAAAAATGCTATTCTAACACTGTTCAGCAGCGAAGGTACTAACAATCATAAATATTCTACCTATATAAAGGAAAATGTCATGTAGTTAAGGCAAAAGGAATCATAAGAAAGGAAACAGTCAAATATATTTTCCAAAAATATGTGAACAGCAAAAAGTACAAGTTCCTTAAGGAGAAAATAGACTACAGTTACTAGAATTCCTAAACCAACTGAATTAAAATCCAAGAAAGCACACAAGCAAAACCCGATAAACAGTAGATTTTTCTAAGAATTAAAGAAACCTTCCGATTTCCTATATTACATTTACATTTTTTATTAAGGATTAGGTCAAAAGCCACTGATTTTTAGTTTATGAATGCAGGTCAAGACAAGAACATTTTTCTATTTACTCTGTGTAACTCTGTATAGAAATCAATCTGTTACTTTCATTACAACCACACAATCAATTCCATTTAAAGTACAATGCAACAGCCAAGTCCAAGGACAATATGGATCGCTGAAAATCCTTCATACTATCCACAGAATTTATTCAGTTTGACTGGGATGATTTTTCTTCTCATTAGTATTCACTAAGCTTTCACAAACAAACTTATCCTGGCTTCCCCTGTTTTGAGCCCAAAGCATAAACCAAAACAAAGCAAACACTAATTTACTGATACTACGCCATTGTGTAAGTATTGCCCTTCAGTAAATAACACAAATTAACTATTAAAGAACGGTTTTATGGAGAAGACTCCCTAAGTCACACTGAGCCACGAATATTCTACAACTGCAATAAGACAGGACTACATGCTGCATAAACTGTATGACATCCCACATGCAGACACATGTGATGAATGTAGACGATGTATTTACACACTCTGTCTTAAACAACTATTTTTTATCACCTTACAAATACTTGTAAACATGCTCCTCTCATTTTTCTCTCCCTCATAATGCTCTTTTAAAGTTCCTAGGGGACACAAAGGCAAGGTATTTAAAAACCGTAAAATATTATAAATGTCTGTCCCAACATTCCCAAAGAATTTTCTATGATCATTTGGACAGATGCAATTTAGCCATTTTTATAAAGGTTTTAAATGTTTGTTATTACTTTAACATTTCTAGTTCAACATATTAAAATCTAGACATACTATCAGATTTTAAAATTGTAAAACTCCAAACAGTAATTTTATTTATGGTATTTTTCATTTATTTTTTTTATTTAGATTTATTTTGCTGGTTTCCTTTTGTTCCAAGCCTACTTTCTCAACTTATTTTCTCCTGTATCTTAGTATTTGTTGGGGTTTTAAAACATTATTTTATCTTTCTGGCTGCCTGAAATATAAGCCTGTCAAACAAATATTGTAAAAATAACAGAACAGATTGAAAAATGTTCTGTTCAGAGATTTCTGCACAATAAAACCTTATCTTGAATATTCTTAGCATTTGTTCCTTATTTGTTCTTTTATTGATCACTTTGTTCAACTACATGTCTCCCTCCCCAACAAGATATCTGAGAAAATGAAAAATGAATCTTGGAATATTGCTCCAGAATGTGCAGCCCGATGTCTGCAGAGGCTGTGTTTCCGTGCCCAAGATTTCCACGGCTTTGATAATTTGAGATATGTAATCTCTGGGTGCTTCTTAGGGTGCCAACTCCTTTTTTCATCCAATGTATGTTTTTAAGTCGCTCTTAAATTGCTGTCCCTGCCGAGTGGTCATTCAATTAGCAGCCTCCTCTCTTGGGTAAAAGCCAGCGCTGCACACACGTACGTACATACGTGTGCACGTATGGGTGGGAATGTGCCTGCTCTGCCTTGTTATTTCAGCTGAGTCTCCAACTGGGGCTCTCATGAACCATTTACATTTATCTATGCCAAAGCTCACCGGTTGCATTTCAGTCATAAAGAAAATTGCATAATGTCAAATTTCTTACTCACATATAACAGCATGTAAATAGGCGAAGGGTTCACAGCACTGTGAGGGGAGAAATTGTCCTGACAGACTTGCAGTTATCCCCACTGCAAACCTTAAACAAGCATACATAAACATCTTTTTCCTCTTGTTCAGCTGTGTTTACTTGCCACTGCTTCCCTCCCTTGGCTTCCACCAGCTCATTTTTCCCCACCTCCTGAACCTGTTTATTTTCTCTCTCCTGCCTATCTGCCAGCAGCAGCGCTGAAGGATCCCCCAAAATTTGCAGCCCTACACATCCCTGTCCCACGGGCCTCCTGAGCATGTGGGTGGGGTACAGGACTGAACAGGTTAATTCCATATGGGCGGGAAGAGGCACGACTCAGGCTTGGAGAATACGAAGCTGGACCGTTTGGAAGGATTGCATTAAATGTAAGATGTATTATCTGCAAGTGAGATAGCGCGGATACTGTCGGGAGAGAAAAATTCACTTTCCCAGAATGCTCTCCATCTATTCAGACATTAAACAGCTGAAACGTGTGTGCCACAAAGGTTAAGCTTGTCAGCTGAGAGCAGGACACGGAGCCACTCAGCAGCCCTCGCCTCTCCCTCTGACTACTGTGCCAGCCTGGGGAGCCGTGACACCAATTTCACCAGCAATCTGCCCCCAGGGGCTATTTCAAGACTGTCCCAGACCCATCTGCAAAGCTGGCCCCAGAGAACCAGCTCAGATCTGTTTGAAATGCTACAGACTGGCTATGTAATCCAGTGCAGAGCCTGCAAATAAGCAATATAAGGGATCTTTATTTGTTATTAGCAGAAATCAACTCCAAACTTTCCTGACTCAGCTGTGTAAATAAACCACAAGGCTTTCCCCTGGCTAAAATGCACACTGGACCAGCACAGTAACCATCTCCAAAATCAACTCATACCTCTCACCAGAGGTCATTTGTTAGGGCAGCCCCTCATGCTGGATCTGCATGAGCCTCAGAGGCCAGTCCAGGTGACAAAACCAACTGGACAACGGGCAGAGTAACATGTGGGGAAAACAGTCTGACAGAGCTTCTCCAGGATGGAAATGTACCCCCAAGCAGCTGCTTCAGAGCCATTGCCCCTGAATGAAGCTGTCAGAGTTGTAACAACAAACACCAGGGCCCCTGCCACCCTCAAGAGCTCGGGGGCTATGTCTTTAACCTTTGTCCACCCCTTGAAGAAGATGCCTGGAAAAATCAGTCAGGAAAAGTATGACGTTAGGAAAATATCACCACCCTCTTCTGCTACAGACCTTGCCAAGCATTTACTACCACATGGGGTAGTAAAGTCAATTCAATTTTCCCTGTGCGCAAGTGCTGGAGTTCATCACTGGTGTAAGTGCCAAAATTATTCTGATTTCTTGTGACAACACATTTAATTTACACTTCTTGCCAGTTCAACAGGAACATCATTGGTGCAAGCACACACTCTACCCATCAGCCATCCTGTGGTGCTTAAAAATGAGAGACCAAGTGTAACATGAGAGTATTTTCTGCTTGGAAAGAACTTTTTACTGCCTTCCTTAATTTGTAAATCGCCTTTTGTGGGTTTATTTTAGTACCTTGATTCTATTTGAACATAGCTTATTATGATTTAATTTCCTCCTTTCTTTTTTTTAAACAGAGGATGGAAAAGAAAAATAAATCTCTCATGCTCTCAGCATATAACAATTGATATAATAGACTGAAATGGCTCCTTCTAATCACTTGGGGATTTTTAAGTGCATTTTATTGACATGATAAGCCATTATGAGTCCTTCAGACTTGTTATGGTTTATCATATCAAGGCTTACGGTTTTAAGTAATATTCCTAATATGCATTCACAGCATCCACTCCAACAGCTTTTTAAATCTCAATTAAATACCATTAAAGATATGTATGGTACCTATGTATAAGTGGCACTAGAAGAATATTTATATGCACTAGTGACCAAATAATGTCAGACTGGCTCAATTGCCTTCCACCTTATCCCGTACTCAGAAGTCTTACTGCTCAGTACAAGTACATATGAAAAGGTAACTTTATTCAGTGGAATTATGGGGGACAAAAGTTTCTGGTGGTGGTTTTTTTGCTAGGGTTTCTTTCTTTCATTCTTTCTTTCTTTTCTTCAAGTTAGTAAATAAAATGAGATCCCTTTTGCCAATTTCCAGCAGCTGCCTGAGCAGAACATGAAACCTCTTGTTACATCCCAGCAAAATGGACATTATCCCTGGTGTCTAGGACAACATTTGTTCTCAAAAAGAAGTAAAACTGATTGTCAAAGGTCACCTGAGAGAGCAAAACTCTGACTGCACAGAGCACAGCTGTGCAGCTATCCTGAATGGCCACGTAACTCACCTCTGTCTTCCCCAACCTGTGCTGCAGATTTATAGTCTGCCCCTTGATGCTTTTTGCACTTCAGACTACTCTGTTTCCCCATTTCATCTTCTTTTTATCTTTACCTCCTGACTTCTCCACAGCCCTAGGTCCCCTGCCCTTAGGAGAAGAAAGTGGAAAGCAGCAAAAAGAGAAGTGTGCAAAGCAGAGGTGAGGCAGTCAAAATGGGTATGACTGTCAAACCGGCCAGACCTTCCATGAGCAAAAGGCAGGGACTCCTGCATTAGGAACAGCAACAGAGGAAGGTGTTAGAAGGTTATAAACCACATGGAACTTAAGCATTATGAATTTATGGCCATCATTCTAACTTTGAAATGAAAGAGGTGCAGGTGTTTTAGGAGGCTGAACTGGAGAAGAAGACAAAGTAAGACTTACCAAAACACAATACAAAAAATCCCCCCAAAAAACAAAAGAGTGAGCAGCCTGGAAAAGCAGGCACCAAACTTGGCCTAAGAACAGGTATTAAAACACCCAAAGGCACAGTAGGTTGCAAGTGGCCCACCTTGCCATCTGATGCTCTCCCACAGGGTCCAAGGGCAAAAACCTTGGGAGGGAGTATAAAAATAGACCAAAAAGTGAAGTGTTCTCCAAATTCAAAAGAAACTGGGAGCTGTCACCTTGCACAGAGGCTAGACAGTATTAATCAGCTAATGCTGTATCATCTTGACTCTTCAAGTAGAAGTACTTGGTACACTTACCTCTAATTTAAGGAAGTAAATTAATATATACATAAAAGATGAAAAGCACACGTCATTTAACTAGACATATCAACAGCTGAAAGAAAGACATTCTTGTCATAAAACTTGTCAAAACTTATTCTTGTCAAAAAAAGGATGTAGATCCAAATGATAGTCATAATTACTGCCAGAAAGATGCACAATCCCCTAATCACTTTATACAAAATAGCTGCAAAAATCAAAGTTTTCCACTGTTGTCAAAAGTTGGCCCACTATTGATATTACCCTCAGTACAGAATGTGATGCCTCTCCTATAATGGATTTTAAGTTTATGATGCACTCTAAGAATCATTTCAATAAAACCAAAGGCTATCAAATGATTTCATAATCAATTAACACTACAGCTTAATTCCCAGTCTGCTACATCCTTCAGTGCTGCTTGGCCACATAATTGATGTCTAATTTGCCATACCATAAAAATGGCCTTGTTTATTCTCATTCCATTACCAGTAACTAGCTCATTATCCTAATGCACTCACTCTGAAGTATTTTAAAAATAAATGTGAAAGAAAATTCCATTCTATTCCACGTCCATTAGTTATCCTTCCAGGTTAAAAACCATGTTGAAATCATTATAGCCCTTTATGCACACCAAGTAACTCATCTGTTGCAGAATATGGTCCATTTTTTAGGAAAGCTTGTTGTGGTAAGACAACAAAGCACATATCAACAGGCAGCAAGACTGATACAGATCAATCCTTGAACAAAGTAAATAATAGTAATTTTATAATTTCCTGCTTTATTTTCATGGCCCAAAATGATGGAAACAATCAAAAATCCTGTTCTAAGAAATAATTTTATGTCATCATCCCTTAAAATCATTAAGTTTATTAAGATACTCCAGAAAAAAACCAGGATGCAAGTGAAACTGAAACCTCAGGGAAAAAATAAGAAAAGAGTTTATAGCAGTCATAAAACTACTACAGTAGAAGAAATCCCCTTCATCACCACCACAAGGATGTTAAAGTCCACTTTACTTTTGTATGTGACAAAAAGTCATGTAGCACAGGTCAGTGATCAATGGCTTACCTAAGCAGGTAAGAATTTATCAAATAACTACAAATTTCTCCTCGACTACTTATGGAAACACCAGGAGATGAAATTATAGAAAATAGTTTACTGCCCACCTAAAGTCAGAAAAATTGTGCTCTTGAGTCCCCTAAACAGAGCAGCTGCAGTGCAGCATCTGATTGCATATTTCTACATTCATTCAGCCAACTCTGAATTCAGGCAGAGATACACAAAGATAAAGGCACTTCTTAGAACCCTGGGCCTTTAAACTGCTGTCCTGAACTCATGTAGTCACATGCTATTTCCTTAGACATTTAAAGACAGTATTATATAGTTATTATTCATGCAATACTCTCTCATTTAGTATTTACTTTCCAGGATGATTTGATTTCCTAAAGATACCTTACTGCTCTTTGATTATATACAGCCATTTCAAAACTCCATGCAAGGGGGGAATTATTTTTTTAGGAAATGAATTACTAATGCTCATGTGATTAAACTCAGTGATAAGGTATTACATTCCTGGACCACAAATATTAAATGATATTATAGCGTGATAATCTAGGAAACTCCTACCCACACATTTTTTCATTCATAACTTTTGGACTTTCACTGTGAGTCAAGATTTCATACATAAAATTAATCAAAAAAGAGAAATAATCAACAAAAGAAGAGAAATGGATCAACATTCATGAATCTCAGCTTTAAATTTGCCTTCACCAGACCAGGGGGCCTGAGCTCTGATATCCATGTCATTTAGAGCACCTGATGATATCTGCATCTGTATTTGCATGCCACTATCAAAGTTCTGGGAATATCCACAAATTTTATTTCATTGCAATATAGAACTCAACCTCCCCCCCTTTTCCCAAGAAGAGGAATAAACAGTTTTCAAGTCTGATAGCTACAGATCACCCATTCTGTAAACAAGAGATTATTCATCCCATCATTTCACATTTAAATATAACTAGCTAAGGATTTTCTAGTTTGTCAAGAAAGAAGATCAGCCATCGATTAGATATAACCATCTAAACTATATAAAGAAAGTAAAGAGGAGGTAAGGCCTACGAAGACGCTTGGTATCTGTAATAATGGAAATAAATTGACCCAAGTTCTCCTTTATCTGGAAATGCTCAACACAACCTCTGTCATCCCTGTAGTTGACCAATATAAATTTTACTGTCAAACAGACTTCAAGTATTTCTTTAATTTGAGGGGAAAAATATATTCTTATATACATACAGAAATAAACTTAGGACTACTTTTTTTGAGTTGGGCATATAATTTTTTTGCCTCTGTATAAAATTGAATCAGGTATAGATAACACACTAATGTGAAATAGTATTATGATAATCACCAGAAATGTTGACTGTGATCCTATAAACACGTGTTTGTATCCGCAGGCCCACCAATCTATCCATCCATCCACCTGTCCACCACTCCAAGATATTTGAAAGACACCTAATGTACATAGTCTGAACAGCATGTAAGTCAAGGAAGCACAAAGAACAAAGCACAAAATTTGCTTCCATGTTTTCATTTCTTTGAAAAGGCACAGTCCTTAGTACTTTGGTTTGTTTTCCAGGTTTCCTTAGAAATATTTAGAACATACTTAGAGACAGATAAAATGTATCCAGTATAGGACTAAAACCTGAGGTTTTCAGTAGTGAGGGCCATGATGTGGCAGGGGCAGGACAGCCAGGGGATCAGGCCCAGCCAATATGGATTTATGAAAGGCAGGTCCTGCTTGACCAACACAGTGCATGAAAGAAAGGCTGTTGATATTTAATATCTTTATTGATGATCTGGATGAGGGGATTGAGTGCACCCTCACTCAGTTCGCAAAGGACACCAAGTTGGGCAGAAATGTTCATCTGCTGGAGTTCAGGAAGGCCCTGCAGAAGGATCTGGAAAGGCTGTATCCATGGGCTGAGGACAACTGCATGAGGTTCAACAGGATTGGAGCAAAGTGGCTGGAATAATTCTTGGTAGTAAAGACCTGGGGGTGCTGGTCAACAGCAGCTGAACATGAGCCAGCTGTGCCCAGGTGGACAAGAAGCCAATGGCACCTGGCCTGGATCAGCACTGGTAAGGCCACACCTGGAATCCTGTGCTCACTTTTGGGCCCCTCACTGCAAGAAGAGCATTGAAGGGCTGGAGTGTGTCCAGAGAAGGGAACAGAGCTGAGAAGGCTCTGGAGCACAAGTCTGGTGAGGAGCAGCTGAAGAACTAGGGATGGGCTGTCAACCTGAAGAAAAGGAGGCTCGGAGGAGACCTTATCACTCTCTCTAACTCCTGGAAAGGAGGGTGTAGCTGGGGGGGCTTGGACTCTTCTCCCAGGTAACAAGCAACAAAGATACAAGAAAATGGCCTCTAATTGCACCTGGGAATGTTTAGATTGGATAAAAAGACAAATTTCTTCACAAAAACGGTTATAAACTATCAAAATAGGCTGCCCAAGGAAGTGGTGGAGTCACCATCCCTGGATGTATTTAGATATGTAGATGTGGCACTGAGGGACATTGTTTGGTGGTGGCCTTGGCAGTGCTGGGTTAATGGTTAGACTCAATGATCTTAAAGTTGTTTTCCAAACTAAAGGCGCCTATGAGTCTATAATAATATATTTGCCTACCTATCATAGCAGTTTGACAGCATCTTGAAGTATTAAAAACAACTTAAATCTCTACTCTCAGCAATTTCAAGGAAAGTGTTTCAATTGAGATGAATATTAAAAACAGAATCTTTCTTTTTAATTCTCGGAAGATGATCTTGGATTCTTTGGATTTTGCTTGTAGCATAGCCAAAAAGGAAAGCAGAAAAAGTAAAAGGTCACTGATTTTTTTTCCCCCTCTACAACTATAAAACTAGCAAGCATAATTTATTTCATTGTTGGAAGATGACACTATTCTGGAAATAAAATCTTCAAAACAGTCTGAATTTGAGGAAAGCAAACCAATAAAAAAGAACATGTCCAAACACCTTACAACTGCAGAAACTTCACACCAGTGACAGAACCCAAGCCAGAGCAGCAGAAAATTAAATTAAATAGTGAAAAAAAAACCTCTCTCCTCTTCTCCACAGAGCTTTTAACTAAACATCTCATTCTTGACAGCAGCTAGGAAACAGCTGTATTTCTCTTCCAGCATTTATCCCCAAATTCCTGCACAGAGAATACTCTTTCCTTTCAGAAGGACCTGGTGAGGTTCACGTTATATATGTATGTATGTGTATATATATATATATACACACACTCTGAAATGGTAAATATACAAGAGACTGCAGTCTGGCTGCACCATTGCATCTCCTGTGTGTCTTATGGTGTGGAATTAATGAAATTATTTAGGAGACAGCTGTGCTGTGGGGAAAATGAAATGCTGTCCTCTTGAGCAACAGCCATTAAGGTTGCCCACGCTTTTATTCTTAAGTATCTGCTTTTCTGTGAATCGAGCAATCATACAAGGCATGGGCAAAACTTCCTGATAATTTTTGACACCCCTTCAGAGCTTTGTAGTATCATTTTTCTACTCACAAAGTTAGCCCGTGGTCCTAAGGGACTGACATTACACAGCGTTAGAGAATGTAGCAGCTCAAGATTAGGTACCAAGAACCAAGCAGGGCTCATGCAAGAACATCATGTAATGTTCTGTAAAGACTGATCTGAATTCAGAAAAAGTCAATGACAAATTCTCTTCTCTGGGAGAAAATTAAAGAAATATTTGACCTTTCTCCAACAGGACAAATAAGCATTCATCTCTTTGTCTCCTTCAAGAATAAACAAGGTCAGGGAAAGGTTTAAATTTTTACTGTGCTTTATTTTTAATTTTATTTTTTATTTGTGGTCCCTCTACAAGTGATTTCAATATATACAATCACCAGTCAGCTAGCCACTAATCCCATTTAAAAGCAATGCTTTAAGGACTGCCTTACGAAACTGAAATCCAAAAATTCTTTCTTTCTGGGAAAGATACTGATCAGGATACTGATCATTAGAAACCATTCTGAGCTGTGCTGAATCACCAAATCATTTAAGTTGGAAAAGACCTCCAAGATCATCAATTCCAACCTTTGACTGATCGCCACCTTGTCAATCAGACCGTGGAACTAAGTGCCACAGCCACTCATTTCTTGAACACTTCCAGAGATGGTGACTCCACCACCCTGGACAGTCCATTCCCATGTTTGACAACTCTTTCCATGAAAAAATTCTTCCTGATGTCCAACCTGAACCTCCACTGGTGCAGCTTGAGGCTGTGCTCTCTTGTCCTTGCCTGGGAGAAGAGACCCCAAACTGTAAAGAACTTCAAGAGTTTCCATATTCCATAAACGGAAATACACGTAGTGATGCATATTTTGGCATGCATGCTTCACAGTTTTTCCTTTCAATCAAGAAGATAGACCCTCACAGGAAAATTCTCAGCCATTGTAGTAGGAAATAAACTTTATTTATCTATAAATATAAATTATTTGTTTTGGCTTTAAAATTAATGTCAACATCTGACTTTTCTGGAAAGATATGATTCAGATTTTGGAATCCCTAGTGCTAGAAGAGAGCTGCCAAAAAAAAACCAGAGAACACAAAGAAAATCTATCCTGCCTTTTAAAAGGGAGATCTTTAGTGTAGTTTCCCAAGTGGACACTACCTTTAGTCTAAATAGCACCACAGTACCACGTTTGTGGTAAAATCATAGAATCACAGAATAGGCTGAGTTGGAAGGGATCCATCAGGATCATCAAGTCCAACTCCTGGCCCTACCAGAAGACAAAGATCCAGAATGGGTACCTTGATGGCAGATATCCTTTCCATAATCACTGTTAACCTCCACATAAGCTCAGCATGCCCCGGCCGTGTGCTGGGAGCCCAGAGCCCCCCGTGTGCTGGGCTGCAGCCAAAGCCCCGCGGGCAGCAGGGCAGGGAGGGGATTCTGCCCCTCTGCCCCGCTCTGCTGAGACCCCACCTGCAGTGCTGCAGCAGCTCTGGGCTCCCAGCACAGGAAGGACAGGGACCTGCTGGAGCCAGGCCAGAGGAGGCACCGAGGGATCAGAGGCATGGAGCAGCTCTGCTGGGAGGAAAGGCTGAGACAATTGGGATTTTTAGCCCAGAGAAAAGAAGGCTCCGGGAAGACATTAGAGCCCCTTACAGTACCTGAAGGGAGCCTACAAAAAAGTTGGAGAGAGAAACTTTAGAAGGGCACATAGTAATAGAAGAAGAATTGTTTTAAGTTAGAAGTAAATAGATTTAGATTAGATACTAGGAAGAAATTCTTTCCTGTGAGTGAAGTGAGGCACCGGCACAGGTTGCCCAGAGAAGCTGTGGCTGCCCCATCCATGGAATTGTTCAAGGCCAGGTTGGATGGAGCTCTGAGCAGCCTGGGATAGTAGAAGATGTCCCTGCCCATGGCAGGAGGGTTGGAACGAGATGGCCTTTAAGGTTCCTTCCAACCAAACCATTCTGATTCTATGATGATTCAATGATTGCTAACATGACTTGCCCCACTGTTTCTCTCTATTTCCGATTACCCGAAGTATGAAAACTGATTTTTAAAATTGCACATACAAAAGCAATAGGAAGAGTTTTGCCAACTGCTCCAACCCAAAAATTGATGAAGGGGAGCTGTTTGTTTGTCTTTCTTATAGCAAGTTAAGATGACCGTATTCCTGAAATTACTTCCAAGATCTTAATAATCACCATTACCATATCTAATCATTATTAAAACTAAATTCATAATGCATTCCACTTTTATTTATTGATGTTTTTCTAGATGAAACTCAGTTTACTCTTTTCTAGCATATGGCTCTTTTTATGTCTACCCTCTGACATTTTCTGAGAATCAGAATTATTATGTGTGTTAAATACTGAACTTCAGGTGGTATAGAAATATAAACACCATTGATTCCTCTTCAGTTGGAACATTGTCTGTGAAAGACTCTGAAGTTTCTGAGTAATGGACAAGACTACTTAATACTGAAAAATCAAAAGACAAGGCTAAACAAGGCTATTCTACTATCTTTAGTTTACCAGATAAAGTGCAATTAAAAAAAAATAAATTCAACCTTCCCACAGAGATTGAACGAATGTTTGCCATACTCTGGAGCCACAAGTCTCAAATTCAGGCACGCTCTGAACACTTCCCACTTTTTCTCACTTAAAGTGTTCTAATTACCAAATAATGTAACAATACTTAGATACTCTCCACACACTGAAGTGATAAAAGTGAATTCCACATGGGAAAAACGTGATTGTCTACCTCACCAGCAGTTAAATATCAACAAAGGGTAAAACCCAGGAATTTGAGAATCCCAAAAATAATTCCAAAACAAAAAGTAACTTTTCTTAAACAACACTAATATTTTCTACCCTCATGTTGTAGACAATTACTTGTAAATTCTTGCTACAGCTGATAGGAGTCAAAAACATGTCTGACTCAGATACTGAGTTACTTTTTTCTGTTTTCAAGCAAGCTGTTTAAAGCTCTGCCTTGTGTCTTATATATTTAATCCTAATTCTTTATAAGCACTTGAAAAAGAAAAAAATTGTTGCTAATATATTAAACACTGAACCCTAAGTCTTCAGAACAGAATATGACAAGATTTTATATACTTTAGGGTTCTTTTCTCCTAGATTTGTATACATAATGTCAGCTGTAATTTTTCAGGCCTCTTTTAACTGTTGCAATGCTAACAGAACTGCAGCTGCTCTTTATTTATTTTTATCCTTTTTTTTTCCCCTCCTGTTCATAATACACAAGCTGTCTGGCTCATTTTCAAGCTATTGAAATATTTCAATTCTAAAAAAGTACAATAGGCCATAACCACTTGCATGCTTATGCTTAGGAAACCTCCCTCCCTCCTTTCCTCAATCTTCTGTGAACTTCTAACATCCAGAAACAAAACTGGAAATTCAAGTGTATGTCTTAAAACAGCAAATGTGTTTCATGTTGTTAGAGCTGTTCTCTTCTGAGATTAAAATACCATACAAAACAAGTAGTTCTTGTGGTACTACTTCTGGAACTATGAAATGCAGACATCTACAAAAAGTGTGACACTGACACAAAACTATCTAACTCAAGTTTTATAAACTTAATACCTGTTCAGTTTCAGCTCCTGAGACCGCTGCCAGTGAGCTGAATTTATCCAAAAGTACACTTCAATGAACTTTCCCCAGGTCCGGAAAACAGAATTTTATGATAGAGAAATTTTAGAGACTGGCTGTCTTTCTTTTTGCTAACATTATTTTATGTATGGCTGTTAGAGCCTGATATACTTCAATAAACCATTGAAAAAAATCCAGATGGTTGAATTTTAAAAATCATGGTCGAATTTTACATTAGTCACAAATTTTTTAGATTGACACTGCAAGGCCCCTTAGTCTCCTCCCCCTAAAGTCACATTTTTTCAAAAATATTTTCTTTTTCTTTTACACCACAAACATTTTCCTTCCTGTAGTGAAATGAACGCTAATTAAAAATACAAACCTATTCTATACATTACATTATGTGAGCCCATAAAGCCAGGAAGGAGCAAAGCAAACCCTCTGCTTGTAATGAGAAAGAAACAGAAACCTGTGCTGAGTCAGGATGTTAAATGAGGAAATCACTTTATCCACTTTATGTTAAGAAGTCATACCAACAGCACTGGCTGTGAAGTTGCCTGTAAACTCTGAGCAACACTGTTTGCCTTAAATGCATATTAATATTTTTGATTTCATACCTGAGAGGCAAATGCAAAAGGCATGATTTATCAATGGGCCAGCACTGGAAGTCGCCTCAACCAAGAGGGAATGTTGCACAATGTCTTTGCTGCAACATGCTATACCATGATTTAACTTTAATAATAAAAACAATGTCACATTGAGGAGGGGATAGAAACAAGACAACATTTTACCTCTCTGTCTTTTATGAAAAGTAATTTCCAAAGATGCTGGCAATGAAGCAAGTGTTCAAGGTGTATATACTCCATATCCCCCAGACTTCAAGAACTACAGCGGGAATGAACATCCATGATTCATCTAAACAGCATCCCCACTCTACATCAGCCCTCAAAGAGCAGGTCCAACAATTATTCAGAGTCCTGAGCATACCTGTCTTTGTTTTTGAGTAAAAAACCCAGAAATTACTGCAGAGGCCTGAGGCCCTTCTTGCATCCTCATATCTGGGAGGCTGTACTTTGCTCACATGGTTGCTTTCCAAGACTCATCAGAAGACAAGTTATAGATCCCTGGTAGAACTCCTGCACAAAGGGAAGACACTTTATACTCATGGCAGTATAAATGTTGCTGATCGATTTAGCAGAAGCATCTAGTTAATAGCACAAGATCAAATTATTCTAAGAAACCTTGGTTCATCTCAGCCCTAACCTCTCTTCTGAAATTCTGTAATTCTGAAAACTCAAACCCCAGTTGATGTTTGATCTTAAAACCCACAAATCCAGAACTGAGGTCCATAACTCTGTTAACTCTACAGAGCACCAGGTAACTACTGTTAACCTGAGGCACACAGTGATCGATCATAAACAGGCACTCAGAATACTTACCTGAATGAGCAACAAAAGCGTGTTTTCATTTCTAAAATCTTAGCCTTGTCACATGTGAAATGTTGCTTATATGTTAAATACCTTAAAACATCAAAACCTTAAAACATAATTATTTCTTAGTAATTAATGCTTTCCACAGTTGCAGTTGTGGATTCAATAATGGCAGTTGCAAGGAAAATACAGCCCTGAACAGCAAAGCCCCAAGGCTCTTAGTTAAAATGTGGCTCCTAGGGCTCCTTTGCTCCCCAGGGCAAAGGAAAGGGACTTTGGGAGACACAGCCAGGCCATGAATGGTGTAGCATTGTCAGCAGCCACAATGGCTGGAAAGCCAGGATTACCAGCCCTACATTCTGCATGGGGCAGAGCTGCAGACCTTAGAAATCCAGGTTTCCCAGAATCTCAACAAACCAGCTTGGTTTGCCCTTTTGTTTTGATTCATTGGTCTTTTTTTGTTTGTGATAGTTGGAATGGCCAATACACATCTACGAAGTACTTTGGTTCTGGTTAAATGGCTTTTGCTCAGGTAACCTTATTTCAGCAGAGAATCCCAAACCTGCCCTGGACATATGTTTTTGAGTTGCAAACCCTTCCCCTGTAAGTTCCCTGGGAACAGAGGAGAACTGGACACACAGCCCTTCTACCTCCAAACAGAGAGGATGGGAAGGAAAACCAGGAGATGAGATTTATAAAAGCTTTCCTCTCAGGGAACTAAGGAGCCCGTACATGCTAAAGAACATTTAAGGAGCCTGCCCCAAGTCTGATGACAAAAAACATGTCTGGAAATCGCCCATGCACTCTAGCATTGTCTCATTCACATTTTAGGCAGAAAACTGTGAGTTAGATTGAAAGTAATTTATTAGTTCTGAAGTTACCACTGTGTGAAGACTGGGCAAGAGGCTCGGTTGTGAATTGATGTAGGTCTGCTTAAGCCCATGGAGCTAATCTCTGTGTTTTTGTACTACACTGTCAGAGCTTCTCAATGATTTTTTTTTCACCATATTTAAAGTAAACAATGGGCTGAAATGAACAACTCTTATCTTCAGATGTTTATCTGGAATTACTGCCCTACAGCATGCAGGCAACTCTCTTAGGTGAGTAAGTCCTTTCATTTCTATCTGTGCATTAAATTCAGAAGAATCAAGTGTTTATTCATAAACCACAGACAAGATCTGTGACAAAAAAGAAAAGCCAACATTACTTCAGCTGCAATGAACAATGTGCTGGACATTTACAGATACTTATTAGCAAGACAACAGAGAATGCTAGCTCTGCTAATATTGCTTTTCAGCATAGCTTTAGAATAATGATTTTTTTAAAAGATAAGTTTGATCTGTAATTCAAATCACACTGTATCTTTGATTTGCTACCCCCTCCTTCCCTCACACTCCCTTTCCTCCTCCCTCCCCCCAAAAAGCTTTATATAGAGTGGCTGGAAAGCAAAGTAGGGATCTATGCAGACACTATCCATCACATTTCTGTCTTAATTGAATGACACCAGAATGAGATCGATAAAATGTAACAAGAGACAGCTTTGCATTTCCACACTCACTTATTCTCCCTCTCTATTACTGCCAGCCATCACCGTGACCAGAAAGCCTAAGTATTGAGTCTGAACGTTGCTGCCAAGCAAGCTGTTAGTATATGAATAAACTTGTCAGGAAAACAATAAAACTTGCAATACTGGGAAAGGCCAAAACGTCAAAAGGCCACTGCAAGCAGCATTAAATATGCTGCTTTTAAAGCTGAACTATAGAAACATATGAAGAGTTTCTAAATAACATGGGCACCGGCAATTCTTCAGATATTATTCCCCTCATTCCCTCAAGACATGTCTGTGTGCGTGTGTGTGACCGTCTGACATGCAGTTGTCGTGACCTCTTGGCGCAAATCTGCAATTTCAACAATAAACCCACACCAGCTGTGATTTCCCTATGTTCAAGGATTCTGAGATCTCCAATGCATTATTGATAACCTCGTTGCTGTGCTAAAAGCTGAGGCTGACGCACTCATAATCCCAGACTTTTCCTGAAAAGCTCCAGCTTCACATACCAATCGATCATGAGAAATAAAATGAAAAAAGCCCATTTCAAAACCAGGCTACACTGTGAGCATTGCATCCGTTTCAGTATGCATGCTAAGTAAAAATTTAAGCTTTTTTCCAACTCCTCTTTTCTCCCTAACCTTCAATTATGATGATCTTTTACTCCTGACCTTGTAAGGGTAATGCTAGATTATCAGGAGCATAATTCAGATGTCAGCTTTGGAGTCACATTTATATTTAAAGTCTACATTGCTTTTGTAGCTAAACTCCCCAAGCAGAACTAGCTATTCTGCTCACTAGCAAATGAAGCAGCTAACAGCATTAAAAAAACCCTACAACAACAACAAAAAAAAAAAAAGAACAAGCTGCATCAAGTGAATACAGTAAACAAGATGACTTATAAAAACAGGAAGAGGAAAGAGTTAACAATAGTAAAACTGCACAGGATACAGCTTTAGTTATGCATAATTAGAAAGCTCCTGAAAACAGAAGGATCACCAATTTTCTGGTCTCAGTTTAGTACATAAAGAAATGCTCAGACATTGCATCACAGAAAATGTTCTCTTCATGTTTCAAGACAGACTGTCATATTTCAGCTTGAAACTCAATTAGATATTAAAACAATTGTTGTACAAGTACAAGCATTTCTGCCAGGCATTATTAAAATCCAGCTGATGAGACACTTGGCCTCTTAGCTTCAATACATAATTCTTCATGCCTGGTTGACTACGTTGCATTGTTTCTTCATTATTATGCCCATGCTTAGTCTTTTTTTCCCCTCTATCTTTTCTTCATGTACCAACAATCAAATATGACTCGGCTGGAGGTAGGAGACTGAGACAGTCATGACTTTTCAAAGCAGAAAGATTCCTCAAGTCATCCTCTTTTAACAAATTTAAGCATGTAACAACTTTAGTTTCGGGTTTTTTTTTTTAATTTTTAGAAAGTATATTTACACTGCAGACCCAAAAGGACCTAATTTTCAAGACTATACATCATTTACAATCAAAATTGCATTAATGATCCCTAAATAGGTGGTATTATTGCAAGTATACTGAAAAAATGTCTGTATACACTTCTCATCTTTCAGAACAGTATCTAAACCTGAATTATCAATAGAAAAATTAAAATAAAATGGTTTTGGTTTTTTTTTTAAATTTGATAACAGTTCCCTCAGGTTACACTTACCTAGATCGACGAGGATTTGTTAAGATTGATACATTTTCCTTAAAAATTACTACTGAAAAGCCACAAATAACTAGAGTACCATTGAAAACTTCCAATCACAGAAATCAGAGATGAAATCTCTTACACATAGAGCAGATAATGCCTTATTAGGATACGGTCAATATTAAACACTAGACATCAACATCACAGAATTTGCCAGAAAAGTTGCCAATATTCACTGAAGGGGGGTAAGCTGGGAAGTCCTAATGCCACACTTTCATGGAAGTAACAACATCACAGCTTCAGGGTGCCTACAGAGTCAGTGAGAAAAAAAATGGCTATTCTAAAAGGGAAAGTCAAAAGAAGGATGCCCAACCTATCTCAGAAAAAGGCCAGCTTAGGTACTCAGTTTGGATCACTGAAGTGGATGCTGTGCTTGCCCCTCTGGAGCACTTGCATGGCTGTGACAAGCAAACAGACCTGAGAGCACATATTTTACCCTGGTGCCCACTCTATGAAGCCAGGGGAAACATGGAATTTTCCATGTACAAAAGGGGCAGTGCAAACTGGGGGCTGAGGGCAATAGGCTTCTTTCCTTCCTCTTCCCTTGCTTGCACCAGTGGACAAGAACCATAGACAAAAGATGAAGCAACACACCGAGTACAAACCAGACACCATTTATGACAAGTGCAATGTGCACCACTCAAGAAGAAATGGAAGGCAATTCTAAGGAAATTCTAGTTAACTTCATTTTACTTCATTTTAGAGTTACATTTAGAAGATTTGGGATTTCCAAGAACACTTGCAAATTTCACTGGTTTCCATATGAAGACAGAGCCTTCTCCTCAATCAGTTCTATCCATATGGTAAATTTCTCAGTGGCTTACAATAAAATGTTTTACCAACTGAGTCTGTATTTCATCACAACACATAAACAAACATATGTCTTCCAATTTAATCCTTCATCAACATCAATTTACAAAGGTGCTGTTTTGCTTTCTAATGACCTACATAAATGAGTTCAGCTATCATTCAAAGGTCATCTTGGTCATGAAGACTATCCCCCTCCTCAAAGAACTATCCCTTCCTTCCTTCTAATTGGCTTTCAGTGTGGTTAGCTCAGCAAAGCAGCATAAATGGCTGCTCAAATGGCAGCCTGAGAAAGACCACATTACTTCAAGCACTGGCAAGTGAATGGTGTGGGCAGATTCTCCGGCAAGGTTAAATTCACATTTTCATACCACAGACTGCCACTGTTCTGCCTAATTCGAGTGATTCTAGTTATTCTCCTTTTCCTTGAAGAAGTCATACTGTTTACCTGTGGTTAACTTATTATCTATGATGAAACTCAAAATACCTAAGTTTAGGACATAAAGGCTCTGTGTAGGCACTGCAAGGGAGTACCTACTTCCATCCAGAGCTCAAACTCAGAGCACAGAAACACAGAAGTTTGAAGTCCAGCAGTACCATCTTCTTCACATTCAAGCAAAACTAAATGCAAATTTTCTCTCTCCTTTTTCTCAAAGTTTTTTTAAGGGAGAACACATTTTTAAAAAATCATGTCAAAAAGAGGTAACAATTTGGTTATAAAATTCAGTGATTTAAAGACTTATTTAAATAATACCACCGTGACTGAAATATTAACAATATTAATAAATATTTATTAGTATATAAATAGAAAAAAATGTAAGCCTAACTCAGAACATGAAAAAACCCACTTCAAGGATCAGTAAATCACAATTTTGAAAACTTTCTGAGTGTACCTAAGATTAAAGATAAGCAGAACTTGGCCGACAATCACAGAGAAAATATTTTACCATTGGCACAATTCTCTACCAGTGAAAGATACCATTCTCTCCGTTAAGTACTACAGGATTAGACAGCAGAGAAATAAGTATAACTTATGAAATCATAAAGGCTTAGAGAATATTTCCTCCTATGTTTTGAAAACATTTTGGCTTTTAATAATTTTTACTAATTTATTCTTACAATACACTAGAACTCCTTTTAATAGTCATTTTGATATTTAGATTCACTATTCTGCTTTGGTATATGATGTTAAAAGTATCAAATTTTGTGACTTTTTTTTTTAATTCTTAGAAAACAAACAAGTAACACGCACACAATCTGGTTTTTCCATAGTTCTTGTGTAAAAAAACTACAAGTGGCTTTTATTTACTGCATCTATTCTAGGCTTTACAGTATTTATGTATCATTAAGATAATTTAGTTTGGAAAAACATGGATAAACACTGCTCTGTACCAAATACCAGTTACATTAACAGGTGGAAAATATGATGACAAATTCTGTGGTGTTATTCCAGACCACTGAAATGGAAATTCTTTTTGTCAAACACACTCTAAAATAGCAGGAAAGAGGTAAGGGGGTTTTAATTAGATTTTGTAAAGTAACTTCTGAGTAAGTTACTGAGAAGTACTAGGATATGAAAAGCTATTGTTTTACCACATGAATCAATTAACACATTATGTTAATGTGTCCATGTTTCCTTCATATCAAAATTTCCTTCATATCAAAATTACTTCAAGCTCTTGAACAAACAATATTTATATCCTTTCAGGAAAAATTATGCCAGAAATCTGTTTGTTATCACATTTCTATAAGGCAATTATTGCATGCACTGAAGAAAAATGTTTAGCCCAACACATCACAGCTAAGAATATTTATGAAGAAGGAGAAATACAGAAGAGGCTTGAACTTAATAATGTAGGGCCATTAATTAGCATCAAATGAAAGAAAAGCAATAAAGCAATTTTGTCACCAATTACTGACAATTTGCCTAAGTACGACCATTAATTTTGGATAATATAAACCCATAAAATTAAGGGACCAAAACTATTTGAATCAATATCCTTTGTTAATTTCTCCCCACTAATTTAAATAGCTTCAGGAGTATCAAAATGCTTGAAACTTTTAAACACTGTAAGAAAGATGGAAAAACATATGATTATGAATTCCCACCTAAAACTTGCTGGCTTTTGCTTTGGGGTTGTTGTTTTGTTTTTTTTTTTGGCTGAAAATAAGGAAAACAAGGTCAATTAATATTGTGACTCTTTGGAATTAACACAGTCAAAACCTTTGTTTATTTACAGTTTTCCTACTGTTTTAGGGAGCTTTCATAAAAGGAAGCCTGTTTAGGAGAGCCAGAAACATCAGTGTTTAATAGCTTGATTAAGGAAACTCCAGTATTTACTGACACTATTAACAATTTACTGACACAATATTAACATCAAGCGGTGGCAGAGTGCATGAATTATATTCTTGCACTGGGATATGCTCCTAGCCTTTTCCACCTCCAGCCTCAGAAAGAAATGGCAAACCCCCCAGCAAAGCCCCATCATCCCCCCCCGGCTCTCCGGCCCAGCAGAATTCCCAGCAGGCAGCACCACGCACCGCCTGCCATTGGCGGAAAGCAATGGCCGTGCAGATGTGGCCACAGCAGCCTGGCCTCACGTCCTGCCTCTGCCTTGGTGGCACAAGGTCACCCAGCTGCACGCAACATTTCATCGCTACAGCTACTCAGGGGCAGCCTCCCGAGTGCTGCCACGCACAAACACCCGCGCCACTGACCCTCCGCGCCGCTCGAAAAGCCAAAAACAGGTGATGTGTCCTCAAGCCAAAGTTCTGCTAAACTCCCCTAAGGCTGGGGGTGACTTTTATTAACAAATGTACTTTCTCCCTTTTCCCTCAGCACTTGCGTGAGTCCGCTCTTCAGGAAAGCAAAGAAACCTTTCGATAAATAGCGATAGGTATTTGGGAAAGAAAATACACGCGGAACACCTCCGTGTCTCCCAAAAAGACCCACCGAGGAAACTTACAGTTTAATCAGCATCCATATCAATTCATAAACCTCGGGTGCTAGAGTACAAATAAACACTCTAAAGGGTTTTAGCTGCGAGGAGATAAGATCTCTCCCTGGGGAGACGGCTAGAAACTGCTCCATTGCCTTTGTGCAGACTACTGGAATGTGCTTGCTTTTCATTTCGGTCTTTGTGTCTGGCACTCAGGCCTCACAGGCAGTGTCTTAAGCCATGCAGGGTCAGGGCAAACAGAGAACTGCATTCATGGACAGATCAAGTTTATGTGAGAATCTGCTCCTCCTGTGCCCTCAATTTCCATTTGAATTGTTAATAAAATCTCAGCCTGAAAGCACATGATCCCATCAGTGGGGAAGTCATGCAGAGAATCCTCTAGCTCAGAAAAACAAAATTTCTTTATCTTTTTCATCCTCCTCCTATATTCGTGGGAATTATGCCATGTAACCCCCCTCCTAAAGTAACCTCCCTCCCCCAGCACAACACCTGATTGCCAGCCTACAGCTTGCACCAAAAAGCAGTGGGGAAAAGAAGGGGAGAGAAAGAAGAGAAAAAGATGCACAAGAAATGCTCAGCAAAATCACAACCACAATAAAAGCACCTTCGTAGCAGTTTAAAGACTCCCAGACACCTTCCGGCAAAAGGAAACACAAATATTTCAATTTTTAAGTTAATTTCCAACAGCTGATAACACCAGCTGCAAGACTTTCCCACAGCTTTATGACACTACATGAACTACAGGGCCACAGAGATAATAAAAGGTCACGCATAAAGGAAAGAACAGAGCCATACCCCAATTAACTTGGTCGCCCCATGCAAAAATTGTACAGGAACAAGAGCCGATATTTGCTGCAGGCACCAGACATGCATCTCCTAACCTTGCCACGGGGTCTAACTGGGCCTCTTGTTTCTTCTGCCTTTGCTTCTTGCAAACTGGTTTAATATTGAACGCTTTTGAGAGGGATGGGCTGATGAACGAAAACATGAATTTCCTGCTTGCCCTTTAAGGTGGGTTAAAGGGGGTGCTAGTAATCAATTACAGAACAAAAAGCAAAAGAGACACTAAAGATTTTACAAACTAGATGTCAGAAAGTTTACATGCTGTTTTCTAACCAAAACACTCTCTTTACTCCTTCCTCCAAACTGTGTTTTTTTCTTTTGAAGGTACAAAGTATAATAAAGTATTAAAGTAAAATCTGTGTGCAATGCAATGACACAGATTGATGCAGTTTTCATTTGCTCTTTAGAGCAGCACATCAGGCCCAGAAAAACAATAACTGTACTAAATATACAATGGAATTTAAAATCTTGTGGTTCTGAATTTTGCATGCTCCTAGCCCTGGCCTCCACTCCCTCCTTCTCCTCACACTCATTTGGGAAGATATTTCTGCTCGCAGTAATCACTGGAATGAGGGAAGTTTTAAGGCTGAAACTGTGTCTCTGGGACCAATTCTGCTCATCATTTCACTCACCAAGGCTTCCTTTTCTGCCTGGCGACCACAAATAATTCGATCCTTGCAGTAAATACAAACTCCTGGAAAAGCATACTAGATCTTTGCTTGTCTCTGAACAGTGCTTGTCTGAATCATTACTGCATATCATTAATGAAAGAATATCATTACTGTGACAGTATCTCATGCTCAAAAGCTGACTTAAAAATAATACAGGTATTTCAAGGTTCTGGAGACCTGTGGGTCTCCTGGTTTGTATATAAGCAGAATCCATCATCTGTAATATTGCTATCAATAAAAGACATATCACAGCAGGTGTTGAGGATGGATAATGCTATTACATGATGAAACTGGTTTTGTTCTAGTCTAGATTTTACACATTTTTAGCTAGGGCTGGTGGAATTGCTCCTTGGGACACATAGCCAATGGATTGAGCCCTTAAATCTGTTCACCAGGTGTCTGCAAATAGGTCATGGGTGTTATTAATTACTTCGTTAGCCACAAGTCCTTGAGCAGTGTATGCAAACATATTTGACCCTGTGACACAATTTTTAACTGACCGATAGGAACAATCACTATTCGTTATTCACGATGCGTGACTGGTCACTTAAAGCACAAAACTGTGCTCTTTTCCTGGCTGGGGAGAAAAAAAGGCCTTTTCTGTTTGTTAATTCTCCACAAATGCTTGCAACTGCCTAAGGAGTCAGTTAAAATGCTTTGTTCAAATGGGACTTCCTAGCAAATACTTGTAGCAGGTTGTTTTTTTCCCCACACAATCTTGTGGCTGGTGAACATGGCTATGACTTCGCGCTATGAATCCCTGGAGAGGGAACAGAGGATGATCTTCCTTATGCCAATATATGCACACTCACAAAACACACCAAATGCCATGTGGAATTCACAATTTCAGGATATCATCTACACCTCTGACAGGATGTTTACAGGTCTTCTTGCCCAAAATGACCTCTTGCTTTTTCACCTGAGAGAACTTCCTTTTTTTTTTTTTTTTTTTTTTTTTTTTGTAAGGTCACCCTCTCCTCATTCAAATACTTCCTTAAAACTCCTTTCTCTTGGATAGATTATTGATGCTCACTCATATTTTATGGATACAGAGAAAGCTGCCACATCAGACCACTAAACACAACAACTGAGAGCAACTGCAGAACAGAAGAATTTCCTTTCATTAAATCCAGACCAAAACTGATATTCAGTGTGCATGTGGGTACAGGGAGGAGGAGAACATCCTAGCAGGAAGTTGCATAAAAATTATGCATCATATATATACAATTCAGGGCTAAAACCTGTTGTCTTTATCCATTTGAAATAACAAATGTAATAGTTCTAATAAGCTTTTGTAATAAAATTAAGCTAATAGGAAAGGTGAAGAAAAAAATGGCAGAAAATTAACCTTATCCTGTAAAAAAACGGCAGGTGGACTAAAATGCAGGCTCTGCAAAACAATCTGTTAAAATTCTCACTTATTTTTTCCCAGGAGATTAAAGTACCCATCTTGCATGGGGAATCATGAAAAATGTTAAATTTTTCACAATGGAATTCAGCAAATTAACTCGCACCTCCCAAGTTCTGGATAAATGCCTTAACTAAACAGCCAGTTTTCTCCAATATCTTCCTATTTCCTACATTACCTTACATATACATGCTCTAGGTACAGCATGTATTCCTTACATGACCATCTGTGGTGCACTTAAAAAGGTCCAAACACTGAGGTGGGTTGGTTCCTTTTTTTTTTTTTTTTTATGTAAGAGAATACTCTAAATGTCTATATTAATAATGTTCTAGAATTAAATTATTAGAGTTAATAGATTTATTTTTACAGGAGTTTGATATTAGTATCTAAGCAATTAACTGATACTTCAAGAATCATTAAACTGTTTTCTATAAAATAGTGAGATTTACAGTGGATATACCCCAATATAACATCAACAAAATAAGGCTTAGCCACTCATTTTAAATTATGTACTTGTAATATTCCAATGAGGCTCTCTAAAATTAACATTGACTGCTATTTTGTCAGCTACTAAGCTGATAAACAAAACATATCTATTATCAAGGAACAGGATGTAACCAAAGCACACAGTCAACAGACTTTGTCTTTCAACAAAATCTAAAACACTAAACAAATGTCACAGAAACAACAATGCTATCTAACTCCTCTCTTCTTAAAACAGACTTTCTTTCCTCTCTTAAGTGTATACAGAAGCAAATTAGACTTTACATGAAGTAGGTGTGAATTTTCATGAGTTTTAGAAAGCTGATAATTTGGCAGCAGCGAAGACAGAGCCCCCTATGGAGGTCAATCCTGATCTTGGCTGGTGTGGCCCATTGTGGACATGTGTTTCCATGGTTTTTCTACCTGTGCCAGACTCTACACTGCACAGGGAATGTAAACAGTGAGACCAAGGATGTGGATTCAAAATACTAATTGACATAAGTTTGAACACATCTCTTGAAATGAGATTACACACTTAGTTAAATCCCACTTTCACCTTCCCTCTGGTGTGGGTGTACCTTTGAATAACAAAACCACAGCTAGGCAAGATTTTGTTTGTTTGTTTTCTTTTTTATTTTTTTTCTTTAAAACTCTATAAAATATTTCTTATTGGAGAAATAACATCTACATTTCTTTGAGTCCCGTCAGTAAAAACACATTCTAACTTTTGCTTTTAAAATGTTGTTCATGAAAACATGAACATTTGAAAATACTTTTCAAAATTTATACTGATGACATTAGAAGTAGATGTGGGGGGGGGGGTTATTTTCCTATAAGTATTTCACTTTAATTTTTGTGTAAAGATGGAGGGAAATTATCTTCCTATTAGTCCCCTACAAAAAGGGAACACATACACAAATATTCACCAGCAAATACAAGATTTTTTTCTAACGTGTTTTAAGTATGTTTTAAACACAGGATATTTTTAATTTATTCTAGAAAATACCTAGCTTGTGGTGAAAAGCTGGGAAAAACCAATACCAATCCACCTGTGGAGTAATCACCACCCTAGCTTCCACATTTTCTTCTGTGAGCCAACCAGAAATTGCAGAGGCATAAACCAAGAAAACGCAATTAAACAAAGTGAGAAAGCAAAATACCAATGTTACTCCTCCCCATGCTCCATGTCAGCTGCAGGACTGCTCAGGGTGGAAGAGCAAGGGAGAGCAAACAAGTCCATGAGCAGCCTCACCACCATATCAAATGGAGAGATGCAGAATTTATGCAGGATATGCATAAACTGAGTCTCTCTACTCCACCATCTGATCAAGATTCACTATCTTTATTTCAGTGGTGATGTCCAGCATCTCTAATGTAACTGGAAGTTTCCCCTGCTATGATTTAGTTCTGGTTTAAACAAGAGAGCTTCAGGGATAGACACAACAAATTGTTTCATTGCTTTTTCATTCTCTCTGCTGTCATTCCCCCTCCTCTGTTGGGGCTGGTGAGGCCCTGCACTTGCAATGTATCAGTTGTGTTTGCTCAGCAAACAATTTCCTAGCCTCTGCTGGCATTTTCCTCATTTGCCTTAATCCACCCAGCATGGATTGCAGAGGTGACCAAGACAGAGGAACCTGTGGTGACAGTGTCCTAGGTACCCCAGGCACACCTTGATTGTGTTTTCACAATTCTCCAATTCAGCCAGGTGTAGGAGGCCATGAACTCACTATATATGGTGTTAGATTTGCTCCTTTTTCATAAACAGGTCTCCTTGAGAACAATTAATAAAGCCCCATGTGCTGTCACTTTCAAGTCACACACTCCTCTATGTTTCCACTAACATGGCAATATATTTTCTTGGAGGTTTGGAGAAAGAACGTTAAAAAAAAAAAAAAAAAAAAGAGAACTAAATCAGAAATCTAGGTTTAGTTCAGACATCCAATAAGTACTTATTTAAATGTATTACATACCTATTTATCCATGAAGATCTGAAGCTTCTTGAAGACCAAAGAGCTTGGAGAGTTTAACATTGAATGAGATACACATCTGGCACATTATAAATTCCTGTTGTCAGGGGTCCTGTGTGATTTTTAACTTCTGCTATGCTGACCAAGCAAGATCAAAAAATCCACCACAGTGTAAGGAAAAAATCCTCAATAGTTGAGTATTCTCCCATCTTTAAAGCTCTTCCTAAGTGCAAGGCAGTTCTGAATCTTTCGTGATTTTTTACATGAAGTAATTTCAAATGTGTTCATTAAATTATCTCAAAATTATCAGCTCAAATCAATATATATTTACAGCAAACAGTAGCAGGCCTGGGGCAAGAGGAGAAGGATGAACAGCCAAGCTTTATAAAGTATGAAAGAGTAGGTAGTTGAGGGATTATCATCTGAAACAGCTGATATATCAAGAGGTGAGGAGATGACTGAGAAATTGGGTCTTGCAACACCTGATGGTCTTCAAACATTTAGATATGTATGGTGGGTGTGAACCAACTCAGGAGTGATTTGCTGCAGCAAAATGTTAGAGAATTCTGTTTTTCACATCTAGAGGAATACTAAAACCGAATGTAGGAGACAGCAAACCCTGGAAAGATAATTTAGGCTTATTCCCTCTGGATGCTGCTTTATGGTTAGCTTGTCTCCAGATCTCTCCTGTGTCAGCAGCACCACAGCAGCCACTACCAACTGAAGGGACTGATTCCCACTTCCCTGGGGCAGGTCCATGGGAGGTGACAAAATCCTGCCAAGCTACAGGGATGCTTATCAGTATGGCTGAACACATGATCCAGGAAAGATTTGTATCACAAGGCTCTTGAAGGTTACTGACAGGGATCAGCTTCATTATTTTTTTTGGGGGACAACTTCAGGAATCTCTCCTCATGAAGTATCTTAAGGAATTTCTGTGGTAGCAGAGATTCTATAAACCAGTGATTAAGGTACTAACAAGTGAAGTTAGCACACCTAATCAAAATTGGACTCAAAGGTACAGTAGGAAACAAGATTAGGTGATAAATCACCTCTTATTGCAAATTTTAAAAAAGAAATGAAAGAAAGAAAAAAATTCAATAAAGTGGTCCAACTAGCTAAAAGCTCGAACAAACAGGAGTGATAGGCCAAGAAATGGTTGCATCCAAAATGCATAAGTCAAAAAGGGCATAAATCTAGGAAGTTAAAGTAAATAAATGGGACTAAAAGTACACAAGATTTTAAAATTAAATCAGAAAATCATGTGTTTAATTCTGAAGGGAACAGCGTGTGCCAGAATATTGAGTTATACATTGCTGTATTGAAGAGTAGGTCAAGATCTTATCAGCTCTATTATGAGGAATGTCAATAAAAGGCTGTGCGATGATAAAATGTTTAATTAAAAATGAACATTGTGCAACAGATGAACTCTTTGTATTATACAGAAAAAGGAGTCAAATGTATTGTGTCCTCCAAGTTACAAATTGCATGGAATCATTTTCCCTCCATCAAACGTTCTTATCACTATGAAATCTTGTATAAAAATTGGATTTATTTATATTACATTCTTTACAAATTAGTTTAAGTCTATACCTACAGGATACTTCAAATACTTGAACATCTGGGACAACTGTGATGAGAACACGAGGGTCTTGTTTTCTTGGTACTCTTTCAGGTGAAAAAGTGGTTTGCTTTGGCAAATTAATTAACAAAGCAAAGGATTAATACTGGTTCCATCAGTTGATCCAAAAGTAACGGGAACTAGCAAGATTGAATATTTTGGTTTATTATGTGTATAATATACATGTACTCAACATGGCTGCCCTAAACACCTCTCACAGTTCAGCAGAGAAGGTGACAATGACACCAGGAAGAGCACAGGGAACCAAATGCAGCAACACCCATGGCAGATAGACATGATATTTCTGCCCTGGTGAAAATACCTTACCCCTATCCCCTCTGCCGTGTTAACCACCTTAGGCATGAGGCAGGGCCAGAGCCAGGACACTTATCTATGGGCGTAAAGGCAAGGGAATTCAGGATGGAAAAGATGAATTTTACACAGTTTAAAGGTATGATGCAAAATGCAGGGAGCATAAAATGGTAAATTAGCACCACGAGACTAGGCAATAAATGGCTTGATACCTTAATGGTCTTCCTTCCTGGCATAACTTTGTGTAACAAAGCATAACAGAACATTCATATGGACACTTGGGCCTGAACATGCAGAAGAAAAGATTTTTAAAATCTCTACCACTGAGCTTCAAACCTCCAACAGAGACACTTGAGCATACAGCTGCATATGGACACATACACTGCATAAACTGTGTACTTACTAAAACCCAGCCTCAACTGGGAGAGATTTCAAATGAAAAACATTGTAAAATTCCTAAAACAAGGTTCACCAATAGAATGAAACTTCCAATAGGAGCTGATAAACCTGAGATACCGAAAGAGATAAATCAGATATCAGATGAGAGCACTCAGCATTCATATCTCTCCCTTTTTCAGAAGCAATTAATCATGCATTAAGAAAATATCTCAAATATCAGAATGTCAGAAGTTGCTTAGGTGTAGCATTCATGTTTTTGATAATAAAAATTTAGCTTCATTTGTCACACAACAATTTTAATATATTCTTGTGTCTGCTCTATACAATAAGTGGAATATATTGGAGCAAAGAGCTCCACTGATCAGCGGATAGAAAAGAAATATTATGTAGAAAATAAGAATTCTTATGCCCTTTAGTCAAAGGGTTTGTAAATTATGAATGACCTGTGGGCAGTACACGCTCCGACAGTGGGAGCGTGAAAGTGTCCTACTAAAGCAAGAATAATACTAAAGTACATCTTTTCACCCATGGACAAAGATAAGCTTATCAAATCCAAAATGTTAGTTAGGGGAAAATCCACAATATGTGCGAGGAAAGAATTTGCAATCATAGAAACTGATGATATTAAAGAGCTATTAAGTGATCTAATCTTTCAGAGTTAAGCCTTGTTTCTTGCAGTTCCTGTATAATAGTATCTTACCTTTAGGATTGCCACCCTATCCTTTGGTAATTTTTTCTGAAGTCCTTTCTCTTTTCATCAGATACTATTTCCTGAGAGTCAGTCTATAATTACCCCTAACAATATTGTCATATTTAAGGATAGAAAAATATAGGTATAGAAACATGTTTTCCTTTGAGCATAGGATCCTCCAAATCAAGTACAAATAAACTTCAATAAGAGAGAATTATTACCTAAGAAGCAGATTTAGGAGCAATATTAAAAACTAAGTCCTTAGAGGAGGTCTAGTTAGGGGCATGAATAGAACAAATCTTTCACCAGGAGCCAGTAGAGATTCCCAGGGTCATGGCCTAGTTGAAATTAAGAGAAAAACTCCTACTGATTTCAATGGGGCCAGGATATGGTCCTCATATTTTATCCATAGTATATCATCACAAATGTAAACTACAAATGAAGCATCATGAGGTGAGGTGCCTATAATTCCTAATGTTTTCATCTACTGTAATAGCCAAGACCTCTCCCTGAACTCCAACGGAGGCAAATTAGTTCCACATGTCAGATACCGACCGTAATATTTTCCCTTACACTTGGTACACAATGAGGGGATGCAGTGCAGCATACAGTAATTAATACATTTCTTTTTGTGAAATAAGGCATGGCAGAACAGCTCAGAAAATTTGTCACTCACTTGAAGGTGGTGAGTTGCTGGCCCATGAAGAGTATAAGTAGGAAAAAGAATCAATGGAAAACAAGATTAATTAAGCCCCCCTTACTGTCCAACACCTTCCTAGTTGTTGCTTTGCTTCATTTCAAACCTTTTTTCCTTGCAGGTCTCCAGGCACCCCTGAATTCCAACATCACCTCTGAATCTGCGATTACAATCTATCACAATCCAAACTGAACCAGTTTTTACAGTTTCCTGAAAGAGAAATCTAACATATAGGACAGGACTGCTAAGCATAGGCAACTCGTGCATTTTGCATGCCCTACAGTATCCTGCCAAGGGCTCAGCTGCCATTCCAGATGGTTATGGGTCTATTGCAGGTTTTGTGTCATATTTACCAGTCCTATGTTTAAGTAACAAACTTTCACCTCAATATGTCTTTTAGTTTCAGTGAGAGAATACTAAAGGAGAACCAAGGCCATTAGGCAGTATCTATTCATTGCACTGCACTTTGACCAGAGATTATGTCCATTAATAATAATAATAATAATAATAATAATATTGTAAATTGTATGCAAACTTTTCTCAAATCACTCTCATTAAGCCATTCTGTTAGGAAACAACCTTGGCTATGGAATGCTAACTAAGATATGCTCTTTCTGATGACACACGCACAGGGACTACAGATTAGACCTGCAGTCACAGGTTAACAATCACAAAATCCCAAGAGTGCTTTGGAACAAAACTGTGAGATGAATGAAAGCTCATGGAACACTGTAGCCCACTACAACACCTGGACCCATTAATAACTCTGTTGGGCAAATACCAACACAGAGGAAGCCACCAAAACCAATGACAAGTCAAGGTGAAGTGAAAGACTTGGAAAACCTGTTTGGTATCACTTATATTAAACAGAAAAGTAACTATGAAGAACTTCACCAGGTCTTGTGGAAGAGAATGAAACCTACCTTATTCCAAGAAGCCTCTTCCCTTTGCCAGCACTACTGATGCATGTGGCATCACTTAGAGTGGAGCATGACAGCAGGCAGAAGCTGACATCTATGGAAAATGTTACTTTCCAGTCCTGTAAAATAAAACCAAATCACAGCTCTTTCAGAAACAAAGACTCTGTAAAAATGCTGCACTGTATAGTTCTGAGATTATCTTAATTCAGATCATCCTTGTTAAATCTGATGTTTCACAAGGAAGAAAAAATAACTAGAAAAACAACAAAAACAAATGAACAAACAAACAAAAAACCTCCCCCCCCCCCAAGCTGGCAAACTGGACTTCTAGAGTTCAAGCTATGTTTTTAAGGCTTTTGTCTATAAATATAATGAAGTGCCTTTCTTTGAAAAACTGATTTTCACCATTTAGAAGTAGAGAGTTTAAACAGTTTTGAAGTCAACAGTAAAGAGAAGTAAAGATTTATAAGCTTTCTTGTATTTGCCAAGTATCCAGTATACAATAAAATGTTGAATACCATAGTAACAATTTCAAAATATCCCACAGAACCATTTATACTGAAAAACTAATCACCACATTGTCAACTAGACCAAGGCCCCGAGTGCCACGTCCAGTTGCATCTTGAACACCTCCAGGGATGGTAACTCCACCACCTAATTGCAGAAGTGTGAAGATAATCACTGTAGGATTAGGAAAACGTGAACTAAAGAGATCTATATTGGTCAAATCAATGGTCATGTAACCGGAATTACATTAATTTTCCGGATAATGCATTAACCATAGTGGAAACTGACTTCTGGTCCTAAATCCACACCAACTTGTATACAATCAATATGGACACGCACAGAAAGGGAAACTGGAGAGGGAGGAGCTGATTATTTTAGTGCAAGCTGAGACAACAAGAAATACAAACCCAGTTTAAAATAATATACAAAAAGTATAAACACTATCTTCAGGCATTCCCTTTTCACAAGATATTCAGCAGAATTCAAGATAGTTTGTAAACATGCATAACTTCAATAGAGTGACAATCAAGCTTACAAGAGCCTAATGTAATATTTTGTTGTATTAAGTACAAATTACTTCATATCTCTCTTACCCTCTTTGTCTGGAGTAGCAGAACCCCACTATCACTGTTTTAATTAAAGGTATGCAGACCACAGCTGAATTATATCGTTTTAAGACAAAAGAAAATATCTTGCACAAACTGTCTTTCTGAGTTTGAAGCTCTTCCCATGACTGAAGACAGAATATAAATATTTTTCAATAATCTATTTGAAGAAGTTTGTGAACCATGTGCCTACTGGCAGAATAGAAATAAAATATTTTTCCTTGTAATTGATGTATCTGAGATTAAATAATTATTTCTACAAGATAAATTTCTTTTTCAGTTGAAAGTAATTCATATTTTAGGTATGCACAAAGAAAATGATCCCAATAGAATATACATCACTTTCATGAATCTCAAGTGTTGAATTATCATAGAATCATAGAAAGGCCCAGGTTGAAAGGGACAAACTGCCATGAAATAGCCGTGGCCTGCTCCCTCCACCTTAAGATAGAAGTTAAACGAAATCTTCAAGCTCTGCTTGAGAATTCCATGGATTGAACCATTTGCTAAATGAAAGAGGCAGTAAGGTTCTGCTCCCAACCACAGCCTGCCTTCAAACCGCCTTGCAACCCCATCCTGTATTAGTTGTTCTCTTGGAGAGGGGAACCCTCAACACCATGTTCTCTGGGCTGCATCTTCTGAACCACTCCCCAGACCAGCACCTGAGGGATAGAGGCTGGGATTTTTCCAAAGTGTGCAGAAAAGAAAGGAAGATCACAGGTCTGTCCAAAAAATTTTGTATGAAATGGGAAAAACTGGGTATTCTGAAAAATACATTAGGTGAAGTTCTGAACAGCTACCACTGGTTGCACAGGTTTTAAAGGGCTCTTGCTCTTTTCAAGAGTCAGTGCAAAAGAGCCTACGAAGTGGCATCAGCAGAGCTTGAGTTTCTGAGGAACAAGGTTTCACCGACAGAGGGTAGCGGGATGCTTGGATTTCATCATCTCCTTTGCTTTCAACATAATTTTTTTCTTATCTAGGTTTGCAAAAGGTAGACACTATGATAGAATGGTTGCATGAACAAAGAGGACAAAGTATTCTGATTTTAAGGTACAGTCAGATTTTTGTCCAGCAAAAATTAAGGATTGTAGAAAATGAAAATCTATAAAGTTTTCAGAAGTTTACAATCCAAATACTGCAATTTAGCAGACTCAGATTGTGAAAATAGCATTTTGTGTGAATTAATAGCTGCTCACTTATATTTTTGTAAATTGAAACTTCAACTCCTCCTTTCTGCTCTTTATTTTTAAAATAAATATCAATTTCTTTCACTGACGAAGATATAGATGGCTAAAGTACTAGTCCTGATCTTCAAAGAATCTGGAGGTAATTTGAAAAGATGCTGGTAGTCCCAAATATTTGGTATTTTTTAGAATGAAGCTCACAAATAGAATTCTGAGTTTTTCAAACATTAAAAAAGAAATTCCTATGTGTGCCAGTTTGCCCTCAGAAAGGTCACTTCTCTCACATCATTAAGTCAGAAACAGAAGCGCTGGGATTCTTTCCTAAAGGTGTTTGAGATGGTGTGACAAATGGAAAAAATAGTAAACAAATTATATATGGCATAATTTCTAGATTATATACTTGATTTTATACCTACCACAGTTGAAGGAAACAAAAAAAATTGACTTTCAGAACTGTGCCTGATTGGACCTTTTTTTTCCCCCTTCTCACAAAGGACTTCAATATATCTAATTGGGAGAGGATATTAACTATCTAAACATATTACCTCTTTAGCCTTTGTGTTTACTATGTTACACTTAATGGCTTATTGTTATCATTACTATGGTTTAGAATTTAGAACAATAGCAAAGAAAGAAATGGTTTTTTGCTGAACAGAAATTAAGTGGGAGATTAACGAAAGAAAAAAAAATCTGGAAAACTCATTCTGTAGACCTGGGATCTATTTCCCTTTTGAAAACATCCTCAGCAATTGCCATTTGTTGCCATTCAGTTTTATGACAGCATATTATTGCAGAAAATAAAGTTTGAAATTAATTTGAAATTAATTTTTCACCAGCCACACTTCTAGCACAGAGCATTTGTCACCCTAACAAATGTGTACTAGAATTAATCTTCATATTGTACAAGGCTTCCCCAGTAGCTTCACACCAGAGCAGATCACAGAGAATTATCAGATTTATTATCTCTTTATTGATATTCCTGAGGCATTTGGATGGATTGATTCGGATGTGCTACTCCTTGGACATATTAGATAGATTACTTAACAAATTTCCGAGCAGCTGCCCATGACCAGGTCAATATCTCCCAGGAAGTTCCTGCTCACAAATACCCATCACTTGCCAGGAACATGTCTGTCCTCTGATCTACAGCTGCTGTCTTGTGATACACAAACCACAGCACAAGCAGAGGAAGTTAAAGCACCTTCATCTTGCCTTTTGAACTTAGACTATATTTGGGGCTTAACAAGTCTCTTTGCATAAATGCCTTAAAAGATCTCTATTATTATACTGTTATCATCAAAAGGAAATGTTTCTTGAGAGACAAATCATTCTTATATTACTATTTTTTGCTTATAAAAATGCCAACTTCGGACAAGATGGACAGTTTTCTGCAGCATATTTTAGTTTGAACTGTGGAGCAGATCAAATGGAAGAACACTGCAGAATTTTTTAAGTTTCTACATGATAGAATGGTGATGGAACTTCTGGCTTACCACAGCAGATTCACAGCCTGGCACAGTTGTTCCCCATCCATACATTAAATGCATCCCATCTTCTGATGGGAGAAAACTGTCCTCCCTGCAGACCTCATCCTACTGCTTGATAATGATGGGCTGTTCCTATTTTACCATTACTCAGGAGTCTTTCCACTCTACAGGGACCAAGGCTGTTTTCTGACTAGGACTGTGCATTTCTAAACCTGGAGCTTGACCCTCAACTCCCCTCCCATTCATTCCATAGGAGCAATGCAGCACAAACATCCTGAAATCTCTGGATGGCACAGCAGGCTGAGCTACCTCACAGCTGCCAGTCAGATTCCCAGAAGGCCAAGTATCCCATCCAATCTGGGATGTTGCTGTAAGCTCCCACGGCCAGGGATGGAAGAGCTTGGATCAGCTTAGGGAAAAGGGTGAGGACTCCTCCCTTCTGTCCTTCAGCAATACTCTAACAGAAGTAAAGGTTGGATGGGACAGAGGGAGTAAGGAAGAGAGGGAGATGGGAAGGAAGGGAGAGAGGGAGAAGACAGTACAAAAGTCCTCGGTATGTTTATCAGATCACTGTCTCCATTAGGCAATAGGGAATACTAAGGACATGATTTAATCCTACCTCTCATACATTTCGCTCAGAACTGTAGGAGGGCACCTTTATCCAGGAGATGATGTAGAGGGGCCAGATTTCAGCAGTGTTTCCTTTCACCTTACCATTTTTACTTTAAAAGTCATGCTAACCATGGAAGAGAAAGGGCAATGCTGTTGGCTCATTCCTACAACTCTTTTTTTTTTTTCTTATTTTAAACAGAGAAATAGATTATTTGACCAATTCAGACAGTATGATGGTTAAGCCATTCCTTTTCTGTCCATGAAAGGGTCAATACACACAAGCCCTTTCCAAGAAAATGCTCCAACTGCTATGGCACATCTTGGTACTGAGGAGCTGCTGCCCATGCTGTGAGCATTTCAACTCTAGTTTGCCTCTGTGGTTTGAATGCCTGGCTGGGGAGTATCTCCCACATTTGTCTCATCTGAAACAAAACAGGTTCACATGCTACAAAACCCGAAGCAGAATAATATATTATTTTTTCCTGCAAATTTCGCATGGATCCATATGAACTGCTTCTGAAGTTGAGAAAGACTACGGATAACCCAGAAGCCCTAAGAGTCAAGGACTTGAGAAAGGCGATTGAATTATTGGTCATATGACAGTAAAAGTGAAGGTAACAAATATACTCAAAAAATTTTATTCACTGAAGGTATTTTTCCCAGAAAGTTTAGACTGATTAACTGAATATAATAAGATAAAATAAAATAGTGACTATTAAGTTAGCCTGAATATTTTCCAGAGTAATTCAAGATACCAGTCCAAAGATCATTTTAGATATCTCAAGAGAGACAGAGATGGCAAGTACTTTTTCTGTTCTACGAATAGAAAAAAAATGTTTTTCAGTAGAGTCTTCACAACACAAATCTTTCCCAGTAAAAAGAGTTCTCTTATCTAAATTGTGCAACTAACAAAAAGGTTATGAAATCCTTAACACATGGTCTTTTTCACAGAATTAGATGGATCCTAAAGACAAGCAAGAAGAAAAATGAAACAAAATTTACTCATTACGACTTACTTAAAAGTCCCTCTACAAAGTTTTCTAAGAATTCAAAGTTTACCTGAGAATGTTTCATTTCTTGTTATCCAGACCCATGTATTTCTGAAGAACTAGAAATTTAGAATCCACAATTCACTGCTTTCAGTGGTAGAAGAACAACAGATCCAAACCACGCATGCTGGGATTTTCAAGGAAGCCTGAAGTAATAAAGTGTTCAAATTATTTTTAAATTCTATGGGAGTGAGACTTCTAACTCCTTAAGGCTGTTGAAAATTATATCTTCTAATATCCTGGAGCCAAAGAAATTAAAATTTTTATAAACCTTTTGTGAACTAGTAACTATTGATTATTTAATGGTTGATTAAACTTTCTTACTAACAGCCTCCAGAATTTCACAGTAAGAACATTAGCACTCATATTTCTATTTTCCATAAATGTCAATTCTGTCTGACATTGTGTGTTATTCAACATGAAAGATATCTGGAAAATAATCCTGCATAGCAGTAGGATATGGCATAAAAGTGATCCACTGAATGCTACCGACAATGAACCAATAAAAAAATTAAACAAGTAAAACTATGAACATTTCTTAAGAATGTATTTTATAAGGTAGAACTTCTGCATTTTCAGAACAGAAAACAAAACTGGTGATTCAGATCTGCATCCCTACCCTGGTCATGCAGAGTAAGAGGCACGAACAGGATGGGATTCCAGTCCATCAGCTATTCCAGGATGGCTTCTCCTATTCCCATAAGCTACACCCTTCACCCATGTGCTACACCAAAAGGCATGAAAACCTTGCTCCTGTTGCAATGAAATGCAAAAGCAAAATTTAACAGCATGAAAATATTTTGTGAAACTAAATTCTTGGCTTTCAGCCAGTTCTAATGGTTAGGACATGACCTGCAATCAATATTGAGTGACTAAAGTCCAATTCTTGAGAAATGAGCTCCTTGCATTGCCCCATAAAACAAGTCCAGGTCCAGCTCCCCTCCTGCCCAAGGCAGGGACAGTCCATCCTTGACTTTTCCTTTATTACTGAGCCAGCAAAAGACATTTTTATCAACACTTCTGAAAAGCTTTTAGCCAGCTGTAAACCATTTTCACAGTTCCTAAGACCTGAAGTTTCTGGTTGGGAAAGCTTCATGCTTATATGGGATTGTGCAGGAGGAGATTTGGTGTGAACAGACCTCACTGGAAAGTTGTGTGTGGTTCTTCAATTAATAATTTTGAGAGATGGGAACACCTAGAATGTATGAAGCTTGGAGATTTCTCTGTATAAGCCTTAGAAACTGAAAAACAAAAACATGTGTATGGTCTAATAATGGGCAAATCTCTAACAGCAAATAAATTCTACTATTTCACTGTAAAAATAAAGAACAGCACTATTTATTTGCATGCCTGGTCAATTTTATTCCTTTTTTAAAATATGGAGAAATAAGGGGACTGGAAAACTGCAACTTTCTATCACAAAAACAATAGGTATTAACCAAAGGCAAAATTCCTAACCTATGTGTACCCTTCCTGCAAATGCGTTCATTGCCTTTGCTTCTCCTGCAGGGCACACTGGTTTGGTCCTTCAAAAATCTCTCTTGCATGAGACCTGAAACCCTCATCGAACAAGATACAAGCAGAAAAATGGAAAAGGTCTTAAGAGGCCAAATACAATATATCAAAACATTAAATGTTCCAAGTTTATAGAGCAAAGTAAACATATTACAATATTTGTAATCAACATAGGGAGTCTTTTATTGCTTTGCAGAAATCTACGCCAAGAAAAAATTGCAGCTCTTTTATTTTTTAATGACACAGCATGCTGTTAATTTGGGTATAATGCCAAAAAGCTCCATAGTGTTATTCAGGAAAGAGTTGTCTACAAACCCCTCAATGTCTTAGATTAAATTGAATCTGAATGGCTAAACCAATTTGAAAAAAAATCAATTTAAAACTAATTTTATCCGCAACATGCAGTTTTTTAACAAACATTGTTCACTACAGTAGAGCTACTAGTGACATCCTTAAGCCAAATACATTTATTCTGCTCGTGACGTTGCATAAAAAAACAGGAACACCTTTCTGGTACTACTCAGACTCCAGAGAAAACAAATGCCTGAATCCTTCCTTCCTCTTTTGTTGTCTCATTCCCATTATTAAAAACAAAGTCCTCCTCCTCACAAACACCTTGAAATTTCTCCTGCCCTGGCTTCCTGCCTATTCACCAAAAGCATCCTCTCTCTCCCCGGGAGTTTTAAGGTCACTCCAAAGCTCCACACAGAGAGTCTCATCCCTTCTGGCCTGAATAGGTCACCACTGGTTTGAAATCTCATCCAAGAGATGAGTATTCTTGTGCCTTTTGTATCCAGATGCTGCAGGTATGGGATTGGTCCATCTTTTCAAGGAATAAGTGAAAGGCCAAAACCTCCCAGAGTCCATCATACACTGACTTCAATAAATTGCTGCCACCTTCCACTCACCAAGAAAACAAACATGACTGCATAAAGCCAAGAACAGGGGCAAGATGGAGATCTCTCCTGTATTTGTTTGGCTCTAACAACAAGGTATCAAAATAAGAACTTGCAATAGTAAGAGATGTAAGGGACAAAGAGCTGAAATACAGGGTGGGTTATCTGCCGAAAAACTATGTGAATAATTAGCCACCTCTGTTCATCTCCATCTCTGAATTTGCACAGGAAGCAATCTTGAAAAATGTATGAAAAAGGAAAATGTATGAAAAAAACAAGCAAATGCATTGGTTGACAAAGCAAGGGATTTTTTTTTTTTTTTTTTACCTAATGCTTATTGCTGCCCAAAAGGATAGTATGCTGTGTCTTTCAAAAAAAACACATAAGCCCAGACAGCAAATTATTTCACACTGTGTTATCATTCGCACATTTATGGTCTGGCCCTGAACATTAATGTGAAGCAATATGAAGTTTCCTGTTATACTTTTTACTGCTTTTGCATTCAGCCTGAAAAAGTCACCTTAACCTTCTAAGTACTGCATTAGTCACACCATCATTTTCTGCATTGGCATAAGGAGAGCAAAAACATAAAAAAAATATTGATTGAATAATTTAGAAAATCTGAAACAACACAATCTTTTGTAATCTCTACTCACCCTTTCATAATTACATTTCTATTAGTTCTTATCAAAATAAATCCCTACTCAATTACAGTCCTTTCAAAGCGAGAAGAAAAAAGGCACCTGAACAAATGCAAAAACACTTTTGTCCAAGTTTAAGTTTCAAAAGGAAGCACAGAACAAGCCTGTTCTTTCATTTATTCTGACACATTCAGAAGTTGCCTCAAAATGTGCTTTCTGGTTTCTCATTAACCATTAAAGTATCTTAAAATCACTTGGGAAAATAATAACAATAATAGTTATAATAATAACAAAACCAACAACCACCACCACCACAATACCACAAGATAATAAGCTCAGTTCCTTTTCAGGAACTGAGGAAAATTTGTTCTACTGTGTAGTGCATTCCTTCAGGGTTTTACTTCTTTGTCCTGTAAGGATTTTCTGTCCTTACAGTGAAGGAAAAAATATTATCCTGTCACAGAATTTACAAAATCCTATTGCTATTATAAATTCTTAAAGAATTGTTCAACAGCCACAAATTGTTAGAAAAGAACTTATTTCCTGTTACATAACAAAAAATTTAAAGTAATTTCCATTAATATTATACAGAACATTTTTGGATGAATTCCTACTAAATCGTTATTGAAAAGTCCTGTGGGACTGAAGTAATTCAGGATATTAATAATTTTTAATTTCACAATTACAAAGACATTTCATTTGACCTAAAAGTTCAACATTAAATTTCCAAACTGGAATGAAAACTATAGGGTTTCCCATTGAACTGAAATACAGTTTTTCCAATAAATAAAAATGGAACTACAAATGGTACATATATTTAAATATTGAACAAAAGCCCACAACAAACAACAAAATCTATTCTATGTATTTAGTTGATTTTATATTTTAACAATAAATAGACCAAAACAGGTTGTCTTTTTGATGTGTTTGTATAATTTTCACAGAGGGAAGACACTGATGAAAGCTTTAAGTTTTTATTTCAGTTCATTCTGCCAACTGAACCCTTGCTTGTATAGAACTTTTTTTAAACAGATGCTTTATTCAGATGTTCTTAAAAATTCAAAGAGAAGACTTGAGGAAATTTAAAGACACTATTACTGCTATTAGAACACTTCTTTGTGTATAATACATCCCACTGGAAAACAATATAACACTAATTGAAATCGTTTCATAAAACGTTTCACATTCATCTCTCAAATTTTACGAGAGCTCTGTGGAGCTAAAAACACTTCAGATTCATTCACCTCTGTCAACAAATAATGAAATTTTAAGGACTGTAAACAGTCATAAGTTTAAATCTAAAGGCTTCCATTAATCTTGATAAAGAATTTCAGTGCATAACTTAGTTTATGTATAACTAAAAAGATTCAAAATGCAAATGGTTTATAACCTAGGCACCAGACAGTCTAATAGCAGCATCCAGTGAATTCCTAGAGCTGTATCTACAACAATGCTGAAGCACCTGAGCCTTAACTTTACTTCCATGTCTCAGTGGAACGACTCCAGGAGTGGTTACTCCCTGTGCTAGCATCTGTTAAATGAGATCCATAATTACAGCTGGCAGTTGGAAAACTGAAGCAAAAAATGAATTAGCATTTCAAATATTTCAGTATATGTACTATTCCCATGTCACCAATTACAGTCCCATCTGTACAAAACTGTACCAAAAATACTTGTATTTTAATAACCTTCCCTTTCATCTCTAAATATTTCAATTGCATTGGAAAATAAATTCTAAATTTGGTTTTTCACCACCAACCACCCTATAGAATGGTCAGCATTGCTATCACCAGCAACAATGCATTACCATTGTACAAATGACTTCCTAATGTTGGAGTGAATTTACTTCCACAGCAGTATGGTTTTCATTATTTCTGAATTGTTGACCATGTTAACCATTGTGAATTATTTTATATATAGATAAAAGAAATATTATGGGTATGCTATGAGATAGAAGTAAGCAAGAAGGTAAGTAACCTTAAAAGATGAGCATTTTCTGTGATCTTGGGCATATATGCTTCCCTCCCCCCCTTATTTTTATTTTCCTGCATCTGCAGAAACAATTCACTACAGTATTTATAAAACTCAAAACAATACAATCCTCAAATAATGCATATGCTGTTAGAAAAGAAAGTTGGAGCAGGCCTAGTTTCCTTTCTTTTTAAGAAGAAAACTTATCTTGAGGGCAAAAGCGGTCCAGAAGTATATGGCATTTAATATTTTACAGAACATATCTTCAGAATATACTCTGTGTTTCTGAAGAATAAATCCCTCCCTACTGAAGTACTTGTGTCTTGCCAAAGAGCCTGAGAAAATGATAGTACTTCAATCCAAGTTAGCATAGATAATAATTTCATTTGATGAAATGGAAAAAAATCACAATACTGTATAATCTGTTATATTTATTTTTTAGTTTCCAGACACACACTCTAGCATTATCAGAAATAAAAAAAGCCTTAGTATGAGAGAAGAATTTTGCAAATTGTCATAGAACATACTCTATCTCTGGTAGAGTAAAAAAAACAACTCTGAACTGAGAAAGAAAGAGTAAAAAAGAACATTTTTACCTGTTTAAGAAAGTCCTGAGACCATATAATTTACTGGTTCTTTATACAACTTTAAGAAAAGAGTATCAAACTATCTGGACTCAGTAACAAAAGAAAAATAGAATGCAAGCTCTGTAATCAGAATTGAAATAAACACGTGAAAATAAAGACCCATAGAGCATCTTTACCTAAGAACTATTCTGTTAAATTGGAACTAAAATTATTTTATTTCATTAAAATTGATACCTTTCAGATCTGTAAAAAGGTAAATAATTTACAAACACGCCCAGGAATTGTTCTTCTAAAACAGGCAGTTCTGTGAAGTTTCAGAGAAGAAGTTTGAGAAAAATATTATGGTCATGAAAAAAGAAACAAAACCAATACTTCAATCTGTCTGCCAATACAAAGCTTTATTTTACATTATTAATTTAAAATGTAATGATGTATATGAAACAGAAAGGTGTTGATTCCACAAGTGCTAGCTCCCAGGAGTCCCACCACTTTGAACATAATTTCCCAGACAAATAGGACTATCTACAAGTATAGTCATATGAAGAACCAGAAATCCCCCCCACCCCCAGTATTTATGAAATACATTAAAACAGCAGACAAGCCCTATCTAGCTATAATACTTCTGTTATGATGCAGTACTTTTACTTTAGAGCATTGTGTTAAAAGCCTATATCATTGTAAAGCTCTACTCTAAATTGCTGTGGAAAAGTATTTTAAAGTATTCCTCAAATACCGTGAACTATAACAAACCCCAAATACTGATTGCAGGCACTACTATGAATTATGTTGTTCAGTAGCAGAAAACTGGCAATAACATCAACTTACAATGCTTATTATGAGACTGAACATTCACCACATGAAAAAATTTAATCACAAGTAATCTCTTCACAAGTTGGATAAAGTGGGGATTAATATTATAAAATCTTAAACTTTTATGCAAGATTTTGTATGTAACTGATAATCCAGCTGTTGGAGATAAATACTCATAGAAGTGTTTGCATGTTTCAAATACCAACTAAAAATCATATTGCATTAGGGATACACATGTGTGAAATCACTGGATAATCAGCATTCAAGTACATCTGAAATACTGTGTTTCCATGTATGAAATAGTTAAGGGGAACAGGCAAAAATCCTGGAAGGGGTTACATGGATTCTAATGTTTCCTCCCTTTCATTCATGGCTGAAAATGTGAAGTTGACAGACGTGTAGTTCATCAACTACAGCATTTAAAAAAAAAAAAAATACAAAAAATAAACCTGACAGGGAAAGCAGTAAAATGTAATAGCTTATTCACTTGATGACATATAAGATTCTGAAGGAGAAGAAATACTTTTAACAACATGGTATTCCTTTAATGGAGACAATCGCTGCATCAGAAGTGACATAAAGAGAAGACAGGCAAGATGACCATTTCCCTCCACACAGGATAAATAAAAAACCAAACAAAACCAAGCCCCCAAACCATTATCATGTGGAACAGAAAAGGCCTTCTTGAAACGCAAAGTCAACAGAGGGACAAGCAGGTGTTTGCATTCTCTGCAGTTTAACTCATGGGCTTCATTATGTGTTTCACAGAAAGAAAAACAGTTTCATTTGTAGTTCTTGCAGGGAAACAAAGAATTTCAACAAGGAGCCCCGATAAACATCTTACGCTGTTAAACATCTTCACCGGGAGAGAGAGAAAAATCTCCCCCGCTGCAAGCAACCGTGGACATCTTTTGTTCCCTGATAAATATTTGCTTTTGTCTTTTGTGATAAGGTCTGCTGCCTTCGCCTCGCGCACAAAAAGGGCCCGCTTGTTTCCGTACAGAAAACATTTAATTAAGATCATTTCCGATTTTCAAGCCGCCCGTGCGCTGAGGAAAAGGACGAGTGAAAGGGGAGAAAACCCGACCCCCGCTGGCTGGGCGGAGGGGCCGGGGAGCGCTGCCCCGAGTCCGGCCGGGACCGCCGGGGAACGCGGGCAGGGAAGGGCCGGGAAAGGCCGGGAAGGGCCGGGAAAGGCCGGGAAGGGCCGGCAAAGGCCGGGAAGGGCCGGGAAGGGCTGGCAAAGGCCGGGAAGGGCCGGGAAGGGCCGGCAAAGGCCGGGAAGGGCCGGGAAAGGCCGGGAAGGGCAGAGAGCAGAGCCTGCCCGCCGTGCTCCGCTGTGTCCCACCGCGCTGGGCAGCGCCGGCGGCAGCACCGCCCTGCCCCGGAGCGCAGCGCTGCACCTCCTGCATCCACTCTCGGCACCGCGCACACAGAGCGGGCCGGGGACGCGATGCTGCACTTTGCTCCGGAGCGGGGGGAAACACTGGGTTGCTTGTTGGGCTTTTCTTTTTTTTCTTTTTTCTTTTCTTTCTTTCTCTCTTTTTTTTTTTTTTTTTTTTTTTAAATCCTTCAAAGAGAAAAGTACAATTTGGGGTTTGCCTCTTTGTCACAATTCAAGGCTCACTAAAACATCAAAACCTTCTTACCCAAGCAAAGAAAAAGAGCAGCTTTAATCATGATTTCAAATATTCTGTCTAAAACAAACAAAAAAGCCATGCCGGGCTCTGTGGACTCTGCAGTGTTAGTTCTCTGAGGACTTCACCCGTTTTATGTACTAGAGTTGGAATACACAAATAGTTTTCCCAATGCAGTACTAGTTTGAAACACTGAAAAGAAAATCTAGGAGACAAAGTCATTATAAAGTGTTTATGCACACACAAATGCAGTACACAACTACCAAAGATCTTAGTCTTTATGTGTATGTTCACTTAATGGAATTAATCCTCTTTATCATGTTGACTGCCTGCAGGACCCAAACCTGGAATATTCTTGTGTGCCAGGTGCTTAGAACAATATTAGTAGATGAGGTTTCACTGCAAGCCTAAGGCACTCAGCAGTTACCTCCCTGCATGCCTCAGGACAACACACCCACTCTTAACCAGAGACTTATTACTTCAGTCTACATGAAATTCTGTTAAGAAATACTGACAGAAAAACTTGGTCTGAAATAAGGGAGAATTAGAATGCAAAATTTAAAGACACGTGATAAAGCCATATCAGTAAGAAGAAACAGAGCAATGATACTCCACTAGGAAATGTTTACAAAGTTGCAAGAAAGAATCATTCCTGCAAACCAAATATAAACCACAGGAGATTAACTCATACGGCAGACAGGACATAGTCCTGAGAGATTTTCCTTGGTTTACTATTCAGATTGCAAAGTGGAATTTTTTTTCCCTTCAAAACTTAGCACGATAAACTACATTTCTATTTATACCATGTTCAGAGATCAAATTTTTTTTTTCTCCAAGACTATCAAAGTTTTTATTTCATGAATGAATTTGTATGACACTAAAGACAACACCATAAACAGAAGAAAAAAAAATTGTAAATGCAAATAAATCAAAGTCATTCTATCCTTCTCTGGCCATCTGTCTCCCCATGAATACACACACGGAAAATAGAATTTGCTAAAAGCAGCTACTTTAAGTCTATCACATTATTGTTCCAAGTAAAAAAAGACAAGAGCAAAAAGTGCTAACAGTATCATCTTACCTGCCTTTTAAGCAAAAGTGTAAAAACACAACACACAAGAAAGCCTTCAAGCTGACAAAGAGTTCGGATTAGCAACAGCAACTGACCCAGTGAAAATGAATCAGACTCACTTTATTTTTTTTAAATGAGACAGATTACTCCCCTACATATTGACACATCAAAAAATTATGATTACAGATCAACTTGATAATACGGTGCATACCATACACTTCTATGCTCTTAGCAGGTTTTCTCATCAAAGCACTCATTCAACAAGAAGTATTTTTTATGATCCCATAAATGATGTGCTAATAATTTTGAACTGAGATAGGTAAATGCACCTTATGTTTCCTGTTTTGCATAGACTCATATCATAAGCTCTCTAGAAGCTGTCAGCTGAAAGCACCATTTTTTTTAACCTCTTGAACATCCTAAAACTCCAGTGTGAAATTAAAGTTAATTTTCTTAACAGAACCACTAATTTGACAGGATTGTTTCAAGGTGGCCATATACATATTACTATGTATAAGATCAGAGCCTAAAAGACAATATTTTAAAAGTAAATAATCAAAATCTTTGGTATGCTTGTTTTGTGTATCTATGAACAGTGGAATGCAATGAGGGATACATTTACATTTTTTTAGGGGAGGAATTCTATAATAAATTATAATGACAGTACCACAAACAGAATAACATCTTTTCACAGTTTGTGTGAATTTGATAAAGAAGAAAGCCATAAACAAGACCAAAGAGTGTAATGGGATTAATCCAAGATTATCTTAATTGATCCTCTTCATAAATACAGTGAAACCACATCCACTTAAGAGCATTCAAGAGGATAATGAGTAAGCAGGAATTACCCAACTTCAACGTCAGCATTGGGCTGACAATATCAAACAACTACGCAGAATAGTGGACACAAACTAAACTAAGATAAAAATTAAAAGCTTCTGCCACTTACAGAAGGACCAACAAGAGACCTACCTGTGTATCAGCTTTTGTTTATATAGGCAGGGCAGATAAAGATAGCTGTAAACTTGAGACTACTTCAGTATGGCAGGAATATGCTTCTTAGCACATGCTTATACTCTAAAAAAGTGAGATAAAGCCTTTTCCAAAGGCAATCTGGGTTATTTTTCTGCCTACAAGTCTGGGGCCAAAAGGAAGACATTTTTATTTATCAAACAAAATGTGGTAGGACTATTCATAAGTGGTTCAAACATGTTTAAGAAATACTGAAGTGCACTTAGTACCTACTCCAATATCTGACCATCGTTTAAATAACACATGACTAAAAACATTAACTGTTAATAATCAGAGAGAGCTGGAAACTTTACTTAAGGAGCTATGGATCATAAGTTAACCTTGTCTTTATCAACTCAGTAGGAAAAAGAAGAAAACAAAGGCAAATACACAACAAACAAAACCTGCTGCCTATCACCCACTGGCAATTCAATCATGTTCCATACATTAAAATATGAAAAAATGGGATGGAACATGAAAAAATATCTAGCTAAAGCTTTTCCTGCAAAAAAATTTTTGTATCTATATCACAGTCATTACCATCATATTTGTTGTGTTGCAGATTTATGTTATGGAGGGGCTTAGTGTGCTCAATTTTAACATAAGTCATCTGTCATCACATATTTCCAACAGTCTGAGTTTATATTTTCTGACTGAAGGTATACATAGATAAGCTGTCTGAGTGTTCAGGGACAGGACTGGGAAAGCCAAAACCCACCCGGAACTGAGTCTGGTGAGAAATGTGGAGGACAGCAAGAAGGGCTCCTACAAGTACATCTGCAGTGACAGAAAATGTGGGCCTGAAATGGAAATGGAGACGGGGAAATGGTGACAGGGAACATGGAAAATATCAAGGTGTTCAATGCCTTCTTCCTCTCTGTCTTTACTTGTTCAGGTAGGAATCCCAGGCCCCCAAGCCTGGGGAAATCTGGAACAGGGAAGTATTACACTCAGTGAAGGGGGATCAGGTTAGGGAACATTTAAAGGAACTGAGGTAGACATAAAGAAATCCCTGAGACCTGATGGGAAATACCCATGACTGCTGAGGGAGTGGGCTGATGTCCCTCCTAGACCACTTTCAGTAAAATATGAAAGGTAGTTGTGACTTGAACAGGTTCCAGAGGACTGGAAAAGAATAAATATCACCCCCATCATTCAAAAAGGTCAGAAAAAGGATCCAGGGCTGCTCAACCTCACCTCAGGCTCTGGGAAGGCACTGAGACAAATACACAAGAAAAACACTCCAGATGTGTTGCAGGCAAGGCAACGATAGGTGTAATAAGCATAGGAAAAGGGAAAATCACACTGGACCAACCCAAGAGCCTCCTATGATGAAATGAGCTGTGAAAATTCACCTTGATTTTACATGGCCTCTCATAATATCCCCACAGACAAAGGAATGAAATATGGACTAGGTGAGTGGACAGTGAGGTGGACTGAAAACTGGCTGAACTGCCAAGCTCCAAAGGTTGTGATCAGCACAAGATCATCCGGAGGACAGTCCCCAGTGGTCTACCCTCGGGAATAATATTTTTTAATTCTTTTCCCCAATGACAGAGGTGATGAGACAGAACACACACACACAGAGAGTTTGCTGATGATGCTCAACTGGCAGAAGAGGCTGATATGCCAAACAGTTGTGCCATTCAGAGGGAAGCAGAGAAATGGGCCAACAGGAACCTCCTGAAGTTCAACAATGGAAAATACAAAGTCCAGAACGTGCGGAGGAATACCACCAGACAGCACTGCACACGGAGGGCTGAGCAGCTCGAAGGGAGCTCTGCAGGAAAGGACCTTGTGGCCTGATAGACACCAAACTGATCATGAGCCAGCAATGTGCCCTTGCAACATGCTGACATGCTGGGCTCTACTAGGATAGGCATTGCTAGCAGGTTGGGAGAGGGGATCCTTCCCTGGGGAGGGAAAGCCCTGGGGAGACACATCAGGAGTAGAGGGTCCCAAGCTGGGCTCCCCAGTACAAGACAGGTGTCTTGTATGGGACATTCTGGAATGAGCCCAGCAAACGACCACAAGGATGATTAGGGACTGAAAAATCTGTCATATGAGCAGATATGAGAGCTGGAGTTGTTCACCTTCCTGCCTCAGCCCATCTCTGATTCTGTATGTGAGGCACTGTCATAAGCTTCATGCTAAAACACAACAGCTACATATTCACTGTTGTCAGCTACCAGAAATATGCCTGTTAAATTATCCGGGCTGGAGGAAAAAGAAAAGAAATCAAAACCAATTTGAAGTTAGATAAGTGGATCCACAAGAGAAAGCTATAAAGTGAAGACAGATGTGCATCATCCATTTAAAAAAAAAAAAAAAAAAAAAGAGGAGAGGCTGAGGGAGCTGCGCCTCTTCAGCCCACAGGACAGAAGGCTCAGGGGAGAACATATTGCTGTCTACAACTGCCCAACCAGAGGATACAGAGAAGACAGAGCCAGACCCTTCTTACAGGAAGCTTACCCTTCCACTGTGAATCCCTAGATTCACAGTGGAACTACAACAATCAAAAGCCAGAACATGGGAAATTCTGATTATATATAACAACTTTTATTTATTTGTTTGTTGTTTTACCATGAGAGTGGTCAAACACTGACACAGGGTGTCCAGACAGGCTGTGGAATCTCCTAACAAGGAATTCAGGGGAGGAATTCAAGACATACCTCTACACAGCTCTGAGCAACCAGATCTAATTAGATCTGTTTCTGGAGGTCCCTTCCAGTCTCATTTTTACAGTGATGCTGTGATCACAATGACTGCAGAAAGACTAAGTATGTATTTCTTAGGCAACTCTCCAAGCATAAGTACATGGAGTACAGGAGCTTGTAACTGCTTTGGTGTTGATGAAAGTGAGAAGAATAAAAGAACGAATGTCACAAAAGACAACAAACTTCTCCTCTTTCAAACTTGTTACTCTGCAAAACTATCAGCAAGAAGTTACCTTAGTTATCAAAGATCATTTTGGAAGATTTCCATAACTGACACTTACTTTACATTTGTTTTATTAAGTACATAACAAAGTACACAAATATGACAGCAAGCTTTTCACTTCTGAAGTCACATGTCATTTATACCTTTCACTGTTACTCTGTCAACACAGTGGGTTTTTTTTCCTCACAGACACACATAACCAAGTGTTATCTAACTCCTGGTGAAGGTTCTTGGATGTACTACAAGATACATCAGTATTATTAAGTGAACTTACACCAACAAAACAAAGCAACGCAAACTAAACAAACAAACAGAAAAAAAGTTATTAATGCCGGAGAAGAATCCTGAAGATAGTTAGCAAACATGTGTCGGGCGGTGGCCTGGGGAGGGGCAGAAGATGAAGCTGGTTGTTGCAATACCCTTCTAACATTTTTTGAGTAATTACAGCAACCCCCACAAGTACAACCCTGTGCTGGACACCCCCACTGAAGGCAAAACCCCGAGGGCGAGGGGATGTGCTTGGCAGAGTTTTGAAACCAGCTCAGCTGCTGCCTGGCCAAGGTTCTGTCCATAAGCACAATGCCAATGCAAGCAAAGCCTTCCTCACTTCAGCCTTGGCACAGTCACAGAATCACACAAACAATTAGATTGGAAAAGACCTCTCAATCATCGAGCCCAACCTGTGAGCAAACACCACCACGTCAATTAGACCATGTCCCTCAGTGCCACATCCAACCTTAAATACCCTGAAATACCTCCAGAGACAGTGACCCCACCACCTTTCTGGGAAGTCCATTCCAGTGTCTAATCACCCTTTCTGTGAAGAAAATCTTTATATCCAACCTAAACCTGCATTGCCACAGCTTAAGACTCTGTCCTCTCTTCCTATTGATATAAAGAGAGCTCCCTTTCTCGCATGGGAATGTACAGACAAGGAACTGGCAGTGGTGCTTCCTTTGCACTTTAACCAATTCCACAGTACAGATATGCCCTGAATCCACAGGATTTAGATCTCAAACCGACATCTACCTCTGGCATGTTCATGCTGGGACCTCCTCCCCTCAGAGCAGACCTGGGATCACTGCTCCCATAAATACCTCAACTGATTCCACTCAGGTCCAGGTGTTCTCCCACTGGGACTGATAACAGAGCAGTCAGTGATGAGGACAAACCCCTCAGAGTGATATGGTATTTGTTCACAGGGGAAAAAATTGGAGCAAACAGGTCTGAAATAGATTCACACGCTTCCCTGTTTTCCCTTGAACTTCACCATTCCTTGAATCCTCTTAAAGACCACTTGCCTGTTACAGGTCCTTTCCCTTGATAAACGCTGGCATTGAACATTCCCCCATACAAAAGGGATTTTTAGTTGATTACTGATTCTTTGTGCTCTAGATGCCAGCTAGACAGAAGTGTTGTGCCCCTTTACACTGCATTCTAGATGCTATATGAACTGTTACTTTGGTTTTCTCCAACAAATTTAAAGGCCAAACTCACATTAAAAAACTAAAAAATAAGCCAGCTATATAATAAAACATTTTTGGTAGAAATGACCCTAAAAGGAAATTAAACTACAGACATCCAAAGGAGTTTGCATAGTACATTCTGACTGGCATAAATGGAAACAGCACTTCTTGGCACTGTGCTTGATGACATACAAATTTATTAGAAAAGATTTTGCTGCCCTGAAGACTTCATATATTTTTTAGCTACCCAAGAAACCTCTAAATCAGTGGTTTAATTCACTGGCTAGTGTTTAGAGAGTTCCTATGAGCTGTAGGAGTTAATTTTCTTCAGGGCATGAGTTTTAGGTTACATTTTTTGTTTGAGAGAAATAAATTCCAAATGTCATCCATGTGCTTTCCTCTGCCTAGCAATCGCTTGCAGGCATCATCCTGCACATCTTTTACTAGGGAGTTAAGATGGGCATCTTCATTCTTTCCTATTGGGCTTTTCCTCCAAAAGATTAATTTCCAGCTTTTCTTGTTTGCTTTATACTGGGCTTGTATTCCCAGGCTACTTCTGTAGGAAATTGCATGTTTCAGACTATCTTTAATATCTAAGAAGCCTCTTTGAAAGGGCCAGCTTGTCCTGAAACAAGATTCAAGATAAATTGGGTAGCCAGAAGCTTCATATACAAGCACCCAAAGGAGAAGGTCAGATATTTTATTCTTAAAAATCAATTGAAGGCATCTACTCTCTGTGGATGTTTAATAATATTTTTAGGACACTTCCTCGAAATTTTTTCTTTTAATCCTTTTCACTCTAAGCTTCTAAATGGACCCTTACTTGTACTGCTAATTTATGCGGTAAGTGATGTGAATAAACCAGTTGTAATCACTTAGGCAACCAATTTTGCCATTCCTTATCTCTGTTATCCTTTTTCTTCTATCTTTTGCTCATCCTTTCGCTCAGACATAAGTTCAAGAAATAGCCGAAGGTTCTGAATGTTGTTTCCTCAGTTTTTCCCTGACTGGCGGGTTGGCTATACCAGAGAGATCAGAGAATCAGTGTCAGAGTTCACCATGTTATGCTCAGGCCAAAAAGGGGAACATGAAAAATGCCAGTGTCTCTGAAGTGTCTCTGAAGTATTCAGAAACCCACTGAAACCTAAAAGAGACCAACTGAGGCCCTGCGAGACCTACTGAAATGTTAAATTAAAAGTCTAGAGTACTTCTATGAAGTACTGCAGCAGACCCCCTTGGAAATCCATGGACTATTTTTCTTCAGTAAATTTGAAATGGATCTGAAAAAATGAGGAATGATCTGTACTCTTCATGGATATTACTGCTTGCCAGTTGTTCAATCTTTAGTGTATTGAAGCTCTGCCATTTTATACTAATGTTGTAATTATCACCACACCAAAACAAAAACATACATTCAGTGAGTGCTATAAATAACTACAATTGATTGCGTGCCGTAAAGAATTGCAATTAATTCTGAAGAAAAAAATCCCATTTTTGGTTCAGAGTAACTGTAATAAATACAAATTTCTCTTTCTAAGGGCAACCTTAATTTGATGTACTCTTGTACTTGTCAACTTCTTAAACAGAACTCCAGTTCTGGGGCCGCTTTCCATGTATAATTATCTCTCAAATGATACCAACCCAATTAACCTCCTTCTGTGTCTCGTTTGCACTCGAGCCAAACCCAGAAGCATAGTCACAGACAGCCCAGGAAACATACAGTCAACCTGCTTTTGGTTTGGGACTTCTATGCCAAAATCCAAAATTGCCTCAAGCAGGTCCTGATTGAAGCAGCAAATATTCTGCTCAGGCCTAAGTTGTTTTTTCAACATGGAAAGAATATAAACTCTTCAGCTGCAGAGGCCTAGAGCTCTCTGCTTCAGTTTTCACTTGCTCACTATTCTGAACGCTTGCTACCTGGGCAAATTTGAGCAGTTTTGGCAGTAATATAAAAGGCACCTTCCCTTCTGCCCTGCTGCATTACAGAAGGGCAGGATATACTTTCTGGAGCAGGCTGCCTGAATATCAGCAGAAAGATGGGATTCCTCTAAATTTCTGAATCCTTCTGGTGGAAAGGGGAACAATGGAGCAAAGAAGATAGATCATTTTAACTTAAAAAAATTCACAGAAATAGATTTTCAATCTATTCTTCCAGAAATAGATTGAAAATAACATTTTGGAACAGAAAAGGCTAGTTGCCATTCAGAGACAACATTTGCCAGCCTGAAGGCAAAGTCATTGCAAACCTGGACAGGACAAAACAAAAGTCCTAAAGAAGCACGTACAGAATATTTTAAAACATTAAATATCTAAAAAAGTAGAAATGTATACAACAGAAAGTCCATGTACAAGGTCCAAAAACAGCATTAAGTTCAACAAAGGCTGATAAGTCTCTGTGCCTCCTTTAGCATCAAGCTCATGGCATGGAAGTGTTTAAAAACTGTGCTTTACTTTATGTGATTTTTTTAAAAAATGTTCTTTGGGGTATAATTGACTTAAAGCACAAAAATTCCAAGCAAAGAAACTGGGACTGCATTTTCCCTATCCAAGTCATCAGCTTCACACTAATTGAGTAATAACCACACAGTAATTAATGCAGCTGCCCCTTACCATTCAAGCTGTAGACTTAGTGTTTAAACGGGGATTTGTTTTTCCAGATATGCAGTGCAAAATCCCTAAAGACCTAGAAAAGGAAGGCAATAAAAGGCAGTTAGAAAGGCATGTGTTTTACTAAGTTTGACTGGAGATCTGTTAATTTTGTGTGATTTCTGGTCTGAGATCTAGCTGAACACATCAGTGGGAGGCTATTTAAACAAGGCTGGAATTGACACCTTCTGAATTTTCAACACTATTGCACCAATAAAGGGTAACCTGGCAGCATTAAATCATCATGTCACATGCCAAATGTTGTGTTCACAGTTACCTTCAAGTGCTGGGCTGAACTCACCCTGACAATGCTGTATAGGAATGAGGCATTCCCATGTTGCTTCAATGCCCCCCTTTTTGAGAAGGCACTGATAATACTCCTTTGCATTTAGTCACTTCTGCTAGAACATATAGCTCTAAGGCTACTAGTGCACAACTAATTTGAACCTTAAACCTATATCTACTTGGCCAATTAACACACTCCTCATTTTTTTTTTTGTAAACTTACATATTCAAGTGGGTGAGATATGCTACACCAAAGTTAAGAGCAGTTTTGACTGTTGCTTTTTACTGACCTTTCTCCTCAGTGCAAAAAAAAAAAAATAATTAAGTGAATGTTGTTGAAGGTTTCATCTGGTTTAATACTGAAAAATTCCCTAACTTACCACTTTATACTGAGGAGAACAATACTTCCATTATCACTTGAAATAATGATTAACGTTGTCTCCACTGCAGATGCTGATTATAAAGCTCTTTATTTACAAGATAAATACATTGGCCTACAATCTTATAATAATGTATCAGAACATCTCTTTTTTATCCACACCATAGTCTGAGCTAATGAGTCTTGCAGAATACAGAGGAATCAAACTCCAAAAAAAGCTACAATAGGATCGTTTTCCCTCATACACCTTCAAAATCTACTCTGTGTTTCAGGACATACTCAGCAGGAAGGCGCTCACTAGGGGCATTCAAAAGGCTAAAGAGGGAGAAAAATCAAAAGAATGAAAAATATTTATAGTTCTGATAGAAACCGTTGTACAAACCCAGTGTTCATGTTTGTTTTGATTTTTAAACTGGGAGTATATTTCAAGCAATCTATAAGAGATTTTAAACAGTAATTTGAACTCTTAATACTATATTATTAAAGCAATAAATGTAACAGTTAATATTTCAAAATATTCTCTCTCTTTCTTAAATCAGCATTTTACTTGTGATGTTCACCAGATATTATTCCTACTAAATAGCAAGGTATGCACAACCAACAACTGAAGTCAAATGAATTGAAGGAGAATTAATAAAAAATAACCTAATTTTTATAATAGTATTACTTCTTATGTAGCTATAATACTATAGGTAAGAATTAGTTATAATGGCCAGGAATGCACATACACCAACACACACACACCCCAATTCCAGAATCCTTAAGAAATTATCACAGCATGATCTCCACTTACATGTGGAGTGCTAACACTACTTATAATGGAGACTGCAGAGAGGAAATATCAGCAAAGATCAACCATGTAAATCTTTCTGCAAGCACCGGAACTGACACAGCTAATTAAACTGGTTTGTGTAAGAAACAGCCAAGTCTATAAACACATTAGAAAGACAAGTAATTCAGTAGTTAATTCGCATAACAAAAGCAAGTCCATAAAGTTGTTTCCAATTCAACACTGCCCTTAAGAAGTGTGGTCTCCTCAAGAGGGAGTGTGTTGAGGCAGTAAGGGCCATCAGCTCAGCACCAAACAGTATATGATGTGGGCACGAATCAACTATCTGCTCCCAAGGAGAAAATGGCTAAAAGTTTATGGAAAGGTCAGGAAGGGTCCTCTTGTCACTGCTCAGGTCTCTCTCTACCAACATCTGCCTCCCTACCATTCCTGGATATAAGCAAAAAAAAATCAAGATCCACTGTAAGAAACCCACAGCAAAAGTTCCAAACCAAGCTATTAATTTCTCACCTTTATATTATTGCTTTAGAGAATTCAAAATATACACACTTAGTAAGAGACACATGAATAAAAATCCACTGGTTTGAATTTCCAAGCGTCAGTTCTCCAAAGAGTCACTTGATAAGAAGGTGGAGCTTTTTGGTTTATTTATTCAACTGAATGAAGTGGTATTACCTCCTGCACATTTTACTTAAGTAATCACACTCTAATGACTTATTCTTCCATCCTGTCCCAAAGTAAAGTGAAAAGTAATTTCATTTTCACATTGCTTTCCGTATTGGAACAAGCACAACTCCTGGCATTACTCCTTATTACAAGCTTTGCCTTTCTTCAAAGACAGCTTTGTTAATATTATCAAAATAAGAACCTCTGGAGTGATATTTCTGAGCAAGCAAAAGTTTAAAACAGTTTTGGGAGAGGGTGAGGGTACTTACTGGGAGAAGAATGACAAGAAGTACAGGAAAAGGGAAAAAAAAGGCCCAGCTAGAAGACCTGCAGAGTACTTTACTGAAAGTCCAGATGTCAACCAGGCTCAAACAGAATATAAAATTGTAAAGTTTGGGTAGGACTGGATTTTGTCAGGATGTTCTCATGCTGAGCTTGGAGAATTGGAACAGGAAGATGGACAGAGATGTAGGCAGTCTGCCATACACACAACTTCCAGCTTCATTCATTATGGTTTATACACAATAATAACACCAAAATATAAGCTCTTTGCCTCTTTGCGTTCATCCCCGTTTTCACAGGAAAAAAAAAAGGATCCTAAAAACCAGCTGCTTTAGTTTTCCACATCTCTTCCCCATCAACAGCTAAGCCAGCTGTCCAGTGAATGCTGTCCAATACTTGCATGAAGTAGAGGAGGAGAAGAAAAGAAAAATGCCACCCCTGTGCTCCAATTGGAAAGTTTCACTGCTGTCTTGGGCACTGTGTTTTCTGAGTGCCAACTTGGGTTTTATAAGTGATCCCTGCCAGCCATCCTGCTCTTCCCTCTCAGTCTGGGAGGAACAGATGGAGCAAAATCAGGTCTTCTGCAGGGGTTTTAGTGACAAGTTACTGTATTTCCAGTTAAAAAAAAAAAAAAGAACCCAAACAAAAAGAGACAAATGTCAAAGAAAAGGCTAATGAAATATACTTGTTCATAAATGCACGCTGAAGAGAACAACAGAAAGAAAAGTTGCCAGTGGCAAAAGAAGATATACAAATAATGTTTAAATACAGAAAGTCTCAGTGTACTGTGAAATATTATATATATTTAAAAAAAAAGAAAAAAATAACATTGCAATTATTTGAAAGCCCATCTCAATGGACATATGTGAGCTGGGTTTTTTCCCCCACTTATTCAAATATTAGTTTCAAATGCCCTAGTTGTAACTTTGGAAAGCATAATCCAAGAGATTCAAGATATCTACTGGACTGCAAAAAGGACTGCAAAAAACTACAAAAAAAATCTATTCAGGAAGAGAGCACAAATCATTATTTTATTAATATCTACAAATGATGAACTGTTTGGGGAGGTAAAGTATAGATACTGCAGTTCAATAGCTTGAATAACTTACTGAGGGATACATCTGCTTGCGAAATGAAAAAAAATCTATAGCTGAATAGAAACTTGCTTCATAAAAAAAAATACAGTCAATTTCAGGAAACTTCTAACTGGTAGTTCATCTCTGTAGAGCATATTCTAAGCCATTTAAAGATAACTGTGGTGAAGTTTGTAAGTCATCTGTACCTAAAGCTTGGACACAGAGGGGTCCCTCGAATTGCCAATGTCTTGATTTGCATGAAGTAAACCATATTTGTTTTCAAAGTAAGATGTTTTCAAAATATTTTGCTTAAGGTAATAGAGCAAACAGAGAACCTGTTATGGATCTCAAAGACATTGCCCTGGGGCTATTTTATTCCGCAGCCATCTAATATGGGGACTTCCAATCTCCGAAGCACCTGGAACTGGCTGCCATCACAGAAAACATATTGAGCAGATGGCCTGCAACCTGTTTCAGCTTGCAATCTCCACGGCCCTAAAACATTAATTTCAGTAAAATATGTAGTGAAACCTCACCAAAATGTGTGATATTTGTAAAGTAGGATTTCATTTTGAAACCCTCTTGAATCAACATAAGTTTAATTTGCATTTCATTGTGCTAGCCTAGTATATGTCAGGCACGTAACCCTAACCTGTATCAGAACATCAAAAGCACCTGCAGACAGAGAAAACCTCACATATTAAATACATTTTTTTAAAAGAGCAAAACAAAAAAGGGTGGGGCTGGTAGTTTTAAAAAAATATACTCTCTGATCATAAATGAACATTCAGAACATAGATCTAGACTGAACCTAATCTAAAGTAAAAACCTCAAAAGCGTCCCCACATGTGGATATCAGGTCCTCAGCACAAAATGGTTTGCTTTTCAGATTTGGCTCTACTGCACTCTAATGTTTGCTAATGTAAACGAGCAAACTGATGCATCCAGTTTTAACTGTGATTTATTCTGAAGAGCTACATTTAAAATTTTAGGCTCTTGATAAGCTTTCAGCATATTGCAGCTGTTCCAATAAAGATCTAGTGCAAGAGTAGTGCCAAATCTTTAGCTTAGTTTCAGACACATGAAGCAAATGTAAGATGCTTAAACAAACGGACATTTATTACTGCTTACTCAGGGGTGATTTGGCCTGAACCATCAGTAGGATTCAGTGGTACTTCTCAGTGTGGGCAACCATCATGTTTCTGGCATAGTCCACTGAAACCTCAGCCACAAAAATATGATCAAAAATCCTGGGACCATCAGCTGTGTAAGCCAAACTTCAACAGAAGTGAGATTTCTGAAATTAATATTCAGTGGTTTCCTAGCTTTTTACAAACACATTTTTGAAAGAGTTTCTTTCCTGATAGCCAGCATTACAGCTTTAACTATACATAAGTAATTTGTAAAGATATCTGTATGCCAAACATCTGGAACAAACAGGATTTCAGCCAGGCAGGAATGACTTCACTGCATGAAGGTGCTTTGGACTCCCCACGGGACAGCCAGCTGACCTACACACAGTCTTGGCTGCAAAACTGCATCCTTTAAACAAGTTACACAGCAAAGGAGACTCATTCCACTCCTGCACTCCCCAAATATTTATCCATTCTCCTTAATCCTCATCGTGCAGCCAATAGCTCTTTGGCAAGATGTAAGGCTAAGGATGTCAGTCCTCAGCTGCCTCTGGGAGGCCTGGAGCTGCAGCCACTTAATTTTTTTATGTCCTCATAAAATCTCCTCTGACTTTTGGGTTGAGTTGACACAACCCATACCCTTGGTAAGCACTTCCACAGATGTGCAGTCACAAGCTGCACAAATTCCCTCTGTTGTGGTCCTTCTCCTCTGGAAAGACAACAGGTGACTCAGATCAGCAGGTGTTGCCCTGGAGAAGAGACACCAAAGACCAAAGGCGGTTCTGAAGAAATGTACGTGTGCTGCCCACAAAACAGGATGCTCAGGAGCAAGAGAGAGACCCGGTGGGAGACCAGGGAAGTAGTTGCTCTAAGATTGATTTAGAAGAAAAGAAGTACATGGCAAAGGAACAAGAGTTCTGATTCTACAGTGAGGTTAGTCAACTGCATTGATTTGTATCTGTGTCGCAGTAGGTTTAGCTCCCCTCACATTTCTGATTATTAGCAGTTCACGTATATTTTTATTACATTAGACTTTTCACTCCGTTCTCCAAAGTTATCAAACTTTTATGGTACACCAGCAAAGTAAAATTTGCTTTCATGGCATGTCTATGGGTGTGCCTATCTCCTATACTTTGTTGGTGTTATGACAAGTCGAACACACACAGACTCAGAAAACAGACCTGTTCTATAAAGTACTTTTCCTTAGTGTTAAAACAGTACTTTATGTTATCCTTAAATGTGAGGACAGATTACTACACCAGTTACTTCAAAGTGGTGTAAATTACTCCATGACAGCAAATCCCAGCTACAAAGTGTGAACAGTACATAGTCAAATGATGAAGAAACTTTAGGTTGTATGAATAGATATGCTTGACTCCTCTATTAAACATTGATGTCGTAAATTAATTCACTAGATAGGCTGTTCTTCAGAGTTAGGACCTTGTAACAGGACCACTTAATATTCTATGATAAACTGTAAGGACGAGCAATGCTGAGTTTAAAAAAAAACCCTTACCTGAGCCCTGGTATCCACCTCCTCCCAGTTATCTAATTCCTAGTGTTATATCAAATTCTGCCTTTCCAACATGCACCTAACTCAATCTGTGAGTATGCTTAGCAGACTTTTCAGCTGAGCAGCTTGAATGTTTATCATTAAATGGTACTGTCCATGCTTAGTAGTTTACAATGTACTAAAGCAAAGCGCAGTCGCTTCATGAACTGTTACAGAATTCCCTGTCAAAATTGGTTCATCTCTTCCCTCTTTCAGCTGCAGAAATTTTCAATAAGTAGGTTAAAAAAACCCCAAAACACAAAGTAACTGTTAAAATATTGTATTTTTCTCCCTTGTCTGAATCAGAGATGCTAAAATTATCATCCAATTTCCTCCCTAAAGCCAAACCAAACTAAACAAAAAATCTAAATCAAATAACCCAACAGCAACAAAACCTCACTTTCTGATGCAGAAAACACTCCAGCTTCTGAGCTTCACAGAAGTTACAACACCTCAAATACTGTATCTAAAGGAAAAACTGGAAAACTCATCAAATTTCACTACATGTATTATCTCTATCACATTCAGAACAACTGTGTATCATTTAGGAAGTGTGTTAGAGGTGTGTTATCTTAAGTTCCACATCATGCGTGTATGCTGAAAATTTTAAAGATACTTCCAACAAAGAGGGGAAAAGGAGTAGCTTGCTTACTTTGTCACTTACATTGACCTATTTTAAAAGAGCTTTCACAGTAATTTAAAAGTAATCAATCACTTAAGGACAAACCAATCTTTCTATTTACCCAAGCCAGGCAAGGATTGCTTTTCTAATTTCATAAGGACTCATTACCTGGTAGATGAAAAACAAAACATAAAGCTAAAGTATAAAAAAAAATTAGAAACTGAGGTTTTATTTTATTTAGTTTAGCATATAGTCCAGAGAGCAGATTTACAACTTGGAAAACTTACTGCTTCTCAGTAGTGTAAAATACATTTTTGCATGCCCCAAAAAACCAACAATTTTGTATTAAGTAACCATCTCTTTCAATTGTTCATCTCCCTGTCCTGCTTTGCTCCAATGAGTCATCATTTTAATCCTCCAAGTGCTTCTGCTGCACTTACACCATAGCACATAGATATCATCTGCTTTTCAGCTCAAGAACTGATACAAGAAATCATTTCACACCCTCCAGCCCAGTAACTGAGATATTTTACAAGAGGAAGAGTCTGTCTGCTGGTCTTGCTCCTTCTAAAATACCTTGTGCAGATCACTATGTTCTGCTTCTGAGAAGGGCCCAGGTCAGAGCAGGGGCATATGGAGGTTTGGCCCCTGCATTGCAGGGGGAAGAGTGACTGTCCCATTCCTGCTCCCTGCATTGTGGCCAAGCAAAGCCAGCACATTTGGCTACCACTGAGGCTGCTGAAGGCATTTACAGGCTGTCCCACAGCACTGCAGGCCTGGTGCCTGTGACAGGGCTGAGGATTCCTCACCACCCAGGAGCCCTGGAACCCCCTGAGGGGACACAGCACAGGGGTGTGGCAGCCTGGGCTGAGCCTGGCCCCAGGGGGCTCCTCCAGAGCCAGCATGGAATGTGCCTGAGCTCCAAGACAGCTCTGCCACCTCTCCACTGTCCCCATCAGTCATCACCAGAAGGAGCCAGAGGGAACAATCCAAACTCCGGGTGGTGAGTACCCATGTCACACTGCTCCAGGGTATGGCATGGCAGTCTTCATCATCCTCATGAGGAGAAGCAGAGGGACAGGCACTGATCTCTTCAGTCTCGTGACTAGCGACAGGACTCGAGGAGACAGCAGGAAGCCATGTCAAGGGAGGTTTAGTTTGGATATCAGGAAAAAGTTCTTCACCCAGAGGTGGTTGGGCATTGGAAGAGGCTCCCCAGGGCAGTGGTCACAGCACCCAAACTGACAGAGTTCAAGATGGACCACACTCTTGGGCAAATGGTGGGATTCTTGGAGTGTTCTGTGCAGGGCTAGGAGCTGGACTCAATGATCCTGATGGATCCCTTTCAACTCAGCATATTTTCTGACTCTGTGGTGGCCCATTACCTTCACATACCTGGAGACTTGCCTGCTTCCCCTCAACACAGCAGCTTCCCCTCACTCTCCATGCCCACAACTCCTCCATGGCACCAGCCAGGAGCCCTGGTGAAGCTTCAACCCTGCTGCTGCTGCTGGACAGTGCATAACCACGTGCAACAATTCTGCCCCTCCAGCAGCAGGAGACTTTAGAGTTCATCACGGATGCCAGGTGGCCAGGAACAGGGAGTCACTGCCAACATCTGTTGCCACCCCACTGCCTGCCACGCTGGCACAACTCCCTGATGGCCACAATCACTGCCTGGCCCCTTGGTAGGGCCCAGCATGGCTGCAACCCCTCTAACTCACACCAGAAAACTGCTTTAGTCAAGGATTTCCAGAGAAAATTATAAGTAAAAATAATAGAAGAGGCCTGCTTCATTTCAAGAAAGGTGAACAACAGTTAAAAAAATTCCTAAGAATACCTATTGACATCAAGTTAGTTCAGTGCTTCTTCAGTTTTGTTTCTTTTTAACATGCAATTTGATATCTTGAGGGATCAGGTTATTTTGTTTTGTTTTTTTTTTCCCCACAATAAAACACTTGCTCCTTTCAAATAGAAGCTTTTAAACACAGAGTAATCCTAAAAAAGTCTTTCCCTTCTACTTAGAACCAGGGAATAGTTTTCTTATATCTGGTAAGGAAAACAATTGCTTCTGCCCTTGTTGCAGGAGTGTTATGCTGGAAAAGTTGGTCCATTTCAAGAAGACAGTGGCTCTCTCTTCCTCCTCTGTATTCAGCCCAAGAAGTAGATTTCAGGTTCAAGCCCCTTTTTCTTGAAATAAATAATTTCTTGATGCATTTTTAAAAGCAGAAGCTTTTGAAATGGGCATAACCAGAGCTATCCCTGGAAAAAGGGTTGGGCTGCTAATGAATATTCCAAGCCAGCATAATATCAGCTCTCCAGAGATAGCAGAGAAGGAGTACCACCCTGAACAGGGCTCGGCAGCAATGAAAGAAATTTAATCTTAAGTTAAACAAGATGGAAGGCATTTCATAATGTACTTGAGATGAATATTTTATTCATCACACAACTACAGGAAACAATTAACCCCATAGATAACATTTTACAGAAATAATAAACATGATTAGAGAAACACCATTATCACAATGCAATCCCTGAAGTATACTCTGTTCACCAGATGAAACTAGACCAAATCTAAAAGAAAGAGCACGTACAGCCTCAGCACATGCAGGAGAAAAAGGCAAATATTCAGTCACACAAAGTACAGGAGAAGAAACAAGTAAATTAACAGTCCATTGGCAAGGACATAGTACGATATTTAGGAGTCTGATTGCTCCTCCAAGACTCTGTCCCTGTGAGCCTCTGGGCATGTCCCTTCACTCTGATAACCAATTTATATATCTATAAATTAAACAAGAGAGTAGGGTTCTCTTGGCAGAGAGAGAGAGTTTATGCTGGGGGCAATATTTCTTAAAAAGGCTTGGCACTAAGAGTGGACACGACTCGGCCAAACATGAGCTCCCGATGCACTGTCAGGGCTGAGGGGAAAAATGCATCCCCAGAGGCCTCCACGGAAGAAGCCTGAAAAGGACTGAAGAACTTGGATTAACTGTTTACATGGCACTCAAGCATCTGGTGTTGAAAGGCGGTATCAATGTCTGGTGTGCACAATTGAAGAAACTCACTAAAAAGCCTTGTGAGCAGAGGACTAAAAGAAACTAACACAGTTCCATTTATCCTCAAAAGTTATATCTGAATGGATCACTGTCTAAATCACTTTTGACAGGAGGTTCTTACAGGTAAAAGACAACGCTACAAACAAGTTCCAGCAGTCAAGTTCAGATTATACACATATATATGTATATGTGTGTATGTATACATATATATGATACAGGTACACAGGGTACCGATGGTACTACAGCAGTACTTCACCACTGGAACACCTTCACAAGGATGATGACATGTTCCTTGTCCTTTACCCTTTTAAATCAAGATTGGACTTTGCATTCTGAAAATCATACTTCAAACAGGAATGCATTTAGATTACATATACAATGTTAACCACTTTTCTGGTTCTGCTTTTTCTTTTTAATCTACAAGCACCTACTACACATAAAAATATTTATATATGATATCATATACTTAGGTTTATGCAATTCAATAGACTTTGTAAAACAGTCTTAAAAGCCTAACATGAAATCACAGTTGAAAAGTATTGTTCATGGGAATACTGGTTCCTTATAATACGATGTGGTTTCCATATTGGTGAGTTGAATATTAAATATACCTTTTTCCTTCTTATATTTTAAAGTAATTGAATGGTAAAGAATACCATGCATAGTGAATTACAGCATACAAAACGTGGCATACACAGCACAGTTGAGACTCATATATACAGATTGAAAAGCGGTGGATGAGAAGGTTTAATAGTGACCAAAAAAGAGTTCTCGGGTAAAAATTCTGTGTAGGAGCAGCTACCACCAAGACAAAGCTTCACAAACCCAGCTGCAGATTTTCTCCTCATCTAAAACTTCTGTGTCAGGGCCCTGTTTATACTCTCCAGCTGCCGCCTCCTTTCCTTGCCACCCGAGGCCTTTCCCAGCTGTTCTCCCCTTCTCATCCTGAGCCTCAGCATCTACATGCTCCAGCTGCTAGATTATTCAAATGGATGCTGTGGGCCAAACATTCTATAACCAATTAGTTAACTCAAATAACTTCTCAATTTAAAGGGAGGGAGAGGACCATCCAACATGTGGGACATGCCGCTTTTAGATACAAAGCACTCAGATTACTTTATATTATTCAGGTTTGTTATTTCAAAAACAGCAAAACAACAGGCTACTTTCATTGACGTGTGTTGATCTGTTGCGTCACTCCAGTAACACAAAGCACACATAAACTCTCTTTAATTGGTGTTTTAGGGCAGGTTTATGGCTACAAGCATTGCTGAAACATTGCAAAGCAGAAGCAGCACTAAACCTTTCCCCATTATCCCAGACACTACAAACATCAACAGATATTTACACTGTGGTCTAGGTATTGATTAAATTGCCAATTGCCATTTTCTGCTCTCTGATTTCTGCTCAATTTAGCATGTGTTCAGCTACCTTCAGCTAGCAAGGACCAGAGAAACCAGTTGACATTTTGAGATGATCATTTTGAGATAATCTCTTGCTTTTTTTATACATATATGGAGAGAAAGAGAGAGAGAGAAAGAGAGGGAGGGAATGTCTAGGTGTTTCTATCAAAGACATCTATGCTGGGCTAAAATTCATGCTCTATATGGATACATAACAAGATATGGTTGTAGGTACAACACAGAGAAAGAAGAATAATGAAAAAAATCTGGAAAAAACATCTTTTATAGATCTTGCCATCAAGTACAATTGACTGAAAGTACTTACAGAAGGACTTAACAGTCTGAATACATACTACACAAGTAGGCAACATCAGTGATGGATTCAGACTTTCAATTTACGTTTATCTTCATTATTTTACCACAATTCACCTTTAAAAAGGTTGAAGTTTCAAGGAAACAATGGTTCATTCCTTATTACAAGACCAGATTTGGGGGAAAAGGATCAGAAGATCACATCTGCATTTGAATTAAATAAGTCAAGTTTCCCAATTGCTTCAGTTACATATATAAATATATAACTGGAAGCACACATTTTCAGATCTCGGTATTTATATTTAGCTTTATTGTCATCAAGAGTATGACAGCAGGATACTGTTCAAAGGAGTTGTTTTATAGATGCAATCAGGGATTTTAAATGGAGGCTGTTTTAATCACAAATTCTGCCTTCATCAAAATCAACTTTTCTATTTATGGAAACGCACTGGTTTTAATTTAAATGCCACTGGTGCACAAAGGCTAATGTGAGACTCTAGCTGAAAAGATTTAAAGTGTTTCAGTCTTATTGCAATAAATATTTTCGCTCCAATTTTTTTTTTTAATTCAGCATGTTTAATTACCAGGCTTCTGTTATTTCTGCTCTTTATAGAGTAATTCTAGCAACACACTTCTAAGAGGGCTAAAATTACTCTCTATATAATCTACCCGCAGGGCTGTGATCTGAATAGAAACTCTGTTACTTGATTCATGGCACAGTACGTTTCTGTTGTGCATGTTTTTCTCTGTCACCATATGACAGAAGTACTGGCACAATTTTCTCCAGTTTATCAACATTTGAGACATCCCAAGTGAACCAAATAAATTCTTCTTTTTTTAATCTTGAGCAGCATGAAGCCAAGACTGAGTGCACCTCACTACATTTAAGTTATTCAGATAAATTATGAGCATTTCTGTGCATCTCTCACACAAACCTTGTGGTTTTTTTAAGATTTCCCTCAAACTACCAACAAATGCCCCTGCATGGCCTGACCTGAGGAGATCTGTTTCTGATTATCCCAATTTATTGTTGACTATGAATATATATATATATATCACGTTAAGATTCTTTTTCTCAGCCTTCACTCACTGAGTCTTTACTAAATACACCAACTTTATCTTTGTGAAAATCTTCCAAGTCCTTGATTTTTTCATCATATGAAGTTTGGAGAACTTTTATCTGTCTCAAAGCCTCCACTTCTTCCAGAAAACCTATTAGGTACCTAACTCATGCCTTTCCTCTTTTTCAGGACACTCAAAGGCCTCTTCTCCCACACCCCAGGAGATTTTCAAGCGGGGTTCAACATGATAAAATAGGCAGTTTCATCTCTCTCTCACCACTTGCACTCAAGGAGTGCTACATAGAGCTGCTTCATGTTTTTCACCTTTCCATACAGGTCTTCTTGAGCTACCACAAAGCTGAAATTAGCAAAAAGGGAACTACTGGAGTTTTATTGTGCTAATGATTCCTGCTCGGAAAGGAAAAATATGTGAAGCACAAGTAGAACCGAATCTTCTACAATGCCAGCATGTGTTTCACCTACCTCACATGCACTTTCTGTCACTCTCTGCATTATGTGGGAAACTCACCTCACCCTATTCCTGTGGCCTTATTCCCTTAGGGGCTCTCCTTTTGCCCAGAAGGACTGCCTGGTGGGAAAACAGCAAGGGCCTCTGGATAAGGCATGCCATGAACCAACATGAAGAGGGGAAAAGGAGATTTAATAAAATAATTTTACATGCTGCATTGGCACACACAGTACGCTTGCATGAGGATTTCCTACGCCCAGAACATGTTAAGTCTCACTCTGTGTGCATCAGTGTACCTTGCACAGATATATGGGAACCCTAAGCACATAACCAGCCTCTCTGACTGACTGGCTGCTTCATCTATCTTTGGTAAGAGCCAACTGAAGCATTAGTAGATGTCTGATTCAAGCAGAAGGAAAGAAAAGGAGAAAGAAAAGCATTTTCTTTTGCAATGAGACTTTTCACATTACTAAGCTGCTCTAAGTATTGCACTAACTGTTGCTGAACAGCACTGAGAAAACCTGCAGCCTGAACCCCCCGGACTTCCAACATCCCAAACCAGAGATTTTGGAAGTCACACACAAAGTCACACATGGATTTCAAGGCTGCTGGGTGCAGGCCTTTCCAGTTTATGGGTGCATAAGCACGTGCAGTAAGCTGTAACCAAATATGTGCTTACATCTGGAAACACTTTAAAAAACGTGATTAAAATATAAAAAACATATGAAACACATGATTTTGCAGGAAGTTCTAACATCACAACATGCTGCTAAAAGGAAAAGCACACTACTGGTCTGGCCCCTGTTTACTGAATGGACATGGAGTGGGAGAGCCCTGAAAGCGAAAACACCTTGCTTGAAAGCAGTAATTGGCTATTGCATGAACTCAGAATGTTTTCCTTCAGAGAATAGCCAGGGTTTAACCACCAAAGAGGTGTTCAGAAATACCCAAAAAGGAGCAACAGAAAGACCTTCATATGCCACCGTGGCCTTTATGCTCTGCTTTGCCAGGTGCAAGAATGGAAGATGCTCCAAGGAAGTCCTTCAAACTCTAAAAGCCCCGAGGATGGGAAAAGACTTGTGTGCTGAACACTGAACTTGTATCCATGGCAGATACTGGAGATCAATCTTGGTGGCTAAATCCATCTGTTATCCAGCATTTCTAAATACAGAGTACATCCTAATTGCTAAAAACTTTTTAAATTCAGCAGTGAATTCCATCCAGAAGTTGTTGCTGAATGGACTTCTGCCCGTAGTGAGCCGAATCATTAAGATTTCCTGTCATTACTGGTAAAATTCCCATTTCTAGAAAAATGCCCAGAAGAATATTTAGTAGTACATTTTCAAAACAGTCCATAAAAGACAACTAATCATCAAATGTGAAATGTTCTTATTTTTCTCTAAGAAAGAAATCAATGATTGCTCATGATCATCATCTGGCACTCATTCAGCTTGTAAAACAAAAGCATAGTAATGAAAATGAGTTGGTGTTTTCCCTTATCTTGAATGACATTAGGAAAGGGCAAACTATCTTACACAAGCTTCAGCATTTTAGAAGACCATATCTATGTAATCAATAACATCATAAAAGGCAGTAATAACTAATTTCCATTGATGAGCCTTGTTTGGCTGAGAATTAAAATGCTCTTTAAAAATATTATGTAAGTAACAATAATAGGCAAGCATTAATGTTTTCAGTATTAACATTCTCATCTTCAGAAAAAACTAATCCCAAGTTTACAGAAGCAGGCAATTTGCCCAAGGTAAGATGGAATATGCAGGCATTTTAAATGTAAACAAATAGAACATACTGAACTGCTTTAAAATCAAGTTTTTATCCTCATCTAAACACATCTATGCTGACTTCAAGAGAGCCAAGTAAAGAACCAAGTTCTGGCTAAATTCACAGTTGGAAAAGGTAGGTTTCCTCCAATTTAACATTTATTACCATATTTCAGACTCTATTTTACTATTTATACAGAATTTAACTGCAGTTGGCCATCCCATATGAAAGACTTGTAGGAATCTCATGTGTTCAGTGCAGTTTGTGATGACCGAAATAGCATGTGATTTTTCCATGCACTATAAAATGCTCAGTAAATAGGGGAAAAAAAGCAAACAAGATGTTCTTGTTTGTGTATAGCAAGCAATTTACATCCTTTTAAGATCTGGCATTTGGTCCTTTATTCTTTTGCAATAGCAAACCCAAGGTGTCCTGTAAGCACCAGATTGGATGAAACCTGCTTTCCTACGGATTTCTGCTCTTTGCTCTGTAACTCCACATTCTTTCTTCTCACTGCAAATGGCCATATCTCTCCACATTGCTTATTACACTATCACCTGGCAGGAGAAACTGTTCTGTGATGAGTCTGGGACTGCACACATTTTGTTTGGCCACTGAGCCACTGCCAAACAGAATGTATAACAGCTATGTTCTGCCTGCCTCTTCCTCAAAATTGGCACTGATCAGGTTTTTTTCCTCCATACACTCACAGATTTTCATAAAACATGATATTCGTTGAGAATTTCGCCTTTCAGATTTAACTGAGAGACACTAAAGGGTTCAAAACACATGAAGGAAGGAAAGAACAAAGGAAAACATAGAAACCTTAGTAGAAGTCTCACTTAGAAAATGAGTAACAGCAAATATTTAAGAATAATACTGTTGATGATGTGACAGCTCTGTGAAATCCAGCCTGGGTGGTTCGGGGTTTTTTAAAAGATTCTAAGATTAGGCTCTTAAATCTGTTTTAAGAACTGACATGGGTGATTCTGCTTCCAATACAGCAGGAATACAGCATCTTATTTTTAAGTGTGATGTGCACCTTAATTAGCACTTTAAATTACAGGACTCTCACTTCCTGGCTTTAGATATTCCAATGATTTTGCACAAATGTACATCCAACCAGATGTAAATAACTACTCACTGAGCACAGGTAAATACACCTGCAAAGTTAAAAACAAACAAAAAACCTTTCTAGATCGATACTATGAAGTTAATGTACTTGTAGCTAAAAAGGAACACATTAATTTATAAAATAAATAGAAATACTAAAAATATTTTAGCAGTAAGAAATTACATGTTTAAGTGATTTGCCCGAAGGTACAAAGAAGTTAGATGACACCTTGAGATTTCTAGATCCAGAGGTAGCTTGAAACTTTTAGAACTTCTTAAGGCTGGGGTAAACTCTGAATAAACCCAGAATGACAGAGATGAAGGCAATGCCACTGTTTACTATGTGTCTGTAACTAAATCCCCATAAAGTGGTTACTTTTTCAAATATTTAAACTGAAATTAAGGTGTTCAAGCATGCCAATGTCTGCAGCTGGAAGTTCTTTCCATCAGTTCATAATTGGACTGTCTTAAGAACAAATTCCTCTTCCTGACAATCAGTTGGATGTGCAACTATACATGTGTAACTCAATGTGGATAAAAGAGTCAAATTTTCATCCAAAGTTTCTGGTGCTTTAGTTTTGGCCAGGTCAAAAGAAGTGCTGTAATATTTTCCCTTTCAGAGTCCATCCCCAATGCCATGTATTGCTTTTGCTCATCATCTTTTTTGGGTCTTTTTCTAAAAAATATGCTTCGGAAGAGAGCAGTTTTGGCCAAATTTTAAGCAAAGGAGTGGTGGATTCAATTCAGGCAATAAAGCATGCCACCAAAAAAAATCCAACAAGACTGAATTCCCAATGATATGAAAGATGGAATAGATGAAATAAAGTCAAGATTCTGTGTGTCACAAACATGCTGTTCCCTAATACATAAATATTAATCATAAATAAATACTTCTTCAGAGACTTTCTATAGAATTTTCTATATTTCTATTCAAAAAAGCAATTCAAAAGCTGTATTTGCTATGACCTGCTACTATGCAAAAAAAAAAGTACATATACTCCATAATCCATCAGTACATGGCTTGATTTTAAAAAATAAAAGAAAACAAAACAAAACCCCAACAGGTTTTTGAATACAAGTGCCTGAAAAAAGAAAGAAACTTAAAACAGTGCTAACTTTGAGTTAAGAATGGGGAGGTGGCCACTGCCTGTCCTGCCAGAGAGTAGACAGGGCCAATTAGCTGTTACATCTACCAAGCAGTCACAGAATCACAGAATCATTAAGGGACATGAAGGATCCTCTAGTCCCAACCCCCTGCCATATTCAGGGTCACCTCCCGCCAGACCAGGTAGCTCAAAGCCTTATCCAGCCGACCTTGAACACTTCCAGGGTTGGGACATCCACAGCCTCCCTGGGCAACCTCTTCCGGTGTCTCACCACCCACACAGTAAAAAAGGTCTGCTTTTAATCTAACCTAGATTTCACCTCTTTCAATTTGTACCCCTCAGTCACAGCACTGTTGTCAATCACTTGGTGGTAAAGTCAGGGGAGATGCTGAAGTTGCTGAGTTATTGCAATTATGTATATGATGCAGGAGATAAAGAGGGGAGAAATAAAACCCCAACACTTCAGTACATTTTGAGCTAACACAGCCTGGTGCTGCTGAAACAACAGTCTAGGAAGGCTTCATGAAAAAGAAGATGGAGAGAGCATTCATTCCTTGCCCATGTGAGATGTTCCAAGGTGGCAATCTTGCTTGCTGTGTTTTTACTTCCCCACATCCAGCTAAGTCAACTCTGGATACAGGCTCATGCCAAGTCCTTTCATCGTGGTCTCTAAGGACAGGACACTCAGCGCTATCCATATGCAATGCCCAACTTGTCTTAAGATCTTCATAGCAAATAAAAAAATATCAGTGTCTGCCTTCATATTTATTGACAAAAGACATGTAATAAGTAGCTATAATTTACCATCTACAGTATATAACAATTTAGATCGCTTTTTATGTCAAGCCCTTTAAAAATAGTCCACAAACCACCTGTTGATCACATTGTTCCAAAGGCAGTTTTTCAAAGACTTCTGAGTTGGTTTTGTTTACTTCATTTCTAAAAGGAAAAATATAACGCATTCCTACTTCTGTGACTTAAAATAATTTTAACACACTTCCTTTAACAAGAAAAAAAAAAGGAAAACAAACAAACAAAAGAATCACCTGTGGTTTGGGACTACACAATGGAAAATTTCAGGCCAAAAAATACAGTTAAAAGAGCAAAGTGATTGAAAACAAATGGTTTGATATAACTTAAAACATTATTAAGTTACCAGATCTGGCCAAATTTCTTGGTTTTCTTCCAGACAGTGGCAGTAGATTATAAATGAAGAGGAAAAAAAACACAAAGGAAAGAATTTGAAGAATACTACTTTCTCTTCAGCATGAACTATCAATTTTTACAGTTTTTGCCTAATACTGATGTAATTCTCATTGACGTCAGTGGAAGGATAGCTGGACATACACTGGGTACTTCTGGAAAAAATCCTTCCTTGTGAATTTTCAGCCAGAGCTTGAAAAAAGCTTTATGGGGCTCATAGAGAGTGCACTCTGCTTTCCACACAATTGAAAGGCATTTCCAACATAAGGAGATTCTGTCACAAAAAACCGTTTTGTGTGTTTTTCGAATAAAGTTCTGTGCCAATCGCTTTCTCCTCCATTTTCATTGTTTATATGTTATAACTTACTCTCTCCTACTAAGGGCACAGATTTTTATTTCAGGAATTTCTTATACACAGGCTGAAATAACAGATGCTCAGTGACAACCAGGCTACAGTCATGAGCAATGTATAAAACACAGACCAAAACCAGAGGCAGTATTTTCAGAGAATGCTGATCCTCAGTGTGGAGGCACTGCAAATTCAGGTTGCCTTCGGAGAGGCACTTTGAAGGCACTTCCACCATCCTAGCCATAAAAACCTACACAGTTTTGGTTAGCAGAGAACTGGGAGAAGAAGCAGTGAGAGAGCACTGGGATACCTTTGACCAGCTCTGCCACAAAGGAATATTCTTAGGAGGATGTCTTCAGCTGGTGCTGCTTTTTTAAATAATGAAAATTCCCAACAATAATGGGAGATGTACTTCAGGGTACAGCCTTCTCTTTAATTTATCTTTTTAACGCTCTTTAACACTATTTTATTTCAACACTATCTTCTCTTCAATTTATCATTTAACACTATTAAATGTGCACTGTTCAAAACTGTACCAGTTGCAGGGCCTGCAGGTCTTTCACAGGAAATTTATGGTCCATGGAACTTTTTTTGGGTTAAGAGGAGATGTGGAGAGCTGATAATACATATAGAATACTATCACACAAAATGGCTTAAAAGAGGGAGAAGAGGTACATTTTGCAATAATTGAAGCTGTATTTGTTACCTACCTCTATCATATTGCGAAATAAACTGAGATTACATAATTAATACTAATATAATCTTTGGGTTTTAAAGGTAATGTCAGAATTGGAAAGCTCATCTAGTTATTGCCTGAATCACCAAACATTTCTACAACAGAGAGGCAGGTATTTCAGAAACTGGAGATAGCACTACATGTACAACCGTGGTTGTAGACTCTGGTGTCATTTCCAGTAGAATAACGAAGAATCTTAAGCCATTATGGTGCCACACTCATACACTGAAAATCACGGTGAACACAGTTTTGAATTCCCCCACTGGACTCACCTGATCCGTACCAAAGTCAGTAGGATATTTGACAGAATCCTGAATAAAGCCATGGGTGATGAAAAGAGTTCTAAGTGGATGGCTTGGTCAGAGGAGAGGCAGAGGAAAGTCCATTGATATTTCTCACCCTTCTCCCCTAGACCCAAGAATCAGAATTGCCAAAGTCCTTCCAAAGGACAAGAATTTTTAAAAAGTTACAGGGATCTTGCTGGAGTTGAAAAAAGGAACTTAACCTGTGCTCAAAAAACAGTCACAACAGACCTAATGATCCATCCTCATCTCTACCTTCACTGCTAGAAAGAGAGAAGTATAGAAGAGGATAAAGAAATACCGAAGGATGTTAGGTGGCAAAGAGAGGCTCCATCTCACATCCTCCTCTCTGAAATGCTGTGATCATAATTTTGGAAGGAACGGCCTACTTTCTCGAGTGAATTTATAATGTCAGGTATAAAATTGACTGCCAGCAGTGGAAATGCTTCTGAACAAATCCAGACAAAGACAGCACAATTCCCAAGGGTCATCTCAGTGACTGACAGATCATTTTAGATAGGGTGCGTTTCCTCTCTCATGCCATGCTCCTTCTACTTTTAGATCTCCTCTGGTTTGCTTTTTAAGTTCTGCCTCTCTTATTACTGTTCTTATCCTCACTTCTGCTTCTTCTCTGTGATCATCTGCTTTTACCCACATATTAGAATCTCTTAAATCACTTAATGGACCAAATGTTTCTCCTTTTATCTCTTCTTCTTTCACCTTCATCATCACCTTCAGGGACACTCTTCTGCTGATGGTTTGAATAAGTTGTTGGTGTACCGAAAGTTAATTTGGGTATTCCAAAGATCATATTCCATGTGATCATGAGTTGCAGCTGAGAAGATTAAAGAAATTTTTGTCTTTGTCTTTTAAAATTCTTTTAAAAAATTCTTTCAAAATTACTAGGATATAACATAGAGGGTTTTTTTCTTTTAAATTCATCTTAACAACACTATCATTCACTGACTCCATGAATGCTATAATTCTGTTATACCTATCAATTTTCCTTCATTTATTGTTATAGACATCACCTTGTCATGACAGCACAAACTAGTTCCTCTCTTTGAAAGAAAAATCAACTGTTAGTCTTGAATTTCCACAATTTCTCATGTGACTAAAAATCTCCATAGGTGTCATGCCGACCTGTTTCTGTTAATATACAGATGTCAGTAAAAGGAACAGATCTAGTAAATAAAGGTTTTCCTTCTTCCATACAGAGCAACAGAACAAACCTAAAAGTGAACCTCCAAAATCACTTTCTGTGTAATTCACAAACCAAATCTAACTACTCCTTGAAAAATATTAAAGATGTTAAATACAAACCTTTCAAACACTTTAATCTTTTCAAAACCACTTTTATTTTCATCTCTATCTGGTGTCAGAGAGAACTAAAAAAGATGGTATAATTATTTTAGTCTGAGCTCATGATGCTTTGACTTTCTGTAAGAGAGAACAGTAGTATTTGGAGATACACTATTGATGTTTAAGCTTCCTGCCAGTCACATTAAGTTGTGTCAATCCTCAGACAGTCAATGAGAACACCACATTTAATCATCATTATTGCCGGGTTTCCTTGAATCACAGAACACAACCACTGTGAGCAGATATCCTCCTTTTAATAATAGATATAGGCATAAAATCCTCAGCAAATTCCTCTCCTCCTCATTAAACCTTTTCCCCTTCATCAGGCTGATCATCAGAGCATGAAGAAATGTTTCATAATCCTCTAGTGTGGTGTCACAACACCAGTGGTGCATTATTTTGCCAGTGGAAGCCCTAGAGCACAGAAAGGATTGATTCCCTGCTCGTGTGCCTATGGAGGAGGTGGCCGTGTGTGAGCACCCACCATTCCCTGCTCCCCAAGCGCCTCGTGACCACCAGGAGGTGGGTGAATCCCCAGCTGCCCAGGCCTCCAAAGCTGGGAGGGGACCACCTCCTCAAAGGTTCTTTTACTTTCAGTTTTTAAAGGTGTAAAGAGCACTTCAGCAGGTATTCCTCCCTCACACCACAGCCAAGAAGGAATTTGTACATTTATGTGACTGAAGAGGACATGCTGCTTTCCCTCCAAGCAAGCCCTGAAACTCTTAAAATAAAAGAACACCCTTAACTGAACTAAGAACACAGTCAAAGATTTTCTTGTGGAAAGTAATGTTTAGCCTAAGTCAAAATATACAGAAATTCAATTCACAATAAGAAAACAAAAAATATGAGGTCCACTTAGATCATCTACCATTGCAGCATTGCACTCAAATCTGTATTTCTTAGCATTTCTCTGGCACAATTCCCCCCCACCCCCTTCTATTCAAAACCATTTTCAAAATTGATGGATAAACTCAAGATCTCAAACTGGCAAATATGAAGGGACACAATAGGTGAACAACATGAACTTCTGCACCTGAAAGGAACTGTAATGTCAGATCAACTCAGATCTGAAACATCATCTTATTTTTCTAAAGAACTATTCTGCTAATTGTTGGATGAGCATAAGAACAGAAAGTCAGGTAAAGAAACAAGTAGTAACATACCCTCTGTGCAGAGTTCATCTGACCAACGTCTTACATATTAGAATTATTCTATCAAATGAGCATTTTCCATTTAGCTCCAAATAATTGCGACATAATTTTAAGATTTTTCTTGCATCTTTTGAGTTAGACTTTTCTTTTTAAGAAAACTATTTATTTAATGAACTATATGATGAAAACAATTTTGTACAGAAACACACCTGCTGGAGGAAAAACAGACTCACTTCTCCTCTAAATTACAGACATCTTAAAACCTCACATACAGAGTAACTTTGACATGCCTTGATGATTTATTACTCTAAATTTCATCCACTCAGCAGTTTTCACAAGCATATTTCTAACATTACTGTCAACATGCAATGTTTAATTCTGTTGCTGTGCTAATGAAGCAGCTTTTTCAAAATCAGTAATCGAAATAACATTATACCTGAAATCATATTTATTACCATTACACTAGATGAGTAGTGTATCTAATACAATCTGTTCAAGAACTTATCCACAAGTATTGTGTTTCTCTCCTTAAGCAAGTCAAATGTTATAAAAGCCTTATCTTCTGTATAATTGTGCAACTTAACCTAAAATTTAGATACCTCTCTGGTATTTTTGGAAATATATATCAGAGTATAAATCCTTTTTCTCTCAGCAGAAATCAGAATCTCAGAATACTGTTTTAAGGAAAAATTATGTGCATCACAACAAAGGAATTCAGAAAAGCTGCAGGAAAGCTTGAATAAATAAAATAAATATGGATAGAATAAAACTGGCTTCCTCCCAAACCCCGAGTTTGTCAAAAGAACAAAGCACACACAAACAGCATGTAAAACCTGAATTCAAAATACGTTTATAAAAAAGGGATGAGGACACATGTTTTTTCTATTTCAGCTTGAAAAATAAAGGGACACAGCAATGAGTCTTGCTGGCAGGCAGATAACTCATAGGCCCTGACCCTTCGACTCACCAGGAATTCAAACACAAAGCTCTTTTCATAGTGACCGTGCCATACATTCTCAAGATAAGGCAGCGAAATAAGGAGCAATGGAGAGGTGCCACAAAGCTCAAACTGCAGAAAACTGCACAGAAATTATGTTCACTTATTCACCTCCATGCAGCTGCACACCAAGTGCTGGCTGCAAAACTATTTCTTTCCAAATCAGAAGCCATGCAGTGTGCTTTTAGAAACAGGACCTGTCTCCTGAAGGAAGAAAAGCACAAGAGAGAGCAAGCAGCAAGGAAAGGGCTATCCCTGAGCATTTCTGTATCGTTCAGAACTGAAGTGCACATCCGGACAAATAATCTGGAACACAATGAGCTCTGCAGAAGGATCGCTGTGGTAAAACGGAAGGGTTTTTAGAAACAACAAAAATAGCTACATTTCAAACAACATTTCAAATCTGGACTCACCATGAATAAGCAACAGTTGCCTGAAGTTAGTGTGTTATTTTCTGCCCTGTTCCATTGCACTTTTTGCCTAGTTGTCCAACACTTGGTAGCTCAGAGCTGCCACACAGAGGCCCCTTCCGTGATCTGGCTTATTTGCCTGTCAGTTTGAGTCTCAGCTTCTGTATGATGCAGCTGTGCACTTTGCTGAAGGTCTAATATCATTTCCATAAGCTTTCTCCCTGCCTGGAGCAAGCAGTTTGTTCTCCCTGCTCAATAAATACTCAGATCACTTTTCTGGTACTCACAGGGATAAAGCTTTAAGTTGTTAAGGAGTTCTTACTAAGTAGTGGGTGGAGAACATAAGCTCAGTACAAGGAAACTCTGCGCATAATCAGAAACTGAGAAACTTCCTCCCTTTCCCCCAACCCCTCCTCTCACCAGGCGAAGCTGCCAGTGCCTCCTTTACAGAAATTTAGGAATGTAAAGGGAGGACTCAAAGGGGCCCAGTCAGACAAGCCTTTCTCAATCAATTAGCTTGCAGCCATTACTTGTGACCCTAGGTCACACAACATAAGTGTGTGGGGTGTGCCTTTAGGGGTACACCAAAGCTACTTATTAAAACTTACATAACCAAAAGTGTTCAAAATCAAATAAACTCCGAAAGCTGGAAAATTCTTTCCACGTACCACGGTTTTGAAGGACGAAGAGTTTTGCATAAAGAAATGTTGCTTTGCTTTTCCAATAACAAATCATTTGATGCAGGAAACCAAATTTTTTTATACTTAAAAAAAAAAAGGGGGAAAAGAATGAAATGTGAGATGCACAAGCAGGCTTTAAAGTGGTATTTGTTTTATGATTATGTAAAAACTAAATAATACTGGCCTGAGTGATATTTGACGAAGCACATGATCATGTTTCTTAAAATAACACTACTGTCTGTAGCTGCAAAGGCATAGATGTTTATAGGACTATTTAATTAATTAATGAACTGCAGCCCCTGTATTTAAGTCCCCTGCAAGAAACTAGTTCTCAGCATTCCGATTCCATTCTTCATTTTAATACTCCAACATAAATCAAACTATTTACTTTTAGAAAAGGTCCAAAATATTTGAACACTGCAAGTTACCCTGCACTGAACGCACAGGGAGGAGAGGGTGTAACTTGCCACAATTCCCACACAACAAGTATACACCCCTTGGTGTGAAGGGAAACTTCAAAAAGACCCTCAGCTTCATATCCTGCCAACCCAATGACATGGGGATGATGCCTTGGAAAAACCCATGAGGGAGTCCTGATTTGAAAAGCAGATCTATGACAACCCCTTTCTGGGCCAGGCGAGATCAATGCACTGCAGGGGCAATGCACTTTAATCTCAAGGTGCATCGCAAAGCATCTTTAAGTAGCACCACAGATCAAGGCTTACGAACTGAAGAAAAAACAGTTCAGCCCAAACTTCACCATCTACTGAAGGCAACTGAGCAACAGCTACACAAAAGCTCATAGAGGACTCAGGGAAACACGTAACCGTGTAGGAAAGTGGTGGTAATGCAGTGAAGTTGATTGAGGGTGCTGTAGACAACCTGCAATCTGTCTCCAGGACCCTTCCCTATTAAAATCCCAGCCAAACTCTCAGAACAGGGCAGCAGGGCTCGTGTTAGTTCAGACATTCATTCAAGAGATCAGATTGCAGGATCAGGGCCACTGAGTAAGTGCCCTGGGGTAGGGATTTTACTTCTGTCTTGCACATAAGACAGTGTTTAATAAATTAGGTCACATTTAAATCCTTGGGAAGCCCTGGCAGGAGAAATAATAATCATGGAAACTTTAATTTTGAGCGAAAAAATGGGTTCAGGATTAAGATGCTGGACTGGAATTTAGGATAGTTGGGTTCTGTTCCCATTCATGTCTCAAATGGCACAAATGATTCCGGAAACATTGCTTGAACTTCTGCATTTATGTCAAATAGTGCTTGCCCTGCAGCTGTAAGGCCTCCACCTCCTCAAAGTCTATCAATAAAAAAACAGATGATGATGATAATAATCTTCAGTATGCAAATCCCTTCAATACTGGTTGTCACCACATGCTCTGCATAGTGGAACTAAAGCAGTACTGAATATAAAATATTTACTGACTCAGTAATGGAAAACAAGAAAACTATCTACATCAAATCTTCTGAAACTTCATTCAAATCCATTACAGCCTTCAACATACATGCAATCTCCAGCAGATAAAAACAAGTCCATACACATGAATAACAACACAGCCTTCATTCTACCCCCTTTAGCCCTCTAAATGCAAGGTTCCTGGAAAGCTTACAGGATTGGGCCCTTAAAACACAAAAGTTTGTACTCCCTCATAGTAGAAAAAAATGGGAGGACAGTGCCTGTGAGGAGACAAGCTGTCTAGAGTGTTGCTCCCCACAGGTGTTAAGAAAAGGAGCACTCCATCTTTGGCCAGTCTCTGTGAACTTCCAGGCTAAATCAGAGGAATTACCATTGAGTTCAGGTTTCCCTTTAATCTACAATTTCTAAAGCAAGATGCATCCCAAGCAGCCCACTTAGATATACATTCACACCTTTCTTTTGGAAAAGTTGATATGGAAAATTTACAACACGAGTAACAAAGAAATTTAAAGGATGTTTTAAATGTAACTTAAAACAATGCTTTCACACTAGAAATAATAATAGAATAATGGCTCCTCCTGGCACTGTTGAGTCCCCTGGCTAAGGACTCTTCCTTTTCCTGATTGCTGGCTGTAAAATTACCCCTCCATTGGCTCCACTCCATTGCTGCCACATTTCAGCCATGCAGAGGCAATGTGAGCCACTTCAAAATTATCTCTGACAAAGAAAGACACAAAGTTTGAAGTGGAACGAGATCCTCAAACCAAAGATGGCAACCAGGAATATATAAAACTCTTTCAGCATTCTCAGGGTGCTGTGCTATGAGCAAGATTCCTTTTAATTAATGGAAGTAACCACCACCTTCAGTGTTTCCACTTTTACATCCTAATAAGGATCAGCCCAGAATAGATTATTTCAGGGAAGTATAATACAAGTTTTCATATATTTTTCCACATTCTGCTATTTTTCCTCAAAAGTAATGAAATTTGGAGAGATCTACCTTAACTAGCCACCATTTTTCCCCCCTTATTTGTCACATGTTCTTTCAGACTAATTAAATGTTCAGCTCCTTGCACCAAAGTATTTTCACACTTACTAAATCAGAGCTAGCAAGGAGATAAAATGTGCAAGAATTTTACAAAGTTTTTCTTTGCATATGCACAGCTTCAGACCTGGAATACACCCAAGTTCAATGTGTTCAATATATGATCATGCTACACTAAGGGATCCTTTGAGAATAAAAGGGATTTCTTGTTATTCAAGGCTTGTTTTTCTGCACTGGTCAATAGGAAAAGCAATATTAATTCACAGAACTAGCTCTCCTCCTCTGTTATGCTCTTAAATGAGATTAAATTAATTTTAGTTAGAAAGATAAACAAACTATGTGCAAAACACTTGTGGCAGAATCACATGTAAAGTTTATAGTGTTGATAGTGGTACTCAGCAGACATTCATATCTTAAGTCACGCTGTAAACACTTTACATTAAAAGCAACTGCTTCTTTAAGAAATAAAACAAAACTCATTCCATTAAAAAAAAAGAAAGAAGTTTGCAAATACATTACAGTACTTTGAAACAGATCTTCCACTCTTTAAGCCTTCTTCCCCTGCGTTCCCCCACCCCCTTTTCCTTTCAGGAAACAAAACTCAAGAAGAGAAAGAGAGAGAGAGTCAAAAGGTTACAGCCGGCTTGTAAGTGCAAAGAACGTGAGAGGCCCATTCTTCCCCTTAACACCTGACATCCCAGGGTACATTTTCCCCAGTGCTGAGGCTGCTGGATTAGCCATGCAGCTCCTGGTGATAATGGAAGCTGTGCATCTCATTCGCCATGCACTGCTACTTAAAGTTCTTCTCCTACCCTGTTCCTGCAAATTGTTCTCATTCCTGCTACACAGTTATAAACTTAATTAATGACAATTTGCATTTTGCCATGATTAGATGCACTTAAATATCTTTTCAGAGTCACAGATAATAGATAAGAATTCATTCCTGGAATTCTGAAGTTCAAAAAATTGCAGTAAAATCAGTAAAATTATGCATTTATTCTTGATTACAAATAAAACCCAAGAGAGAACCTGACATAAAGCTAATAAATAATTGAGCATTGATTTAAAAAAGATTCCTGATCAACAATGTTTGTAGCAGCATTATAACATTCATGCTGCTATTCCTTGACTCAGAATACCCAGGTTTCCACGATTTCCACAGCTTGGTGAAGCAGGTGAAACACATCTAAGGCATGTTTGTTAGAGGTACAGAACAATGAACATATCAGAGAGAAATACTAAATTACCAAAGTCTTTGCTGCACTTTCTCTAGGATGGAGGTTCCCCATATCCCTCAGATGTAGCTGGGATCTGCTTGCTTGGCTGATGCTGTAGGAACAAGGAAACAATTACCTCTAATTAGTTGCATAATGGTACACAAAATGGAAAAGGACTGAGAACAAAGTTAATTCTAAACACCAGAAGTCTTCAGGCAAAAGGACAAAAGAGAAACAAGATTGATTAGGGTGGAAAAGGTATAGTTCACAAAAATCAGCATCTAGCTCCTATAAAAAGTAGGAGGAGAAATTAGGACAATATGATTACTTGGCATTTCCTGCTATTAATAAATGCTATGTTCTAATTTAAAGATAACTAAATTTCAAAAAAGATCCAAATTCCAAGGTGAATATGAGCAAAAACTTTAGAAGTTGATTAATAACATGCTGGAAGTGAGAACATGGCAGAAAATGTGAGTTGCTTGCTGTAGGGGGATAGCTCTGGGATGTTGCTCACCAGCTGCAACCAAAAACGTCAGTCCCTGCTTCCTCTCACCCCTCACCTACCCCATCCTAAACACCAGCCAAGTGCTTTCTGCTGCAGATGCAAGGCACTTGTTAGAGTTTGAAGGTACAGCTTTTTGCATTTTTCTTTATAGTGCAAAGGATATAGTAAGTTTTGTTTCTTGGATTTTGCAAAATGTCTTAGTCTGGTCACTACTAAGACAGAATGTCACAAATATTGCAGGAGGAGTCTGAAAAGGGGAAAAAAATAAAGAGGCAAATGAAAATTCTGGTAATTGATAGCCAGGATTTCAGAAACATACTGAGATAACTCAAATATTTAGGATTCCAATGTGTGAAAAATCCAATGAGAACATCCCAAAGAAGGTTTAAAGGAAAATTAAACAGGAGTGCAGCTCCTTTAAGAAGATTTTATAACCAGCAGAATAAAATTTTCCTGAACAACTTGGTTCTTACAACTTGTTTAGGTACTGTGGTCAAAAGCTTGTTTCAGCTGGTTTGATTTCCCAGAAATGAAAACAAGTGGGTGTGAATTTGGTACCTTATTGAAGGACTCAGGTTATTTATTTATTTTTAAGTCACTTGGGTCTTAGAAGTATGAGTGAATACAAGGACAGAGATTAAAGAGAATGCAGTCATTCCAGAGACAAGCATTAAATGAGATTTTAATGGGGTCTGTCCATCACCTCTCCAGTAACCTGCCAGGTAACACCACAAAAGCCCTCACTGGACTTTCCCACTGGCCACGATGATTTCATTTAACTTTGTTGTTCAGGTGTGAGGTGCTATTCATTTGGACCACCAAACCAGACCAGATATATACATAGGTACTCTTTCTTTTAGCTGTATTTATATTTGTAAAAAATAGACCTATTAACCAAATCTAGTGCCAAAAAAGACCTTGCAGGGAAAGACACATAAATTAATTCCAAGCATCCCTGTCAATATAGCAACAATATAATGTTTGTATACAAAATCTGAGCCCGGCTGATTGGGGGGTGGGTGAATATAGGTTGGACAAAGCTGAGGATGTAACTCTAGCCCAGCATGTCCAGCCATAGACCCTACTGTTTAAAAAGAAGCATTTATCTCTACTTGACATGAATGAAGGTTTCCTAAAGCACCTGTCTGGTGGAGATCCTACATCCTCACACACATCTCACTACATTAATCCCTTCACGTCTGCAAACTCCATCTCATGTTGCCAATGTGGACAAGCAATGGGTCTGTTCTTGAAAAAATCTGAATGTTCTAAAAAAATGTTACAGAAGTTTTAAAATTTAATCTCATAACATACAAGAAAACACACAGATGAGTAAAACCTTTTTCTGCCATTGTCCATACCAGCATGTAACATGTGTTTTCAGAAGAAAACTCTGAAACTTTTACCTATAGCATATCTGGGCACACCTCCCTGACAGAGAGCTATAATGGAAAAAAGCTTGGTAATACTTGCTCCAATTTATTTTCTCTGAAGTTAATGCTACTTCTTTGTCTGGGAATTTTTTTTTCTTTTTTTTTTTTTAAAGTGTCATGAAAAACATGACCTTGCTGAAGCTTCTGAGCTAAAAATGAATTCTCAGTAGAAAAATATCCCTAAAGTAGATTCTCTCTCTTACCAGGGAATGCTCCAGCAGTCAACTTCAATTTGCCTTAAAGACAAAAAGGCATCTCTCTAGGGATAAAAATCAATCCCCAAACTGTCAGCAGCAACATACGAAGTTTAAAAATGTGCTTAATTCAGCACAAACAAATGCTTGTAAATTGTCAAGCCAATATGTGAGAAGTGTCTCTTCCATTAAATAAAATCATGAGCTAAACGAAAAAACTAAAAAGGGGACAAAAACACCACAAGCAGATATATTTTATGCACGTGATATCTATCAAGCACACTTGTACAGAATCATAAGAAACTGTTCTTTATTAATAGATTGCTGATTATGTTTAAAATTACTTTAATTGCTACTGATTTTTTAAAGGTTTTCATTACTGTTGTGTTCCAGTGCATGCAAAAGCACACCTTCTCCATAGAGCTTAGCAATGGGAAGCGGTTTGGGAAAACATCAACTCAGATTTGCAATCTGAAGGTGATCCACACTCAGTGACAAGGAAATCAGTTTTCCAGCTTGGAGATGTCATCACAAATTGCAATAACTGCAGAAATGACTGAAGCCATTGCTGGCTACAGATGTGCAGCAGGGGTGCCCTTGTCCTCCTCCCCTCAAGGACAAAGCCAGGTGACAACCTCCAGCTGGAAGTCCTTGCCTTTTCTTCTTCACCTGTGCCTTTTCTTGTGGCACCTGTGCAAACTGCTCCCACCTTCTGCCCCCCTGAGGTGACCCTGCCTCCACCTGGCAGCACTCTGACCTCCTGGGAACTGCCTCCACACCCCCTGCAGCAAAAAGGCGCGGTGCAGGTAATAATTGGATGTTGTGGGGGCAGGCAAGGACCTTCCCCATCTGCTCATTCTGCCTGCAGGTGCTCTGGAGAAAGGGATGGGGCTGTTTGCTGGGTTTAGTTCAAGCCTTTACCACATTCCTGGATGCCATTGATCACAACAGGGCAGAGACAGAACAACCTAACAAAAGGAATAATACAGCCATCTCAGCGGTTACAGTAACTTCTCCCCAGGATGGTAAGAACTTGGACTTTTCCCCCTATAACCTACAGGGGAAACCTGTGTTTCCTAGCCTAGTAGATGAGCCCAAAATGATCCACACTTGTAAGAAGAAATGTGCTCAAGATATGAGCAGAGCTCCACCCTGGGTCTTCTTAATCTTCAGTGAAACAACTTAATCTTTCCCTACCCCAGTTTCTGATCTGAAAATCTCCATCTAGAGTATATAATATGGACTTCATTATCACATAATTTTAATGCAATAACTAGTAAAAGCCTTTCAGTTTTGTTCGTGCATTTGGCTGTATACATCAGAAAGTCCTGAAACAAGAAAGTGCTATTCAGTGTAAACAAGAAGGTGTTTTGCAAAAAAATAAGCTGTGTTTTACCTAAAAAAAACCCCCAAACTTGCAATGACCCAAAAATAAAATTTAAAAACCCTGCCCTCCTCAGAAGTCATCTAACAGAGACTCAAAGATCAAGTTTCAGCATTTTGTTCAAAATTACACCAAAATATCCATATGTGTTAAAAATGGAAGGGCATGTTCTACGGTGTTGAAAAATCCACCATAAATCAGTTAAAATACATAACCACGAATACATATGAAAATATAAAGTGAATGGACAATGCAAAAACCAGGAAGGTTTCAATACAACAAAAAAGCAAGTGGGGGAACCATCAAAGCAAAATCAGCAATAACCAAAGCACAAAACAGTGCTATTTGACGATTCTTTTGTGTAGAATGTAGAAAAAATAGACCAAGTTCCATGCTGGAGATGCACTGCAAGACAGAGATGACCATGTGTCATTACTATACTTTCATGTTATTTTCTGTGAGCACAGAAATACTGTGAGTTGTGAACTTTTAGGCAGAAAAAGGAAAAAAGAAAAAAGAAACATAGCCAATGAGGAAAAACCATAAGAAAAAAAAGTTGCCATCTCTTTCTGCCATTACTTTCAGAGGTAACAACACAGTCAGATATCCACTCACTGACACAACATGTCACACAATTTCACATATAAGGCAATAATGCCAGGAAATAATGGGTACTGCTACTCTCTGCATTGCTTTATTATAAATCTTTCTATGGAGACTACTAAGGACTGAAAAGGGAGGGAAAACCTCCACATTTCCTGATTTATCTTGAAAATCAAAAGTCTAGGTTATTTGCAGCTGATACTTCAGAATGGTCAGAAACCTTTTCATCATTACTTTACCAAATAAATTTTCTGATACACATGATCAAAGGCAAAGATTAGCTCAGGAATCCAGACATCATTTATTTTGGCAGTGTGCATATGTTAGTAGATTCTTTTAGTCCTCCCTAGGATTAACATGAGTTTCGAGAGATGGTATGGGGTCCATACAAAAATTTGAAAGTTCAAAGCCATATTGCTTAGTCACCCAGGAAAGGGAACTAGAACAATTAAACTATCTAGCATTCAAAAATAAGACTGTAAAGTGTTACAGAAGCAGTAAAAATTCATAGTCACAGGTATTGGAGATCCCTCTCGTTAGCTGGTTCCCTCTTCCAGACAGTACATCATCACCTGAGTTCTCCCTGTAACTGTTTTTAGTATCAAAAAATATATGTCAAAAATGTGCATATAATTGCTTAACCAAATTAGTAGTTTTAACTGTAACTATTCTCCATTGAATGAAAAAACATAATTGGTTCTCATAACACTGAACTACTTAATTTTTTTACAGAGCAGTTACTTCTCTGCCCCTTCCACGGAAGACAATTGTTGTTGCTCAGGTCCACACTATAAATGTCACTATTTCCATTGAGTCCAAAGATGAAAACAGTGCAAACTCAAGCTAAAAGGCCAAATTAATAGGTTCAAGTCAGCATCAAATAAATGGGGGTCTTAGGACAAACCCCATACCACATCCTGCCCTTGGAAGGCAGCGATACACTTTGGTGGAGTCAAGCAGAGCAGCCCATACTGCCTGAAGTGCTTGCTGCTATGTACATACTCCTGCAAGCTCTCTGCCACACTCTCAGCCTTTTCTTTGCTTCTTAACTAGAACCTCTCAGATTTTGTAAGCATGGAGAGTGTCACCTCTTGCAGTATCACAAGGTGGACAGGGTTACTGGGGTTGAGCCGGCAGTTCTTGAGGAATTGTCAGTGTTTAACACTTTTGGTTTAATGCCTTGGGAAGAGAGTTCCTCATTCTGCAAGCCAGCTGAATCCCATGCCTCGAGGAACGGATGAGATGGGGGAGTCCAGGGGCAACTTGTGAGCAGGGTACAATCAGAACTTGCAGGAATGCTGCTGGAGAAGGATTGGAAGGAAGTGTACAGCGGGGACCTGCAGCAGCTCTGCTGGCAGCCTCAGAGGAACCTGCTGAGGTTTCTGTTTCGGCAGCCAGGGATCTGAGCTACCCTGCAATAACTACATCCCCTCAGTGGCATTAAGACCTAAAGGGGCAACACCATCTCAGTTGCTGGCAAACCATTTACAGCTCCAGTGTTGTAGTCTAGCCACTCCTAGGTTTACATTAACAATGTACAGGCAGCAAAAGCAAAAAGGAAAACCTAATCTTGTCGTTTTCACAGCCTGCAGTCTGCTCGTCACTGCGCTGGACCCTACTGCAGCAGGGAGGGCAAGGGGGATTGCAACCCGAAACCTTACACCAAGGGTCTGTGAGCACAACAGGCTGAAGATTCCCTGAGGGAAATCCTTGCCTGGGCTTCCTAAGAAGTAACTAGAGGGCTGCTGTGCCTTCCCTGTCTACTGCATGAGAGCCAGACAGTGTCTGAACAATTACTATTTGATTTGGGTTAAGAGTCAGACACCACCCGGGGCAACGTCCAGACTGCAGCCAGGGATACTATTTCCGGAAACAGAAACAACAGGTGGGAATTTGCAAATGGAAATGAAAATGCTTTATACACTTAGAGCACCACTGTGTTTCAGTGCAGACCACTAAAACACAAGAATACAGCACTTTTCAGGGTGATTTTTTGCATTGTGTTCTAGCAATACTGAGAGTGGAATCTATCCCTGAACTCCCTGATCTTTTGTAGTAGCCAATGTTCCCAAACTCAGAGATGCAAGTACTGCCTTACTTTCTGTGCTGTTCCAAATTTTGTCTGTCAGAGGAATGTGCACCACATCATGCAGTGAGAGAGCATGGAGGTAGTGAAAGAGGGCTGCTGTATGACTGGAAAAGGATGTTACTCTCAGAACTCCATCATTTCGGTTATGGCAGTAATCCTGATTTCTTTTGTTATCTGACAGAGCAGGAGAAAAATTGCAGCAGGCCATTGGTGACTCCAGTCATGCAAAGCTATGAAGGAAAAATGTATACTCTGATTTCTGGAAGTACACATGCTCTCTGCAGGCCTTTCTGTCATCTCTGAGTACAGACAATACATAGATGGGCGAAAACTGCTCTCCAAAGACACCAAATAGTTTGTGAAAAAAATTAACCTCCATCACACAAACCTATTTTTTCTTCTTAGCAGACATCCACAGTCAAACAAACATTTGTCATTGCTGCTCCTTATTCATTTGGAGGTTCAAGAGAAAATTTGCTCAATTTCCAATTTAGACAATGTATTTTATCACCTCTTACTATCTGGCTCAAAATACTACGTAGGTACGTTACTCGTTTCTTAATTTTGTGCTTCTTCACTGACCGTGAATGGGCTGATAGCTTCAAGTTCATAACATTATTTCCACCTTGCCTGAATGACAGAAACTATGCAAACAGAATAACAAAACAAGAAATAAACTTCTTAAATATAAGGCTAGGGGGAAGGTAATACCTATAATAAACTTTCTGAAATTATTATGGTCTGGGAACAATTCCAAGTGTAGGAAGACCATGTGTTACTATGCTTTCATAATGAACAGAACTTCACCATCCTACTCGTGAAACAATATATTTTTAATATTTAAGCAGTAATAATTTATAACCTTTCTGAGGTCAACGGGTAAAAAAAATTGCCAGAGAAAAAGTACTTATGCATGTTGGGCATGAACATGAGAATGTTCTGTCCTTAGGAAAGACACGCTCCCTCTCTTACCCTTTTCCAGTGAAATCCCTCAACTGAACTGGTTGTCACCTGACACCTCAGACTATCAGGTTAACACTTAGTAAATGTTCTCTTCATGTTTATACTTGAAGGAAAGCTGAAGTGATTTCAGGGTTTAAAAAGCCCTGTGTCATTTGAAATGCCCTAGGAAAACCCAGGGAAGTGTAGTTCCCAAGCCACAGCTCCGGACTAGCGCTGCAAGAGGCACAGTAAAATTCCACATATGACATTACAAACGTGCCCTAAACTCCACTCCAGAGGGAACATCTTTCAGGTTGAGAGAGCACTTCAGTCTCAGTTCCCCTGCAGACCTTTGGCTCTGTGCTGAGGCTGCTACACAGGGTGCCAATTAGTGCCAGCCGATTGCTCCTGTGATGTGCACACCTCTCTGGGAGCGGGACTGAAGCTCCCAACTCATTTCCTATAGGTCACTGGATGTTGACAACTCTGTCCGAGATTGACTAAGGCCCAGCTTGGATTAGCAATTTAGCAGGAAGGTCCTGTGTCACACTGCCCTCCAACCTCTCTTGTGTAAGCAATTTGAATACAGCAACTTCTCAGCTGCAAATTGACTACAGTTTCAGAGGGAGGGGTGTTAGAAAACTCCAGAAGTAAGTACATTTACAAAGGCTGCCGTAAAGTGTTATTGGGAAATTAAACTGTGCCTTGCCCCCTTAACCTCTTGCTATGTAGACTGCATTTAAAGGATTTCATTAGGGCCAGAGGCCAGAGCTTACATTTCTGTTGCCAAGTGAAATGAATCATGGAAGAAATTGACTTAACTGGGGATTCCAATAAAATACTGGGTTTAGAACCAGGGAGTCAACAAAGATTTGGCTACTTCAAATTTTTTAAGACATGAGCAGGAAATTTGTGGTTTGTTTCAGAGTAAGAAAAAAATACATAGTTATAAAGCTGCCTTCAATCTAATGTAATAAACCCACCTCTACAAAATGATGAGAGAAAGGAGAGTCTTACTTGAAAAGTATGTAGCCATGTAGTATGTAGCCATAGCATACCTGCAGTAGCTAAACTTTCACTGCTGTTAGTACCATAAAGTGTATTCTCTGGTATACCAATGTGTATTTCCCTTAAGCTGCAACCATCACTTTTCCTAGCTAAACTTCTGCCAAATACTTACCATAGAGCCTACAGAACTGATTCCAGTGCCAGTCACTACCACTGGGAGCAGCATCCTCTGATGGTTTCTTTTCCCTACATTCTCATTCCTGATGGTGCTTCGGAATGGAAATGGGATGCAAACAGTATGTATGGACTCCTCCTTCTCAGACTGTTTCCTTACCTAATTTGCGAGAGGTGCAGTAGTGTTTCTTAACCACATTAAATGTGTATAACCACAGTGCACACGGAGTTATGCCTGGCATATGACAACATCATGACTGCATCCATGGAAGGAATTGTAAAGGAATTGTATGTATAGGCCATAGACGTTTTTAAAATTGTATCATTTTCTTATGCAACCAGAACCGCTGTTATTCTAAGAAGGTATTACAAATTTTCTGTGCATTTAATTCAGCTCAGCCACATCTGTACTTTAGAGGTATGTAAACACTCAGCAAAAATAGAAGGATATCTGCTCAGCAGTGTCAGCTACTTGAGGTGCTCCATTTCCTTGAGTCCTGCTCATCTTTGACAGATGATTGTAATGCAATAGCTCAAAGGAGAGAGGAAACAGGAGATTGAGACACCCCTGCAGGGCTCCACTGAGTTTCAAAGGTGCCAGCAGCAAGAAACCCAGTAAATTAAAAAAGCTAGAATGACAAGAAGTGGAATCTTCTGGGCTAAATATATATTGTATGTTGTATGAAGAGTTATAATATAATGGGCTCCTACTGGAGAACAGCTGCACAGTAGAGACAGATATCTAAGAGTTAAGTTGGCTAAGTTAATAAATAAAAGTATAATTTAAAAAAAAAAAAGCTTTCTGAGTGTGGGCCATATGCAGACAGAAGGGCATGAGAAAGCAGTTGAGGACTTTTGTGGTCCACTTGCTCTTGACACTCAAAGCACCCCACAGCCACGCAAAACTAGGAGGTGCTCCCTGCTTGTATTGGGGCCAGGTTTAAGACAACTCAAAGGGACACATGAAAATTGAACATTCCCTTTGCTGTAATCCTGCCCATCCTGTCATAACATGATTGCTGGGATTCCTGGGCTTTACAAGTGGAGCTGAGTCTGCTCTGTGGCACCTGATGTACCTGCTTTGCTAGTGACTCATGATGCCATCCCAGCATTTTACATCCATCTTTGCAAAGATATCAAACAACAAAGAATGAAAATCAAAAGGATTCTATTATTCCTGTTTCTCGAGGACTGAGCTGAGGAGAGCTGTTACAATGCCTTTTATACAGAAAGAAGGCACATAAATTGTCATGTTGAATTGCAACCTACAGGACTGTTCTTTACTTGCACAGATGGGAGAAACTCACCAATTTTCTTGGATATTTGTATCTCACAAGGATGACTTCACAATACCATAAAAAAAGAGGGATGTCTTGCTACCAGATCATATTCTATGTATAATACAGAGGGGTATACATTAAAAAATAAATTTAATCCAGTCAACAACTACCTTCTGGTATGTAGGTGGGAGAAGACTACTTATAGAAAATAATTTGTGGTAAGAGCAAACTGGACAGATTCCTATTAGAGGAATGACATTTTTAACACAAAGTATAAATTTTAATTAAAGCTGCCTGTTTAAGGACATGCCAGATAAATCCTAAAAGTCTTTAAGTCAAACCTGATCATCTTTTTAAAATCTGTGTTAGAGCCCAACAGAAGTGATAAGCTTGAGACAGCTTTATTTAGTGTGGCACTATGGCCTTTGGCAGGTCATGGGGTCAGAGAATATCAGTCACCAGGGCTGCCTTTTCTGATGACTTTAATCTTTAAAACCTTTCAGTGAAACTGTGTGACCCATCGTTAGCAAAACGCATGAAAAACGGCCAAAGTGCATATCTGGTTGCACGTGACATCATAAATTACCAACAGGACCATTCTGACCAGCGAGTTTTCCCCGGAATTAACCAAGAAAAAAAATGGGGAAACAGGGCTCCCACTGTCACCACTGCCTATCAGCAGACAGCACCAGAATGAGCTGACGCTGTGGTGTCCCAGCCAGGTCTCCACCCCACAGCAGTCACTCACCTCTGCTAGAGGTGAAATCTTCTTGAAATCACTTTGACTGAGCTCCCCAAGCATTTGTAGAGCACCAGCACTAACACCTTACCGTGGGAAGTACAAGGCTGCGCTATCTGTGTTTGATCCCATGCTTCCCTCCTGCCTCACTACCTTTCACAGCTCCAAGACCATGAAGAGGACCAATTTCAGTTCTATATATCCTTTCTCAAAAGTTTCACTTCATTAGAGTAAAGGTTGTTCAAATACTTTTTCTCATAAAAAATGGACATGTTTAAAAAAGACATTATTAAAGATATATTCAACCTCAAGCCAAGACACTGAAATCAAACCAAACATAAAAGACCAGGGAAACACACTGTAACTCACTCAATAGTGTAACAAAATGCTATCACTGCAGAAAAACACAAAAGTAATAAAAGTAACTTCGACCTTAGTAGCTTTCAAAGTGTTAGGTACTGATGGAAATTTTCTAACCTGATTTAAGAAATATATTCTACTCTACAACCTCCTTATTTTCTCCTCTGCGATGTGAAATTTCAAAAGCCTCCAGCATTTTTTCTAATTCTAAGTTGAAGTTCAAGGAATGAATCTACAATTTGTTGAAAAATTACTTTAAATAATAACAATAGTTTAATAAGTTCCACAGCCACTACCATTCTTTTACACCTCTGGGGAAGGTTTCCTGACAAGTGGGAATGAATTAGGAGCTAAACACCTTTGTAAACACAATTTGAGCAGTGAATTAGAGTATGGTTCCTAAATCACTTGAGAAGATAACTTCAGCTTCTTGGTTATTTGGTCTCCTAACATTTTTATTTATCTTTATTTAGATTGCAAGTATATGCTAGTTTATTTTTATAGCAAAAGACAAGCAGCTGTAATGCAAGCTCAGGACCACCTTTTAAAATTAACATTTGTTTTGTTCACAGGCAGTGAAATGCAGAAATAAGGGATGGGAATACAGGAAATCTATTCTTCTTCATTAGAAATATCATGTTAAGAACAGTGACAGGTTCCTCAGTCTGAGAAAATAGACCATTCCTACATGAGTTTTGCTCTAAAAACAGCCAAGTTCCTTCATCCCTGTAGCAGGAAATGGATTTCACTTTTATACAATTTATTCAAGGAACTAAATAGAAGAGAAAAAAATTTTAGGATAAAAATTATATTTAGAATAAAAAATAGAAACCATATTTTAGAATCTTACCTGAAGCTCCACAACCTTCCTTACTAGAAAACACTGGCCTGCTGTTAGTGAGGGTACTTGGGTTGTTCTCTTTTTTTTTTACTATATGCACATGGTTACGTAATATCAGTGCAGATACAGAATTCAGTACATACATGTTTGGAAGCTGCAGAATTAATGTGCAATTTAAACTCAGCCTAAATGCTCATCTGGGCTTGATTAATAAATAGCTTATGATAGCCTTTAATACACTTTAATACACATCACTTGTTGCTCTATTTAATGCACAAGATAGACAATGCTCATTTTAAGAGCAGTTCACTACTTTATTTTGTTCCCTTACTCATACTGCAATCCTTTGTAGTGCCCTTTATTTCCTATATACTGTTCAAAACCTGCTCTGAAGACAAATTTATTTACTTTGCCCAGGCAGTTGTTTGGTGCTCACCATCAGAGGATACAAGTGATTCAGCCATATTATTTTTACTGGGGCCTGGAAAAAGTCAGCATCTGTCTTCTACAGATGACAAAAGATGTGCAGGGAGATTGCAGTCAGAGAGACACAGGTACGCCAAATCTGAGACATCTGCCACACGAGCTGCAAGAACAGATAGCACTACTCATTATTCTGTAGACTCAAAACAACTCTCCAGTGACTTCAGGAGTAGATGTGGGCGTTCAAGCTTCTGATTAATCAGTGTAGGATCTCACAGTCAGCACACAAAAGCCAGGGAATACACACATGATATGAAAAATTTACTGACTTTGCTAAACATCAGTGGCAGGGACAAGACTACAGTACTATTTTTCAGAGTCTTATCTAGCTTCTCACCTATGCTTTTCCTTTCCTGTAGTCTTTGATTTATCTACTACACAGTAGCCAACTGCAAGAAATGAACAAGCTTAGGTATCCCTGAGCAGGTCTAACTTGGCGTCTGGATAAGGCAGAAATCCCACAAGAGGTGAGGACACGGGGAGAGAGAAAGAGGCAGTAGATAATTACAGAGTTAAAGACTGTGCTGTAGTGCACCTGAACAAATGAGCCATCTTAAGTGACCTCAAATCTGCCATTTTTTTAACTTTTGAGTACTCCACTTTGCTACCATAAAAATACTCTATGCTATTTTTTTTTCATGCCATTACCATATGAAATCCTGTGTTTTATGTGCCAGAGAACTTGTTTATGTTACAACAGAATTTTGGACGGGCAATAGAGGGCTACAGGGACATTTCCATATATAATTTTTTTTAACTTCATGCTTTGCTTTTTACTTAGGGCAATGATGATTTGGTTAGATTTTTGTTTGGTTGGTTAGGATTTTTTTTGGGGGGGGAGGATACTTGTTGTGTTTCATTTAAAACATGGAATTAATTTCATGCCTTTCTTGGAAAGCTATACATTCTAAATAGTCACTTTTTAAAAATTAAGTGTGTCTTTTCCATTATATTTATTGAAGAATAAGCCTCAAGCCTCATTTAAACACTGAGATTTGGATCACTTAAAAAGAGTGGACAAAAAGTGAAAGCAGGCTGAACATCTGAATCACATCCAGGGTGAGGACATCCACAGCAGGACTCTGACATTGTGGGGCACACTGAAAACTTGCCGTTAATAGTGTCACCTAAATAAACCCAAGGATTTCACCAGAAGAAAAATACCCAAATTCCTTCAATGCGGTTCTCTGATTGCCATTAGCATTTTGCAGTTTTGCCTGTGAACTGGATGGATTTTCTTTCCCATTTGGACAGTGGAACTATCCCGGCTCCCCGCAGCACAGAGCTGGGTTTGTAATCCCAGGCTGTGCGGGCAAGGCCCCATAGGCGATGTCCCCTCCGGGGCGCCGGGCTGGGATCTGTGCCGGGAAGGAGGAGGATGCCCGGCCCGGGCACGCTGCTCTCCAACGCCGGACCAGGAGCATCCTCTAGCGGCCAGCGCCTCGGGAAGCCCCGGCGTCCCCCAGGAGCAAGAATCTTCTGGAAGACGGAGGGAAATCAGCAACCAAAGGAAACGGGCAGAAGCCAAAAAGGGACTCAGAAGATAAGGGATGTTTTTCCGGTCTCATTTATGCCTCCATGTCAGACTGAATGGGAGACAGTTCTTTCCTAAGTCCTGAGTAGCACAGAGATTCCTTTCCCTCTCTGCTCTGGAACACCCTCACCATCAGCTGTGCTTTGGCATGTAAGAAAACAACAAAAGGAACAGAACACCTCCCCCCACCACCACCCCCAAACGTGCAAACAAAAAACCCCAAACCCCACAACACTCCTCAAACACCCAGAAAAAACTCCGAATGACAACAAACCAAAACATCCCACAAATCCAACCAGTTTGAAAGGACTGTGTACACAACTCTGAAGTGTGTTACATTTGCATTAAACTTGTAGCCACTTCACTTAAACAACAGCCACAGTACATTCTAATCAGCCTACGGTGCAAAAAAAGGGGGATAAATGCAAAAGAAAAAAGAGCAATCACATGAGCTTGCCATTTCCTCAGACCATAAAACAATCTCATTGTGGCTAAAAATAAACAAATAAACCAACCAACCAAATAAATAAACAATTAATCAAACAAATAAATAAATATATTAAATATATGTAAAGAATTGCCTAGTAAGAATTCCCCAGTTTAACTGCTTGGAAACTATAGAGATTTTGGCACAGATACAGACTGAAGTTTGGCTCTCTATACTATTATTATGAGCTGGGATTGAGGCAAGTAAAAAGCCTATGGTGGGTACACACTGGCTGAAAACATAAATTAGTTTGTTAGGGCATAAATCACACAGCAAGGTCAGGGAATTGGAAGGCAAAGCACAAGTGCCTAATATTTTACAGCCCATGACGATTGCACCTGGGATCAGAAATGGTCACCTTAGGAGCTGCAGGATGTGGAATGTGGCTGAGACACACTGGGTTTGGTGGAGAAGATGGCTCTTGGGAGACTTCCAGCCTCACAACTGCACTCTTTTCTCTTTTCCTTTGGCCAGCTGCCTTCTCTCAGGCAGCATTTGCCCTCCAAACACATCAAAACAGAGCACATTCTCCTGGACTGCTCTTAATAGTCTAACACATTCCAACCATGCCTGGATTAGGAAAAAAAGGTAGCACATTTTGACAGGTATGACAGCAATATGGTCAAGTGCAGCCAGTATAAAAGTGACTATGTTTGACTTCCAGGCAAAGCTTAAAATTAGTCATGTCCTGATGGGTAATATTTTGAAACAAAATTTTCTGATGATTTACCTCAGGTTTCTGCAGAGGATAATTTTAGGGAAGCTTTGCCATGTTTGAAAGCAGACTGTATTTGCTTGTCTTCCCATGAAAGGAAAGTGTGACTCAGTTTTCTCCCATTTCTGCCTGGATGCACTTAGAGACAGGAGAGCACCGTGCCAGCAGCAATGACTAAGCCACCATGTGTCTGTGGATTAGCCATGACCTGGCCACCATGAGTGGCACTCCAGCAATCTCAGACACTGCTGCCCAAGTACCCTAATGTACCCATCACCAAAGAGCATTAGATAAAGAAATTTAATTATTCCTGACATCCACTAGACCTGCAAGATACACATCGAAGGCAGTGTGTTGAGAGCAGCTGTCTGTCACATTGCTCTAGATGGAGCAAACAAAAAATTCCTATCAAGGAATCCTGATGCACCTGATATCAAGGAACTCCTATCAAGGAACCCTGATGATTAATTTTTAAACACATGACACAGATCACATGCATTGCTGATGTAGTCTTACAAAACTTCTTTTCTATTTCAGCAGAAATTGCAGTGAAAACTGCAAATCTTTATTGCAGTGGAAACCAAGAGACACTTCTGGTAAAGAGACAATGTGGCAGGAGATCAAACATTTACTCTCAAATTTCAATCAGACTTCAAATCAGGTCATGGTATAGCACATATACATTTTTATGCATATATATATACGTGTCTGTGTGTGTGTGTGTGTGTGTGTGTATGTGGAAGTGTATACATACCCTGCGTACCTAATTATACATACACACACATACAATCTTAATTGGCTAATACAACTTAAGACAGTTATTGTCTATATACCTGAAAGAATAAAAACATATGCTCAGGGGGAGGCAAAAAGACAAATAGAATACTACAGACTTAATAGAAAAGGAATAAGGAACAAAAGACGTGATAAAGTCCAGGCACAATTCTGGTAACTTTGCCAAAAAAGACGTACCAGAAGTCTACAAGGGAAAAGCAAAGAGGATGACCTATGGTGTAATTATAAAGCTACAAAATTACTAGCAGGATAGAGAATGTGGTAATGATTATTCCCTCCTTCCCCTTAGGGAGCCTCAAGTACAATTATCGGGCAGCAGATTTAAAACCTACAAGAGAAGTACCTTTCCACACAGCTCATATCTAGATCCTGGAACTCATTGCCACAGAACACTTCATTAAGTGTAAATGTTACGAAAAAAAGGTTGCAAATATAGGCAAGTAGGTAAATCACAGCCTATTAACACAAAGACACAGATATGACCTCTGGCTTAGGACAGTCAACTGCTTGATCTGTAAAGAAGGAGTGAGTATAGAAATGGTGAGGAAACATCACTATTTACCAGGCCAATTCTTCATGTTTTCCATTCTTAAGCTCTGTAAGGTTTTATTTTACTTGTCTTATCCGTGTAAGCTTATGTCTGTAGCCTACTTACTTTACCCATCACAAATGTTTCATACTTTATTGCTACTGCCGTAACCACTAAATGTTCACAGCATCCTTCCTAGAATGCCAACTCCTACAAAATTCAGTGATGCATTTTTGGCAACCCTGAGTATTCCAAGGAAAGAGTTTGTATTTATTCCTTTCTAAATTATTCGGTGATTTTCACCTGGTAGGTTTTACATTTTCTTATTATCTTTATATTTCATCTTGCAATACTGAAATTCTAAGACTTTTAGAAATGGAGAAGTGAAAAAAGCACAATTTATAAACAGTACTATGATAATCCTATATACATAACAATGAAATGAAGAACTGAACAGCTCTTTATAACCACTGCTTCATCTTATTGACACTTGTGTGCTGAAAAATACATTTACTGGTTGATTCTTAATGAATTATTAAAACTGGTACCATGACCTATTATTTCTCCAGTATAAACACAACAAAGAGAATAACTTAAAATTAAGAGAAAAAAAGTACATAATCAACCACATTTTTACATGAAGTTGGCTTTCAATTTTAGTCCTCAATAATTTTATAACCCTGAAGAATGCATTATTTATTCTCAAAACACAAATATCCATTGTTAACTTTGACAAGTCTGCAGTCTTTGAAGCCAGATGAGAAAAGAGAGGAGGCAGAAAAGGAAGAAGAAGACAGTACAGAAAGAGCGCTCAGACTTTCAGACTTAAGTTCTAAACTCTTATATTTCAAATTCAGGCCATTTTTCAATTGAGCAAGTTCAACAAAAAAAAAAAAAGAGACCAAAAATTGTATTCTTTAACATGATTGGAGGGGATTGTGGGTACAATTACATTCCAGAACATTTAAAGCAAAAGTTGCACGAGCATATGACACAAAGGCAGAGTTGCTTGGCCATAAATTAGTTTTAAGTTGCAGAGCCCAGTGTCAGCAGCAAGTGTTGACTTCCTTTCCACTTAAGAATGAGTGTTCAGAAGCTTGGTCTTTCCTGAGCCTGCTGGACAGACACCACAGTGAGCCTTTCTTTGCCTTGCAGGGAGAGGCTCCAGGGTAAAGATAAAAACTCTGAGCTGCTGCACTCAGTGTCATCATGTTAGGCATGTCATGGCACTGCCAAAATAAACACCCCCATGAAAAGTACACAGGTGGCCATAGACAGGTTGGGATTCCCTTTCAAAAATTTAAAACTGCTCCATATTTGAGTCCATATTGCTGCAACTTTGCCAGCTAACCAGAGCAGAGCTAAGCACCATTCATTAGAGTTCTTGCAAGCTCCACAGAGATTAAGGAATCATATAAACTTTAAAAGGGTTTCTAGCTGAAATTTTTACAGCCTTTACTACACTGGAGTTTAAACCTCCTTGGCTGAGGTTTGTAAAGGCTACCAGAATGTTACAGAACTGCAGGAGCATCATTACCAAAACCAGCAGCTGAAGAAAAAAATGCACCAAAACCATAAAGCAGTAACTCATGCCTGCCCCCAGAAAGACTAGCTCATCATTCCATTACACACAAAGGACATCTTAGCCATCACTGCAAGACAGTATTAAGCCAAACACAGTCAATAATCACTGAAATATTGTTACTATTGCTTTTTATTCACATAAACATGCTGTGAACATAATAGTCTGCTGAAAGCAAACTGATACCTTTTCACAGACAGGGATCCAATACCTTCAAAATGTTATCATCCAAGTATAAAAATACAGATACTTTAACCTATCTTCTGGGTTGGTTTTTTGGGTTTTTTTAGTGTCCTTTCTTTTTCTTTGTCAGTAAAGATACAATTCTAATTCTACTTTCTCAAAGTTTGACAAAGACTGGACAAACTCATTCTTTTAATAAAAGAATGGTTAATAAAACTCTGTTTTGTAACAGACTTGATTTGATGCTGGTCTGGTGAAGTCAGGAAAACTTTAAGCACAAATTTTACAGTATAAAATGCAATGTTCATGGTGGAGAATAGGCACTTGAGTTCCTACTGACTCTGTAGAGCAGACAGACTGACACATTTTATTGCTGCCTAGCAAATATTAGCCATATTATATCTGCTTTGACAAAGGAAATTTAAATAATATTTGTATTGAAAAGCACTCAGAAAACATTTAGTCCCATGAGTACTAAAAGCAAACTAATCCTCCTTGTGAATAGACATTATACTGAAGTTTGTATGGTTGCCATCTCATGTCCCATTTGCTTCTGTTCTTCACACCAGAAAAAACTTCCCCAAACGTGTGAGTATTCCATTGACTTGGGAAAGAGGTTTACAGATTTTTCTGGAGTGTAGTGATGTGCCACAGACTCAGTACTGGGTTTGGAAAGTTTGTTAAACAAACACTCAGAATCGTCACTGAATATAATGAAAGCTGTACACCTTGGCCTTTGTTAATTAACACCTTCGCCACCCCCAAATTGCCTTAGCTTTAGTTGATATTCTATGACCCTGCCTTCGCAAGGTTAATATCATCTTAAATCACCCATTTAGAGACACCATGTTCATAGGTTCTCCTGTCATCATCACAGGGGGATGTTCAATCACAAGCCTTTCACAAAAGAATATGTCACATACTACTTTTTGTATAATTAACCAGACCAGAAATCAGACAGGACTTACAGGCCTTTGGCTTGTTTTGTTTGGTCTAGGCTCTTTTCTTACATAAAACATACCAAATTAAATTTGGACCCAAACAAAAAACTTGATTAAATTATTCTTTTTTAAAAAAACAACTAGCAAAATACTTTTGTAAAAAATATGCTAAAATATTTGGAAAGAGGAAACATTCTTCAAAAACCTACAAAAATGTTTTCAAATATAATGTGTTAAAATATCAGTACTTTTCACAATGCAGTTTTGCTACTCTGGGAAATCTGCACAGTCTTGCTACCATTTCATTTTCTATTCAGAAGAATAATCTTACTAATTGGCTAGATATCGTCCTGCATATATCTAATACATTTAAGTATGGGTAACAAAATCCACATCAAGAGTACACCCAAAGAAAATGTTTGAGCGGGGAAAACTTCAAGCTCTAGCATTGTTCAGGCTGAACTATGCAAATAATATCTGGAAAATCTCACATCCTTTATGACAGGAGAGCGATATGCCTCTAAAACTACTTAAAATAAACCCTGATACGCTAAACTTTATATGTATTCCAAGGGAACAGAAAGTGAAGTTAGAGTAGCTTTTTTCAAGAAACTACTGACAAAAAAGGGAACAACATTACCTCATTGAGAAATATATTTTTTGTTAAAAAGCGGAAGAAATACAAATCATAATAAATTAAAAGTGTAAAATTAATATTTCAAAAGGTCCTTTATACAATTATTTCATCTCAGGGCAAGTGCCAAACCTGCTGCTTTCATTATAAATGTGTCTGCATTTCATGATGTTAATTGAAAGTTATGCACTGTAAAGCATTGGACAAAGACACTACCTGTATCTGAACTAATACAATTCTATTTGTAAAGTATACTGATGTCTGAAAAAGGCAGTCAGACAGGAGAATCCATTGCATTTCTCATATTTGTATGCAGTAATATGATCTAGCCATGAATATCTGTGGCTCTAATGTATGTCTGTGTTTTGCTTATATAAAAGAAAGTGAATAACATCCTTTATATGCTCTCATCAGGGATATAATCCTTGTAGCTGTTTGCAATTCATAAGATGCAGAGGTTCCAGGAGAAACATATTTAAGGCATAGAAAAGCATGTTTATGAGTTGGAAGTTTTTAAAGTGTTTAAAGTGTTAATGTGTTTAAAGGGCTTTCCAAAGCATCAATAACATCCTCTCAAATTTAGGTTCTACACTTTTCCACTGAAAGTCACTGAGACCATCTCTCCAAAATTAATTTTTATTACGAGTTTTAACATCTCTAGATGCTTTTTTTAGTGGTTCAGTCTATTTGATCTTTTGGAAGCTAATTATCAGTTAGGAGTTATGAGAAACAAATTGGATATATCCAATGCTCTTGCTTAGACTCTCAAAACTGGTTCACCCACTCAACAGATTTCGGATTTTGAGATCCACAGCAGAGAAAGAAAAATGTTATCTATTTCCGTTGCCAGATTTGCCCATAATATCAGAGGGAACAGATACTATAAGACAATGTGCACCTTACAGTTTCAGGCAGGTGGGTTTTCATCCATGGCTACATTCTGCAACTTGCTGAAAAAGTTCTGTAAGGAAAGAATTCCAAGCAGCAAATCTTCTCCTTAGCCAGGTTCCGAGGCCTGATGGTTGCCCTTGCTCACAGTTACTCTGTGACTGCACTGCAGAAAGCCATTAGTGAGCTTCTTCCCACTCTCTAGCATCAACACCTGGCTTCAACTATTGCTCATTTGTGTGATGCAAATTCCTGGCTGATCTAACTGACAATCAATATTAATTCTTAGGACGTGCACCACTTACCTTGTCAAAAGCAAATTTCATTAACAGGCAACTTGTTTCTGCTGACCACTCATCATTCAATAAAGGAATAAAAACCACCTTCAATACAGCAAGGAAAGGTGCACTTATCAAGTGCATTAACTTATCAAGTTCTGCTCAGGTTGTCTCCTGTCCTATCATTTGGATTACTGCACAGGGCTTAATAGCAGGACCCAGCTGAATTCACTGCTCCACAGACTGGAGAAAAATCAGTTTATAAATGATTGCTTATGACAACTGAATTATCCAGAAGTTTAGAGTTAAGTATTTGCTGTGCTGATCATTTAAAAGATAAGATGGGGATCATTTAATGGAATCTGAAGCATGACGTGGCTGAGGAGATTACAGTTTACAATCTACACTTTCATTACTAGAATAGCATTTAACATAGTATTCCACAGAAAGAATGGCATAGAAAACACTGCAAAATGGGATAGCTGCATATGCACAAGATCACCTGCTTTTGCTCAGTACTGGTGTTATGTAATGTAGGTATGTTAATACCTTCCAAAACAAGCCAGGGATTAAAACCTGTGAAGCAATATACATATTGAGACATTCATTAATTAAAATAGAAGGACAGTTCACATGAACCCAAGTTTTACAAAAGCAGTTAAAATTGATATTATTAAAAGGCAAGGACAATGGTAACAGACAGTGCCTGTTTTCAAGCACATGCTATGCAAAATATCCCCCTTGTAAGAGAAAAGTTAACCCAATTGTGAAACTCTCTGAGTAGCATGTCCATCCTTAGGCAACATTTTACAGCTATTGCTCATGCTGTGCTTCTGGCAGGCAAATGTCATTTTTAAATAACATGGAAGGAATGCAGAGTTGGAGTCAGAGTTCACCAGGAAGATGAGCACAGGGCTCAGGGTTTAGTATACAGGTCACTTGGAACCAGTAGCCATACACTTTCTCAGTAATCTCTGTTGGTTAGAGATCACTGTGGTTCACAACAAAGACAGAATGTCTGTCTGTCTGGTATGACAGGTATATAACAGCTCTCAAAAGCAGACATTCTCAAAAAAGACACTAATTTAGTCTCAAGCAGCATACCAGATAGTCAGACAGAAGGAATCAGTTTTAAATTGTGATCTTTCTGCTGACAGTTCCCATCTTGCAGAAAATGTAGCACCAGGTCATCCTCTGCCATTAAGCTGTAGGCAAAAAAGTGAATGACAGAATAATGGTTCATCCTTGGCAAAAACCAATAATGAGAGAACCCAATTTTCTAGGTTAAAGTCCAGTTACTACTCAGTTATGAAATATTTTGAAGAGTAGAAGACATCTGTTAGGCTTGGTCTTTAAAACTAGTATGCAAAGCTTTTCCCTGAGGGAAATTACTGCTGAAAATGGATCTTTGAATACTTTCTTGCAAGGCTTCAGGATAATATTTGACTAATTACAAAGAAGTTTTGTTTTGCTTAGTGGATTATTCTAGCTCTCTTCCTGAAGCAGTAGTAATGAATGAAAAGATATGAGGCACATAAATAGTGTTGCAGCTTATCAGGAGAAATTTTTGTCAACTTCTCCAGGTGAAAAAAGTCACTAGAACGGGTACACTTTTTCTTTTTTTTTTAAAAATTTTCTTCTACACTTAGATAAAAGAGGACTGAATCACTTCAGAGTTTGTAGGACAAGCTCCTTATTGCCCATGAAGAAATATGGCACTTGAAGTCTGAAAAGCAGAACATGTCTACCTCTTACTTTATTAATACTAAAAATCAGATATGAATAGATCTTAACAGACTTGAGTTTTTTCCTTTCTTTTCTATGTTACTTTAAGATGATGCATTTACACCAAGAGTCTCCAAGATAGAATTTACTCCATTTTTGAAGTAAAATATTGTTTCATGCTTTTTGTTTATCAGATGTGCTGAGGTAGGACAAAAATAGAAGCTTCCAGATTTGCTAGTTGTTTCTCAGAAGTGATGCTTCAAGTGACTGGGGCAGTTGCCATGGGTAAAGTCCTGGCCTCATTAAAGTTTTCACAAAGCTTTCAACAACAGTTTGCTGTTCCAAGTGCATTATACCAGTGCTGCTGAAATGAAATGCTCCAAGTACAAACTATGGCACTTTTCCACAATTTCCCCTGAATATTAATAGCACACTCTCTTTCTTCCTACCCCAATCTTAAAATTAAAATAAGTTTTAAAATGTAACAAAGTTTAAAAAAGAAGAACTGCTCATGTGCCTTAAGAAATACCCAACTGGAAAGTTTTTGTGAAAATTTTTGTTTATCACATATTTCTTTATCTCAGACTCACCATTCCTACTTCAATGTCACCAAGTGTGTATTAAAATGAGTGACATTAGCCATGACCCAAACCATTGAAAGTGAGTAATGATGGGCAGCTGAGCCCCACGTTGAAAAGCTATTGCCAACCCCCCCTGCACCTCCTCCCTCACTTTTTCCCAACCTTTTGGCCAGATCTAATTTAAATGTGAATACCTTAAGTAATTGCCAATATTTGTAAAGTCACTATATGCAACTGCATTAAAGACAACAGATTTTTGTGTACTGTTTTGCAAGGATTTTTTTTCTTTTTTTATGCCCTGTAGTTGCTGGGAAGGTGCTGGGTAAAACTTGCCTCAGTTGGTGCACAATTGTTTTATACACTTTCCCCTTACTTCATTCTTTAGTGAACATCTCTGGAATAAGTAATTACTGTGGGAACACTTCTTTACAGCAATTCTCAAACAGCAAAATTGGCAGAGGTTGGTTTTATAAAGTTCACAAACTGAATGGTGCCTTATTGCCATAAACAAAGGGATTTTAACTACTAGCATTAAAATACTCTAAGAATAACAGATAAGTGAATCTGTGAATAAAGATAAGTCCTTAATTGACAAGAAAATGAAGGATTAAGCTAATGCAGCATTATAGCAATATGCCAGGGATTCAAACTTCGGCCTGCATCACCATTTTGGACTAATGATTATAAAAGCTTTTTGAATGACAGAAAGCAGGACTCCCCTGAGAAATTTTCTGCCTAAAATTTGTCAAAATGAGTGCAACTCTCACTAAGCCTCAATATAGGGTCTCTAAATGAATACATAATGTATTTAGTTACTTAAGATAATTGAAGTCTTGCCAATTTAATTAAAAATAAGCCATGTACTGAAAAGAGAAGCTATTTCAAAATCTCACAACTACTGGTACCACTGGATGAATTTGATGAATGCATTTTATTACCTTTTGCCTACTGGCTTTACCTGAGAAATCAAAGATCTTTTGCCTAAAAAGACAGTTCAGGCAAAAGTTCAGGAATCAAATCCAGAAGTCATAATGGGTTTAACTGAATAAGAACTGCTGGCCTTGAACTGCATTGGGTATACATAAATATGGATGTTGGTCCAAATTCCATCTAGAGAGCATCTTAGAAATCTCATTGTTTTCCATTTGCCCTCGACACCCTATAAATAAATAAAAAATTAAAAACTAAGAGTAAAAAGAACTTAGTGAAACCTGAAGATTTAAATCTTCAAGAGGCATTTCAAGCTGATCTTCCTTTTGAATTGAACTAGTGGGTGAATACTGAAGTAAGATAAAAAACCTTTTGTGGATTACACTAAAATCAAGGACTTGAGAGGTTATTACCAGTGGAAAAGGATTTATTCAGAGACAGTTGTATAATTTTGATAACTATACTAAAGGAGGAGATGAGACACCCTATGCCTACTAATAAGTGCATAATGGCATAAGTAACTCCACGTCCAGTCAAAAACATGTCAATCATTTCTTATTAGGACTGATGGATTCAGACATGAGTCTCCTCTTGCAGGTTTCATGAAATCAGTCCTATACCCTACAAGAGTGTCACATGGGGGAATGTGTCTGAGACCTAGTTTGTCCCAAGCAGTTACCAACTGTATTTTCTCCTGGGACAGCTAGAGCACTTAAACACATGCAAACCTAAGTTCTACATTGCATTGAAACCAAATAATAGAATTGTAGAATGATTTGGGTTGGAAAGGACCTTTAAAGGTCATTTAGTTCAACCTGCAATGAACAGGGACATCTTCAACTAAACCAGGTTACTCAGAGCCTCATCCAACCTGACCTTGAATTTTTCCTGGAATGGGGCATCTATGACCTCTCTGGGCAATCTGTTCCAGTGGTTCTCCAAATTCTTTTATCCTTAATGTTTGAAGCAATCTGTGAAGACATGTCACTACACAGGCATGCCCAGATATCTGTGTAAAAGCCTTGGCTTACCCATAATTCTTCCTGAGTCAGTATGAGTGTAGTGAAGAAAACAGCATTACTCAGTCTAGATAAAGACAGAACTCCAACACTGGTCGTTCCACCTTTCCTATTTCAACAATATCCTTCCCTCCCTGATGGCATACAAAGCACATAAAATAGAACTACATCTGAAGAGTGGACCTTATTTAGTGGCACCCATTGCCAAGAGATAAATGGCAGCTTCCACTCTGATAATGGATTGTGTTCAGAAGTCCCACAAACCTGTGCAATTGTTTTGAATCCCTTCATTACAAAAGAGACGAGTCATATTTGAAACTCTTCATTCTAACCTTGAACTGTGGCAGAATATTGCCAGCAATCTTTTGGAATCTTTTAGAAATTATTTTCATAGAAAGATTCTATTATTGTCTTGAACTTTTGTTGAAATTTAAAGAAAATGTAGGATTTAACCCTGCTTTTAACAGATAGTTGGACTAACCTCAGGAGGTCCCTTTCAAGCTGAACTATATTATATATGTATGATAAAATTATCATCAGCTGCAACGATCTTGTGGAAAATATCTATTATATTCTTCTCTAAATTCACAGAACAGGTTTTTTTCAGTTTCTGGGTTTTGACTAACTTTCAGACTTATTGGATGAAACATGTACAAATATGTAAATAGAGCAATGCCCTTTTACAATTCCATTAGTTCAATTCATGCATTTGTACTATAATATAACTTAGGTTTTTAGGTAAAATGTTAATTAAAATGAAGTAAACACGTGTGTGTCTTTTTATTTATTCGCAATTAAAAATAATCTAATGAATTTTTAGGTAATTTTACTGTTACTCCCTCTCCTTCCAAAGTGGGATGAATTCTACACAACTATCCACAGACCTAAAGATGTACAGACAAGTCCTTAAGTGTCAAACAGAAACTGTTTTAAGAGTGAGATAGCGAATGTAGAATCTTCTGCAGCACAGTAACTATTCTCTGGCCCCTAAAAGCGAAGAGGAAAGAAAAGTAAAAAAATAAAAGAAGGGGAGTAAACTAGACATCTACTTGCTAAATCTGAATTGCAAAGCCCACAGTCTGGAGAAGACTCTGAGGAAGTGTTACCCACACAAGACACTTAAAATGTAACCAGAGAAGGATGAGCCAAAAGAAGACTACTAAAGAAATTGAATTGACAAGGAAAGAAACTCTATGTTCAAATAAAGTGAGGAAGTTCAAGTAGAAACTGATCTGGAAAACCAAATGACAGCAATATGTGGGATCTATTTCTTCCTCTGGAGATTGACAAACTCCAAAAGTGCACAAGGTTGCTGTAAATGGATGTCAACATTGAAGAGGGCTTAGAGCCATCTCTGACTTGTTATATAGTTTACCTTTAAAATTTTCTCAGAGCCAGTGTTAGTATGTCATACCACATATAAAGAGAGCTCAAAATATTGGTTTTACTCGGAATTTCAAAGTGAAGAAAGTGGATGACTTTAAAGTTATAGGAGGTCTAATTTGTTTTAGAGAAGAACTTTTATTAAACTTGAAATAATAAAGGAAAACATTCTTTGAAAGTAAGAGAATCACTAAGGTAAAATGAAGAGCAGAATGTTCCCTTGCTGGTAAAAAAGTGAAGTGATATGGTTATGGAGAAACAGGTCTATATATCAAGAAATTGTCTCTTATCTGAAATGACTCATACAAAAGGATGTGGAGTGCAACTGCAGCAGGAAATAAAAGGTAGCAGAAATCACGTGTCAGCCTTAAAAATTTGCGAGGGTTTTGATTTGTTTTCTTTTACTGGATCTTTGATAATCTAATCGAAATAGGTCCCCTTCCCAGCATGGTCATTACTTGTTCACTGAGACTGTTCTAGAAAATACTAGAAGAATATCCCAAGACAGCATCTGTAGATTACTCTTTGGGTTCAATGCAAGGACTTATGGAGAATACGACAGAAAAAATGTGAAGAAAATATAGTTGAAAGCTGTCCAAGTCAGAGGCAGTTAACAGCTGATAAAAAGTTACTTCAGAAAAAAAACAGAAGTATAATGAAAGCTTAGAGGTAAATCTAATATGGACATTTCAGCTGAACTCACAGGCTCTGCTGCTATGCACAAGTCATCACAGTTTGTGCTTGGACTGTGCATACAGGAAAAATTCACCAATGCTGCATGACAATAGGTGCCATTTGGAAACAAAGCTCCCATATCTGCTGCTGAGCATGCCCTCCCAAGTGGGGAACCTGAATTTGAGCACTTACTGTCTGTTTCAGTGCAATGCTCAAGAGTTTGCTAAAAGCACTGTCCACAGTGGTGCTAAAACCACAGCCACATGAGTTAGAAGACAACTTCTGTAATGAGAAGCAAGCAAAGAATGCAATAGGTCACATTCTAACATAATTAAAATCAACGTAGATCCATTTATAGCAAATTTGCCACCTTATTTCCTGTGACAACTTTGTTTGGACACCAAAAACCCCAAATTCCTTTCAATTCTGTTACCTAGCATAAACATGAGGTTTCCTGGACATAGTTTTGCTCGTATACACTAGTTTAAATGGCACATCAGAGCTTCTAATTTTATACTTTCATATGCATCTTGAGAATAAAATTCCATATGGTTAAACCTTGGCAGGTTGGTATCCACTTTTAGAAAAAGAGAAGCACATTTTCTTTACACATGAAGAATAGCATTACTTATATATCTGTTATAGTTCCAAAGCAAAGGACTTTGTTTACCGCTCACGAAGTCTTACATGCTCATGATATTCAGACTTTATTCACTAAATTTATGGAACTTTAAATATTGCTTTAATGGTACCATTGTCTTGTGTAAGGTATTTTACAGGTGACTTTTAAACAGATTATTGCACACAATCAAGGTCTGGATATAGAATTCTGTCACATTATGGAAACATAAAAATCTGGGAACTTGCTTTAAGTCTCACAAACCACATTTAAAACTGTACTGCTTAAACTTGAAAATCAAGTGGAAATTATTTCATTTCTGAGTCAAACTACTGATTAAAAACTTTTAGGAGTTGTGGGTGGTCAGCATATCTGAAAGTCAATGATTTGTTTAATTGGTGACTAACTTTAAACCTTGATGTTTGAAATGTTTTATTGATTTGAGGGTTTTTCTTTGCTCTTTTCTTTGCTCTTTTCTTCTTTTTAAATTATTTTTAGTATATGCTGATATTTCTTATCCTTCCCTCTCAGGAAGATTAATATAGAAGAGGGGTGGATATTTTTCTTTTTGCCCACTACTTTGCAAAGATACTTGGCTGCAAAATTCATGTACTTTTTTTTGGAAAATAGACTGACTCAGGTCTTCTTTCCTTTCAGAAAACAACCATTCAGTTCAGTTACAATGCCATATGCAGTGCTACAGCAGTACTATTGGGTGAGCCTAAATAATCTGGGATTCAGTTCTGGGTTTAGTACAGGGGATAGGTTTATCTCCACAAGTAGAGCAAGGCTTAATTTGTTCTATTGCCTTTTCTCACTCATTTGATGTTGTCTAGAAAATGGCAGAAATTATTTTCTAGCAGCAAACAGACTTTCCCACGGTTAGGTAAGGTAGTTGGTGGTCTTAGATCTACAACATGAAAATGATCACTTCTGTGAAGTTGCTTTGCTTGCTGGCACTCTCTATTCAAAAATCAGTAACCTGAAGAGAATACTTCAACATCTCACTCTCAGCAGGAGTGCCATGAGATGAGTAATGTTGCTGTTTGGAATCACAAAAGGAAACAGAAATTCCTTCCAAAAACAAATTACGAAAGCAAGCTAGCTTAAATGAAAAAAACCAACAAAAAACAAACAACAAAACAAACAAAAAAGACACCAAAACACCATGAATTTAAGCAAACTCCTGATGAAGCACAAGGTGATTTCCAATAATTCCCTGGAAGGCTCCTGTGCAAGCCACCTGTCTTGGGTTTGAGGCTCTGTGCTGCAGATCAAGAAGCCTGGAAGACAACTCAAGTGTAGCCTTTACCCTGAGAGGCCACCCTGTTATCTCTGTGTTGAGAAGGGCACTGAAAGACCAAAGGAACCATTGCATTGTCTGAATGGGAACGCCTGAGCTCCAGAGGACAGAATGGAGAGACTCGCAACTGTACAGTTAATTCTGTTCCCTAAAAATAGGATGCATATCCATACTGCCATATCCTATTACTTGGCCTGTGCTATTGCTTGAGACAGATTGAGCCACAAGCCAAAACTGTGTCAGGGAGCACATAAACAATTAAACAGCACAGACAATTGCATGCTTGAGCTAAAAATAACAACTCGATCCTATTTCTTTTATTAATATGGACACAAAGTAGGAAAGTTGAAAATTACCGCCTTGCCAGCAGATATCAGGAATTTGTTATGTACTTTCAGGAGTTTAAACAAAACATTAGTGGAGGGCCAAAGCTGTTCAGCTTAGCTATGGTTCACAGATATCTGAAACCAGGACCCAGCCAGTCCAGCAGGACTGAGGGGCACCATGGCTTTAGAAGTCCTGAGTAAGCTGATACCTTCTGTTCTACACTTGCAGGATCATTCCTGTTTGGAAATATCTGAAAGGAAATATTCTGTTTATTTAGAAGTGATCTTGCTTTCTTTGTGCATAAACACAATTTGACTTTTTATTCTAAAACCAAACAGAATTACTTGCTTTAATTTCCTGCTTCTGACTACCTTAGCTTGAAGTAAATTGACTGACACACTGCAAGCTCACTTGTGGGCACAGAAACAGAAATAAAAGGCTGGCTTTGATCAACTTTGTGGGGGATGCTAAATAGATGATATATAGGAAGGGAAACAAAAAGGAAGACACATGCACTATCAAAGACACAACTTGTAGCTGTTGCTATTTTTACTGAATGATGAAGTATTGGTATTTAAGCGTGGATTCTTTAGATTAGGTAGAAATTTTACTTGTGAAGTTAAGAATACAAATAACATGTTACTCACTGCATCATGTGTACGCACAAGCAAAAGCAGCTATTTCCAAGAGCATTAAGTTTGTATTTGTAACATTTAGAACTAGAAATTACAAGTGGCAAATGCTTAAGAAGCAACATAGAGTTAAGTAACTTATCACAGTGAACAGGGGAAGACTGAAGCAATCACAGAGAAATATGCTTAAAAGAGAATGCTGAGCAAAGTTTTTCACTCTCTTTAGCAACTTTCTAGATTATGTGAAAATGCAATTTCACCCCTCCACATTTCAGGATGGTTGCAATTGGAAAATAAATCATTGATGGAAAACCCTTTCCAATCCATTAATTTGGGAAGGACACATGCATAGCTGCTGAGTGAAGTAGAAACCAGAATTGAAACAAAAACAAAGTGGCAGGCAGATCCAAATGAAAAGTGGTGGAGCAAATGCTGTCAAAGCTCAAGATCTGACAAAAACAAGTGCATAAATACAAAGGTAGAAGAGGGAGAACAGTAGTGCTGTCAGGGTGCACAGCCAGTATGGAAACCACAAGCATCCTCAGCTCTGGGTCTACTGGGAAAGCTACTCTTTAGTAAAGAACACAGAGATGACAAAATTATGAAAAAATTAAATTATAAGAAATACTAAAGCCCAATATGTATGGAAGTTTACTCAAACAACAGTACATACATGATCACACAAATTTCGCTGTCTAGAACAAACCAAGATAGTCTTCACTTTTCTAGCTGGCACTGTGACAACAATCATGCCTTGAAACCCTGCAACTTTTTAATAAAACCAAAAATAATCTCTAGGGCAAATTTATTTGGGAGGTTTCTGACTTTATTGGGCATTATTCTTCTTTGAGTCCTTGTCTCAATAGAAGTAGTATATAAAAAACGTAATTGTTTTAAGTCAACTGTAATCCAGGACACAGATTGATGACCACTATGGAAGAGATTTAGTAATTATGTTTTCTACTATCAGTATATGAAATATTCTGTTTGAGTGGTGGCCAGTGCTGGAGTCTTCCTCTTGAGCAAATGAAGGTTAATCAGGAAAGTGACCTGTTGAGAAGTACATGTTGGAAGGCTGGATTGCCACAAAAAACACTGCAATTTATATGTCTTAAAATAAGATGTAGAAGCCAGAGGACATTCATTGGCAGCCAGCCCTATTCTGTACTAATTCCTTTAATTTGATTCATGTAATTTGTTATTTCAACGTACAGTTTGGTTGGTATATTTTATGCACATGATTTGAATGTCATAAGAATGCCTTATGAATGTCATAAGAGCTAAGGTTGGTAAAATATTATTACAGAGTAAGAAAAAATGTGAGGCTACAGGACTGTGCATCTTTCCTAGCCCCTGACCTAAGAGGAGGAGAGGTTGTTCTTCATTCAGCAGATATGGCCCCTGCTCCACAGTCTGCTCACTCTGAACAGCACTTTAAGGAGACAATCTCCCACCCCTGCTGTGTGTCTGGGTGAGTGGTCACAGTCTGGGCACACCAGTTTACACCAGTGAAGCATCACCGTGGTAAGACACCAGTGTTAAGAAGAGCTGCTAATGCAGTGGTAAAGAAACAAATCCAAACACTGATGGAGCTTGTCCCAGCTGAAACCTTTGGAACCATAACTACAGCAGTCTGTAAGAGTTTACAAGCTTTTCTTGTTGCCCTTGATGTCCCTGACCAGATTTAATTCTATCAGGCTTTAGCTTTCCTAACCTGACCCCTGGTGGCTCAGACAATTTCTCTGTATTTGTCCCAGGCTACCTGTCCTTGCTTCCACCCTCTGCAGGCTTCCTTTTTGTGTTTGAGTTTGTTCAGGAGCTTCCTTTTCATCCACACAGGCCACTGAAGCATTCCTGCATATTCATATAGGTTTCCTTAATAACAGCTTATCTTCTCTGACCACATCAGTTCTGTGTACCTGCACCTGAGAACTCCTTTAGAATGAAACACATTTTTCTTCCGTGTTGTCTTTGTGAACATAGCATCGAACCAGGACAAAATTTCCATCCATGGGATAAATGAGACAGGGGTGGCAGAGAGGGGACAATAAATCTTCATGAGGACTCTTGGGACAAAAGTTTCTTTGAATCATTTATTGAACATCCTTTGGAATAGGAGGAGCAGTAATGTCTCTTCCCAGTTTTCATTGCATGAGAATGGTAGTTAGCAATATATTAGATAATTAGGTATTTTTTAATCATCTGATAAGACCTGTCAGATGGTCATCTAAAAAAAAATTAGTTAGAATTTATAAAGTGAGGTGACAGTTTCCTTTAAAGAAAAAGGAGAGACAGAGAAACATGACTGGAGAAATCACATTCTAGAAGACACTGATAAAGAGAAATGAAGACTTCTTGGTGCCAATTCTGGCTTTTTCACTGAGAGGTGTGAGGGAATGAGGTGTGGAAATACACTACCTTATCTCTCACACTGTTTGAAATAAAAGTGACTTTTTGTTGGAAGCAAAGAGTGAATGCCTGTTAGTTTATGTTCAGCCACATGTGGCAGTTCAAACTCAAACTGTCCTGTAAGCCCAGAAAACGAAGAATTATTGTGAAGAGCAGGTACCTTGGTTCTAGAGCAACATGCAGCTAAAGGCTCCAGAGCCTCTAAAAGGTAAAAGGCTCATGGCTCCTGACCTGAGAGTTTGCCAGGGAAGGAAGAGGCCCAGTCATTTCAATTAAGGAAGTGTTTAGAATGTAAAGATTCAGTTTGTTGAAATGGTTCGAGTATTCAAAAGGGAGTTGTTACGGAACCATGTGATAAATGCACACATTCCTACATACAAACCCTTCAATAACACTAACAAAAGTCAAACTAACAGCGCTTAATTTCTCTTACTAGCAACCTTTTAGGCAGAATAATAATATGTGTCAGCACCTCTACTAGACCCAACTTGACTATGAAGATTTTTATTTTGCATATTACTTTTTCTCGGTGGACCACACACAGTCCCCTTGTAAAAAATAAATTGCATGTGGTCATCCTTTTGTTTACTTTTTTTTAATATAAAAGCAGTTTTGGAAGTGTTAACAGCGTAGTTGCTATCCTCTACTTATGGTTTCCAAGAAAAAACACACAATATGCCCATTTCTTTAAAGAAAGGGACTGTTAGGAACTGTGAGCCCTAATGCAATTTAAAACCCATTTTACTTACCTATTCTTTAAGAGACTATAAAAGGAGCCACTTCAAATGCAGTCAAGAACTTGATGCCAGTTCTTCCAATGCATATTACTTGCATATATAATTAAAGAAGTCATGTTGAAACTGTTTTTCATAAATGCAGTGCTTTTCTGAGGACCTATCACACTTTTTTGCATTTCATTTGCAAAACTTTATGATTATGCATAAACAGAAAGACTATGAATTAACTTGATTTTGTACCTCCAGAAAAAAATGGGAATCCTAAGAGGAGTAGGATATATAATAGCAAGGATAGCTATAGGGCAGTCTGAACCTCAAGAGGAATACTCCAGGCATATAAGTTATAGCCTTTTCCAGCACATGTTTAAGTCATTCTATCACCAGACTTGCATGCAAAGTTGGATTTCTTTTCCCATAAGGAGAGCTGGCAAAACCAGCAATATTAACCCCAGAGACTGAACTAAAAATGCCACAGCTCTGGGAGAGATTTCTACATTACTATCAAGTCTTAACAATAAAGGTCTGTATTTTTATCATTTTAATCACTTTGCAAATTAAATTTAGAGCTAGAAAGGATTATAATCTCAGCACATAATTCAAGAGCTACTATGGCGTTTTTAGCAAGATGGTGCTGTGAAAAATCCAAGAAACCAAGAATTCTGCCAAAGGCTCTCAAAGAAACCAAAGCAAACTGAAAACACTCAGCCACCTCTGATAGCCTAAATCAAAGCCTTACACAGCTTGGCAGAAGATGGCTAAACTTTGAGCAAACCTGCCTTAGATTTAAAGGGGAACATTGCCCACATGACTCTCTAATTATCAGTCCATCACACTTCTCAACAGCCACCATTAGCAGTGAAAGTTTTCCCGCAGCCAGTTAAACTCGAATGGATAAGGGAGGCACGAGGCAGGTGGAGTCAGTGAAATGACATGTCTGCCTACGGGCACACATGAGAAAGGACAGAAGAATGAGAACGCTCTGTTTTCCCAAAATCTAACAGATGAATACAACTGTCATAACAGATTTGCTGTAATGTATTCTGCATGCTGTGAACGGGAAGAGAAAGTCAGATTATTTGATTTCAATGATCATCAGCTGGATTCCCACTTCAGAACAAACAGAGCGAGACCAAGGCTGGAAGCATTCTGGAATGGGTATCGTATTGTCCTTCCAAGCTGAAGGCACTTATCTTTTGCATTTCAAAAAATGACTGCCTTAACTTCTGCACAACACATCTGTAAAATCTGCCACACTACCCACCTACTTAAACATTTTCACAGCATCTCATCCCATTATTCACGTCTGGAATCAAAACATCTTCCTTACCTGAGTCCTTTCTTGCCATATAAGTAATCCAAATCACTGCAACAGTACAATTACTTGTGTAAAGACACTGTTCAAAGTGAGATGAAGTGGTAGAGTAAGGCCCTAACTTACAAAGCTTAATAATAAAAGCTGAGGATTTTTATTGCCTGCACATTTTAATTAATTAGGTACAACAAATCAAAAGAGGAGAAAAGAAACAGTTTTAGTGACAATATGTGCATTGTTTCACTGAATTGAGACTAGGGGTTTAATCTCTTATGTCTGCTATGATCCCTTCATGCAGCCTTTCTTTGATAAATACAAAAAGCTGTGACTTCAACAAATAAAAGTGAAATCAGTAATTAAAAACCATAATAGCAATTAAATCCAACTTTGGATCCAGCCAAGAAAGCCACAGTCTTTAGTGGATGGATTCACAAAAAAAAAAAAAAAAGGAAATTCATTCTCAGATTTCTACTTTGGAAAATAAATAGTACTTATGCAGTCACTTATCTCGAGAAAAAAGGATAAACTAAGAGCATTTTTGGTCTGAAGCCACCACTTCATCTCCCTGCCTCTTGCTCTCTTTGTAACAAGAGCAAAAAGCAAAAGGAGGAACAGAAGTCTTTTCCAAGGCATGACCCTCTATAGCAAAACAACCCCTTCCCCAAATTATCCTTTAAGAATGGCAATTACTTTTACTCTAACATTTTGTGAAATATGAGTATTTTCAAGTCAATGTAGTAGTAGAGCACAGACAGCTCAAACTAACCAGGTTTGCTCACTAAATTATATTCCCTGACATTGATGGAGGAACCACCTGTAGAACATAAGAAGGTAATTTTGTGCCCTGAGAGACAGAGAGCCCTTGGGTGCTTTGCTGAAACATCCATTTTCCTGCCAGCAATGTCTGCATGTCGCACACAGGGGAAAAGAGGAATATTCTCTATATGAGAAAAATGTGTCTCCTTCACATCTACCTAACCTGACTGCCAGCTTCCTTTCATGGTCTCAGCACTTTTTGCTCCTGAGTATGAAGAACAGATGCCAAAATCCCATAACAAGGAACAGCTTCCCACAAGATTTCTTGCAAAGTTCAGCATACTAAAGAAGGTTTTGACAAACCATTAACAGAGTCCAGAAGAACAGCTCCAAGGTAAAAATCAGATCCCAAAATCAAATCTCCTTGCTTTAATTAGAGCCAGAGACTGTAGTGAAAACAGCAGAATCAGAGTACATTAGGAGAGTTTAAGATAAAATCTATGGAAACAACTTCCAAAACAATGTAAATTGATAATTATACTACTTCTGATTCAGACACTATTTCTTTGCTAGTAGCTCTGATTTCAGGTGGAAATTTACCTTTTAATCTCTTCCCAAACCATTTTTCTATGTTACTCAGTAATCATTTTCCTATCAAATCACCTTTCTTCATTTCACTTTCCCCATTCCTTTACTTTTTTTTGCTGTACAATATAGAAATATTTCATTCACAGAAAATTTCAAATACAAACAAGCCACAAAACCAAGTCACAAAGTAAAAGCGTATTGGTGAAGGTTCTGTGGATGCTTTTGGCAAGAAGACATCTCTTGCTTCAACATGCACTTCAAGGGAAAGCTGTACTCACATCCTGAACAGCCATCAGATCAAAAAAGCTTTGCTGCAGGAAGCTGAATTTGCCTTTTGACCTCAATGAGGTTCACTCATTGAGTGAACCATATGAGAACCACGACTTGTTTTCACTGGTCAGAAGCTGCTTTATAGTTATGTTGAACTCTACAAAAGTGATTCAATGTAAGTGCGAACATTGGGTTTTCCCAGTAGAATGGGAGGAACAAGGAAGCCAGAAGTTAAAGTTCATACATAAAAAAATGACACTGATTCCACATGCAGCAATCCTTTTTTTATTTTAATTCACAAGTCTACCTGTGACAGACCTGTGCATAGAACAGGCCTTGGAGTTCAACTGTTTTGCTACAATGGTTTGCACTTCACAACTGAAACTGCTTCATGCACAGGAGTTCTGGTACTCCTTGGTCCATCTTCCTAAGAGCATTAAAACATAACAACCACTCCCCAAAAACATTAAATATGCAGCCACACACACACTGTCTAAGACTACACAAAGACTTACATAAGCTCAGCCACTTTTCCCAGTCTGTGTTCATTTATCCATCATAATTATTTGTGCTTCATCTGAAATGCTGCACAGTGCCGTAAGATAAATACTTTCCACTCTTTCTGGAGGAATGTATCCCTTTCATCACTGAATTACTAACCATAAAGATATTATGTGGTGATAAATCTCCTGTATTATCTTATCCAAAGATTTCCAATAGGTGCAAGCATTCCCTTCTCATTTTAGTCTCCATAGAACAGAACTGGACAAAACATACTCAATTTCTGATTGAAAAAAAATAGCTAAAAGAAGAAACATGTCAATTAATTAATTAAAACTCATCTGTAGTAAAGATTCACTTTACCTTGCTATCTGATATCTATTAAAAGGCCCAAATAATTTAATTTGGGCCAAAATCTCTCATATCTCTCACTAAAAGTTGGAGAGCTTTTTACATAGAATTTTTGATTGTTTCTTTCTGTTTGGAAGGGAAAAGTTGATCAAGTCACACACAGGCATTGTCCTGGCTTTTTTTTCCATATTTTCTCCTAGAATTTTTTCAACTGATTCTTGCAGGTCATCATAGTTTGGGGGGGTTTAGGTTTTTCAGTAACTTCTCTATCAATACAATGTTTTCCCTCAGGTCAGAAGATTTTTCAAATGTTCCCGAAAATTTCTAGGCTTCTTTCTTTTCTCGGCCAACGTAGCCCAGGAAAATGCTTGTGTGAAATGTTTCAAGCACTATGTTCACAGAAAAGTGTTCAAGGCAGTGCATTGTACTACTGAGCAAATCAGGAAATTAGAACTGAGAAGTTCTTAGTATCACATAATATTCATAGAGAGCATGCATGCCAAACATGAGTCTGATTAGGTTTTTGTACAAAACCAATGCAGGTGTTCACTGACTTTCCATTTGTACCTGGGCTCTTGGCACAAGTCAAGTTTAAACTGTTCTCCTAGTCTATTTTCACTAAATAAAAAAGCAAACCAACAAATCACAGAACTATTGACTGTGATTCCCCAAACAACACACATTGATCCTACATTGCCCAGCAGAATTACTACTTTTAGCAAATTTGCTGACTTCAATAGCAGATGCTGCTTCACTTGTACTTTTCTTACATATTAGTAGAGAACACGAATATTATAAACACATGCACACAAAAATATTATTTCTTATATTGTTTCTCAATATACCTTAATTTTTAATGTAAAAGCTAGACACAATGTGTTTCTATAAATAACCATAAAAATCTACATGGAGACATAGTTCTCGCACTGTTAAAGGCTGTCTCTTTTTCACCAACTGTCCATAAGAGTAAATTCAATAAAAACACAAAATAAATAAAGACAACACACAAGACAAACAAGAGGCACACACAAGCAAAAATAGCAATCTTCCTCTGATAGAAGATAGCAATACCTGGTGTTATCTCCAAAACTCATCTCTGAACAGAGCAACTCACCAGGGAACAGCTACCAAATTGCATTATCTTTGTAATAAAAACAGAGAACTAAACTCATCTGTGAAAGTCATTAATGTATTTAGTTGCTGCTATAAAGACTACGTACAGCCACGTAACAGCTGAGAAAATGAGCTTATTTTTCTAAATAGCACTTCCCAGCATTCTCACAAGTGATATTGAAGCCTCCTGTCTGATTGGGCCAGGCAAATCCAATAGCTAATTTAGCAAAATGCACTGGTTTCTTCCTCCTAACAGATGTCTGTTGAGTGTTGCTGTAATAAACACTCACTGAATACCTTTGAGGCTACCACATGAATGGAACAGCTTTTCCAAACATCACTGTGAAGCAGAGGATTGAAAACGAGAGAGTTTAAAACCAGAGTGAGGCAATCCCTGGAAGTATTCAAGGCCAGGTTGGGTGGGGCTTGGAGCAACCTGGTCTAGGAGAAGGGGTCCCTGCCCAATGCAGGGGGGGTTGGAATGAGATCATCTTTAAGGTCCCTTCCAACCCAAACCATTCTGTGATTCTGTGATAATTCCTTTAAAGAATGTTTCATTTTCCAAGATCCCAAAGCCCCAGATTTGGACAGAAAGGAAGCAACTAACTCATTATTCAGAGAAACAAGAGCTGGAATGGATATTAGTGAATACCAAATACATGTTAATTCTTTCAATAAATGTGAACACAAAGGTTATTCTTTATCATGCAAGTGCATTCTGTGCAGCTAATTGAAATATTTTAGGTCCTTTTAAGTGTTTTATCTACATACAATAGGAAAACGCACGGCTAGAATTGCACGTTCATTCATTATTTTTCAAAGAATCTACATGTGGGATTTTATCAGGATTTCTAGCATCTGTCCAAAAATACACAGGATAAACAATAGCTTAAGCTGCGTATCAGGGTTAAGTAGCAAAAAATAAACATTAAGGTTATCTATGCAGCAAGGAATATTGCATCTAACAAAGGAGGGCAAACTATAGAAGCTGGAGGCACCTTTCTGTCCAGGAAACAAGAACAGAGTGTGAACTCTTGCAAGTTTAACATGTAGAAACAGCTCAACAGAAGTTAACACAGGTACTGGAGAAAACACCTTACTGAGATTTCCATTCTAGAAAAGGTTGCTGATGCTTCAAATAATCAGGTCAAAGAGATGGAAAAAAACCCCACCAAACCTTTTCAAACTGACTTGTGACATACACTCTTCTTTCTTTCAAATATTTCCTTGGAGGCCATTTAAACTGTTTTATATTAAGTAAGCAATTCACAGGACCTTTGCCTGCAGTAAATACAGTTTTTCCTGAGCAGACTCACTGCCTGTTGCTTACTAGATGCACTTAATTCTGTGATTCTGCATGAATTTACATCATACAAGGCTTTATTTTCAAGGATTATCCCAGTGAAAAAGGAATCCGAGTATGCTCCTGTATTTCCTGGTTGGTGTTCCATTTTTTCACCAATGAGTGAATTACCTCAACAAAACCAATCTGAAGAGTTACTTTAGCTCCCTTGAGAATCCATCTAATTCCCTGAAACTGGATGGAAAGGGCATGATCAAAGTGAAAATGCATGCTGAGAGACTTGCTGAAATGATCCACCAATAGGGAGGACAGAACCAATGGACTGAATTGCTTTAAGTACAGTGGGAAATAAACTTGCTATTATCAAAGTTCTTAATATGCTTATTACAAAAAAGAGAGACAATATTTTCTAGCTCACTAGGGGTACATAAAAGTTGGACAAGAGTTGTTAAAGGGATTACCTCAAGAGATAATTCCTTAAAAATCAATTCTGTACTTTCCATTCCCTCCTGTTACTCTACCTTTCCTAAATGTGGTAAAGGATGTGTTTGTTTATGACTGGTTGAATTCTTCAAAGTAATATTCCCTATATATTTGTACCACTTTTTCAGAGTGCACCTTACTGTCACAGGTCAGAAAATATAATATAAGAGTCCAGACGAACAGAGAGATCTCTGATTAGAAGTGATTCTATATCCTTCAGCACTGTGAGTCAAACATCCTTGATTTACATCCTCGTACTTAGGAAATGTGTAATTGAATTTATTTTAAAAAGCTTTTGAATAGAGCAAAATAACACCACTGTCAGGGACAAGTTATTAATATGATTGTACACAAGAATCCACATGTTCTTATACAACGCTGATGTTGAACAATGGGAGAATGTCTGCTTTTTAAAGAAATAAAGTGGGATTTAAGTACTGAAACTGACAGAGTTTGCCATAATATAAACAGTAAGAATGTATGGAGTCGTGATGGCAACCCTGGAATATCTGAAGGGGCCTACACGGAAGGTAGAGAGGGACTTCATTAGGAATTGCAGTAATAAAACAAGGAGTAATGGGTGTGAACTGAAAAAGCTGGAATTTTGGCTAAATGTTAGAAAGAAATTCTTTCCTGTGAAGGTGGTGAGGCACTGGAACAGGTTGCCCGGCGGAAGAAGCTGTGGAAGTGTTCAAGGCCAGGTTGGATGGGGCTCTGAGCAACCTGGTTTGGTAGGGGCTGGGAACTGGATGAGCTTTAAGGTCTATTCCAATCCTTAACATTCTGTTTTGATACACACTGCACTGCATTGCTTTTGTTTATTTTTACTTTTTTTTTCTTTTTTCTTTTTTTTTTTTTTTTTTTTTGTCATTTGGATTTTTTGTCTAAATAATTGTTGTGCAACAACACAAGCTCCTGACTCCCTTAGGTCTGCAATGATGTCAAAACATTGCTCTGATTATTACAATGAATATCAAGATTCAAATAATAACTGCATTGGTAGGAATGTATGAGGAGTTGAAAGTCATGAAGAAATCTTAATAAGTTGCACTAATAACAAGTACTACAGGTAATGGGAACTGTGAAAAAAAAAAAAAAAGAGAGAAAAGGAATAATGTATCTACCACTTAAGAAAGCCTATTAAGCGTATGAGGAAATTGGTTGCGAGGTGAATAAAATTTGTACTCAGGTCTCTCTTAGAGACATATTGTGATGAGGACATACATTTCTGTACTCCACAGACACTGGTGTAAATGAAAAAATGCTAAATGGAGGCTGAGCAGGTAAATTAAGGAAGGAAAGAAATATTGTCATTTAGGCCACACACAGAGTTGCCAGTGACATGATGTCTCACTTACCCACTGCTCCCAACACCTGCTCATGTGCAGCTGGAGACCTCTGATGTCAGACAAGGGACAGGGATCAGAGTATAATTGACTGCTCCGCCCTTGTCTGGGCTGGCATTTCAGGCTGTCTCCCCACCCTGTTGTAGCCATGTTTCTGAAAGACTGGCTGCTAGAAGAACCAAAGAAAACAGGCAGAGTTTTGGAAATCCCCTACATTTCTCCACCTACTGTGTCCATTTCCCTTGACACCAGCACAGGTGTGACTTGCACAATGTGAACCCCTAGATGCTCCCCTGGCCCCCTGCACTGGGCTCTGAACAAACACACAGCATAGAAAGGCAAGTTTTGCCTCAAATATCTCACGACTTCTACAAAAGCCAATAAGGGACAGGTGATTAACATTGTACCCCACAGGGAAAATTACTGATAAGGCAATAAAATCCCACACTATCAGATATGTATCAGAATGGCACAGGAAAACATTCTGTGGGGCATGACTTTATGTAGTCAAATAAGTCAAATTTTTTAGAAAAGACACAAATATAGTTTCAAATACATGCCAGAAAATGAATATGCATCCTCAAATTACGTAACTCTACCAACATAATGCTTTGCATTCACATCAACATTCATGCTGATGTTGGCTTCCAAATTTGGATTGAAAGCAGAACCACAGAGTATCTTCAAAAAGAACTCACAAAACAATTTGCAAATGCAATTATTATAATTTTTTACAATGACACAATGTTGACTATTTAGAAACATCTCCACAGAAGCATTAAACCACAGAATCTTCCACATCTCTCTGATCGTTGTAACTTTCTAAAAACTGTGGAAACTACACTTAACATTTTGTTGTTTTTCAATTACTTAAGTGGAAATATATTTTGTTACAAAACACCAACAGATTGACATTCCTTATATTCTTGTTTTCAGCTTTAACTAGTGCTTGGGTGTTGTTTACAATGTAAATATTTTTTTTCAGCATGGCAATCATCATTATCATAGTCTTAATTCTATGCCCACATTTTGCAGGACAAGGAACAAAGGGAAATAATTTCAGTTTTGTAGACCAATTAAAGCAGCTGGTTTAACAATGAGAGCTTTTACTAAAAATATGTACATTTACATGTACTTATCCCATTCTGCTTGGACAGTAAATCTACATCATTTTCAAGATTTTGCATGTATTACCATGAATGATATGTTAATAACTTAAAGACCCAAAGCATTATAACTGCCTCTCACTAAAAGTCTCAGACTAATTGAAGTAATCTACAGGAAACAGCCATAGAATATAAATTTCCTGGGAGAAATTAATGGGAATCTAAGAAGCAGCTATTTCACACACACAATGGTTGTTTCATAGGTATTTGATGCACAGGCTTTAGGACAGGTCAGCATCCTTCAGTTAATAGAAAAGGGAGATACAGCCTTACACTCTAATATAGCAGCCTGATGAAAATTAGCAACATAAGAAATTTTTACATTTCAAAATGCAAGGTGTTTCACCATTTCAGATTTTCTTTCATTACCAAGACAGTCCAAGTATGACAAATTCAAAATTTGGTGTTGAATGGGACACTCCAGAAGGATTTAAAAATTCAGAAATATTTCAACCTTGTCAATAAATTGTAATCACCTCTGAACATTCAAGAAATGAAAATATCTTGTTTTAATTGACTACAGTGTTTCCACATGCTTTATTTTATGCACCATCAAAATTCATTTATCCTTTATCAAAATGTAATCCCTAAAAAGAACCATTTAGTGGCTCATTGTTTTCAGTTTTGCGCATATACCATGTGCTCAACTGCATTTTATTTGTTACAGCTAAAGTCAATTGATTCCTGAAGATGGCGCTGAAGAAAATTTAAATGATGCCTAAGAGAAAAAAGTAAGGACACACAAATACAGAGATACTTCCCTGCTATAACGTCACAGCCTGCAGCAATTCACACGTCAGGGATTTCCTGAGTTAGAGGTAATACCAATGGTTTTAACGGTTCGTCACAGGTTTTTCATCCACAAATTTGACTCTCTGAATAAATGTAATTTTTTGGGAACACAGATAATTTTTGGAGTCAGGAGTGTCCCAAGGTGAAATTTTCCTTTTACCACTTTTTGTGTGTATGTATTAATATATCTCCTGTTCCTTGTTTTGAGCGTGGATCATAAAGGAGAAAATAAACCCAACTACTCTTCTGGTAATACGACATACTAAAACGGAACATGCTACATGCACTTTTGTCAGGCCGGATCAAAAGCAAAGTTTTTATTAGGTGATTTTTTACTCTTATTGAGGAGACTTGACCTGGGGTGGAATATAATTTTTCCATTCCTTACCTCTGTTGCACTTGAAAGTTCTTGGTAGCAAACATTACCCAAAGCTAGCTTAGATTACACAGAAACAGTAATTTTCACTGCACAACTATAAATTGCCAACCCACTTTACCAGCTACAAAACATTACAAATTCTGCACACTAGACCAGATGCACTAAAATGGTCACAAATCAGCTACAGTGTATTTTTCAGGACAGGTCTTATAGGCCTGTCCTCATACCGACACTATTAGAACCAAACACCACTCCAACTTCCTTGGAAAGCCCAAAATATTTTAAATATGTTTTTTATTGCCACTTGGCCTCTATTCAAAGCCTGACACCTCCATAATCTGTATATCCATTATGATTTCTATAAAAGAATAATCCCTTAGATTTTTTAATGGCTGGGCAAAGTTTAATCCCAAGTATCAAGTAGCTATTAAGATGAGCAGGCAAGCCTGGCTTCCTTTCTACACCACTGTATTAGAAATCAGTCATCTTCACATTGCTACCTCAGCCCAAAGCTCCTTGCCCCTCTCAGAGTCCTCCAAATTACCAAGAGAAGAACAGATCTAGAAGCAAAAATATAAATCTGTCTTTGCTGTGAACAAGAAGACTTGATTACACTTGTGAGATACTGAGCAGGTTGTGATCAGGGCATTTTTCTATGTCCCTTCATACTTATTAAACTTATTTCCATCTATGAAAACATTCAACAACAAGAATTCAACTAGTTTAAAAACAGCTTTTGATATGTTTAGCAATAGATTTCAAAGCAATGACATTGCACTCATGGCCTCTTGCAGCACAGTTAAGTTCCTGGTGATTCAGTTCCAGCTTTCTGCCCTCAAAGTTAATGTCCTCCACTTTCTTTTTCCAAGTAAAATTCTCCACAAAATATATACTCTGCCAGAACCAGGACACCGCCAGACAGTATGGGAAGTCTGTACATGTCATATAAAATATTTATAAAATGAGACCTTTCTGAAGAAAATTCCTTCTCATTCCAATCACTTGGATGTTAAATTGGAATGGTAAAAATGAGGGTTAGCTTTTAACTTTCAAGACAATTTTGTCTTTTGTGATCCTCTCTTTAGCCATTTTGGATACACACTGCACAATGCAGAGCTAGCTGGTGAAACTGAATTTATCTCAACTACATGAGGATTCTATCTAACTAGCTGGCTGCAAAGGTAAATTAACTCATACCCTGTTAAGGAAGCAAGTCTGCTTCCACCCCCAAGGTAACTTGGTTCATGCTACAGCTGATAGTTAATCAGAACTGTACCCTTCTTTCTATGCTGTTTTGCTCTGCTTCTACCCCTTTCTATACTTCTACATTGCCTGAGATTAACACAGTATTTTTTAATAGTTATCTTGCCAATCTGAGGCGGTTTTTAAAATGTCCTAGTCATTGGGCCTTTTGGACTTGTTTATTCATGCTAAAAGAAATCCAACCCTCCTCAATCCAGCCTTCTAACCTATGAATTTGGCAAAGATATTTCTCTACATTTGCCCTTCAGAGACAGCTTTCATTGCTCCATGAACTCAAATGAGGTCACAATCATAAGCTGTTATAAATCATGGTACTCCTCTACAATTTTCACTTCACTCAGTATGACTTTTTTAATCCTTCTAAAGACAGCTTGCAAAAACATTAAGTGATAATTTTCATAACAAAGTCTTAGTACTTAATTTTATAATTGCTGGATAGTAACACAGAGCTCAAATTCCCTTGGTGAAAATGATTGCCTTTATTATGTTAAGGATTTTCTTATAGGAAGATGTTTTCTCCTTTCATTTAAATGCAGCAATAAAATGAAAAACTATAGGTGCATTAATAAAACATGTCTAGATTCCAAAATTTCCACTAAGTGCAATACAGCACTGACATCTAACATGAAAAATGAAAACAACTGCATGAAGAAATAAAAACACAACCCCAGAAGTCAGCAGTTTGCTGCCTTGCACATCAAAGCCCCTGTCTGACGGCCTTCAGGGTGACGTAGTGCAGCAGGCACTGCTCAGCTCCCCTCCCATTAGCCACCAGGAAAATAAAGACATTTCAGGGCAGCATTTAGGCCAAGAAAGAGCCCCTTTTCTGCTATCAGCCCTTAAAATATTGTAGGACTGTCCTTGAACAACTGATGACTCCTATATCTATATTCACCAGTCTTTCTCTACTTGCTTCTAGAAAACAGTTTTGGGTCCCTTCCAGGCTTTTCCTCATACAGAGAAGAGCCATCACACTCCATTTCCCACAACCTAATTTAAAGTGAGGAAAGCTGAAGTGTCACAGTAAAATAGTAACTGACCTTGTTTACCCAAGATCGTATTTTGATTCAGTATTAAAGTACCCCATAAATAACCTCTTTCCTACACAGTCTTAAACGAGTGTGTATCTCAGTAATGGCTAAAACAAAATCAGGGTAATAAAAAATCTCTACTCAAAGAACATTTATATGCCCAAGTGAAATATATATGTATGTACTTCTAGACTTTTAGACCAAACTCAACAAGGCAGATATTGTGCTACAGTTTTCTACCATTTCTACGCTTTTGCTGCTGACTATCAAAGCCAGATAGCTCAATATCCTTTGCATTTAGATAAATATATACAGGGTATTCTAGTTTTGATTTATATGGAGTATTGAAGCCAATTCAATGTTGCATGTTGCAGAAAGAGAGGATGTGCAGCCCTTTTAAAGCATAAAAGTGTCACTGAATCCTTAGAGGGTGTGCTGGCTCTGGCTGGGGTAATTTCCTTCATTGTGGCTGGTGTGGGGCTGTGTTTTGGATTTGTGATGGAAACAGTGTTGGTAACACAAGGATGTATTTGTTATCACTGAGCAGTGATCAGAGAGTCAGGGCCTTTTCTGTCTCTCACATGACCCTATCAGTGAGTGGGCTGGGGCTGCACGAGGAGTTGGGAGCTGATCCCAACTGACCAAAAGGATATCCCAGACCATACGGAGTCATGCCCAGCCTACAAAGCTGGGGGAAGAAGGAGGGAGGGAAGGATGCTCACAGTGATGATGTTTGTCTTCCCAAGTCACCATTACAGGTGATGGAGTCCTGCTTTCCCAGGAATGCTGAACACCTGCCTGCCCATGGGAAGCAGTGAATGAATTCCTTGTTTTGCTTTGCTTGTGTGTGTTTTTCTTTACCTACTTTATCTCAGCCACAAGTTTTCTCACTTTTACCCTTCTGATTCTCTCCCCCATCCCACTGGTTGGGGAAGCAAGCATCTGTGTGGTGTTTGGATGCTGGCTGGGGTTAAATCATGACAGTGTGTTTGCCTAGTATTGTCACCCTTAATTCTAAAAACTGATGTAATGAAATGGTTTGTTTAAATATTGACTATTTGAGAAAAGAGGAACCTTCTTGTAAAGTATATTAAAAAAAATTATATTACATAAAAATTTACATGAAATAATTCACTATTAGTGTCACCTCTGCTGTCCAGTCTCATTGTTTTCATTATAAATGGTATAGCTTGAACTGTAAAAACTAGGTTGTTTATACACTAAACAATGGCAGAAAAAAATTTAAGTGTCCATACCTTCTTCATGTAGATGTCCTACTTGGAAACAACAGCTATTGAAATAATAGTCTTTTGAAAGAAGAAAGCTGTGGAATGGACTTTTTGTTAGGACTTTTATGAGAAAGCAGAAATGTTATCACAGAAGAACAGAATTGAGTACAATGTATTTGTTCACAGGAGTAGAAAAGAAATATGCTGTAATTTCCAGTGGCTGTTATTTGCTGGCTCATCCTTCAGAATGACATAACCCTTCTTTTAAATAGGGTGAACTATGGCAAATACTGCTCTCGGCTTAGTCTGTTTCCTCATGTCAGAATTCAGCTGTCATTAAGGTGATTTGTTTTCCTGTGATCCATCAAATGATTATGACCTTTTGGATTGTTTTTCCTACTGATCCCTATTATTGAAAACCTAATGACTATACGGAGAATGTTCTTCGATGGAGCATCAATGGCCTATGAAGCTCTCTTCCTCTCTTCTAGATGGAATGAGTCAGGAAGAAAGCTGCCGTCACCAACCTCTTTGCCTTATTTGCAATTTCATCTTATTTCTGAGCCACATTACTGGACTTCCTTTATTTAAAAAATTCCATTATTTTTGTACAGTATTTTAAATATGCCAGATTGTTCAGGTGGTGAGTGTCTTCCCTCTAAGAAGATTCTTTAAAAGTCAGCCCCTAGGTGAGTCCTATTTAACTACCATTCCTATAGTCTCAGAAGATGTTCAGTTCCTAAATATTAGCACTTTTGATTTTCAGCCGGGTTATGGACTTGATTTCTGTCTTCCAGAAGGTAGAACAAGAGCTGATGACAACAAGAAGACCCTCTCCTGCTATATACACCTCAGCAGTACTGAAATAAACACAGCTTGTGTAGAATTAGATACTACAGCTGTGTTACTGTTCTTCAATGAAAAAGAAGAAAGTTTCAGGATGAGATAAACATGCTAAATCAAATTTTGCTTCTTTCTCTCCCCAGTATCTCCCCTCTCTCTTCCCTAAATCAGAAATTACAAATTTGTTATTGTTAACAGGAATGGTCAAATTTGTACGGGACAGAAAAATCCACTCCTCTATATATTTACACAAAAAGAATATTTGTAAAAATAAGATCTTGGGGTATTTTGTTTGTGTTTTAGGGGTGACATTTATGTAAACAAAAGGGAAATAGTAGGCCATGGTGCTAGTATATCTGCTACATGTGGCAGCAGGGCACATACTATAATGGAAAGAGTTGCACAGTTCTGAGGTTCTTTCTCTGCCCTCAGCAGCTGCTTTCACTTACCTTTGGATGCCCTACAGAGCTTTTACCAGCAAACACAATTCATGTTGTATGAACACAATTCATGTTTTCAGATTCTGCATTTCTGAGATTTTCTACTTTGTTATGAAGTGTTCAGATTTTCTACAGTCTGGATCCCTTTTGGTATCTGTTTTCCATTCACTACTAACTGACACTGCATCCTGTTGAATGCATCAAACCAGGTTAGATTCTCAACCTGGGAAATGCAGCCCCAGTCCTGGCTGACACCACCCCATCAACATCCCAGTCAGAAAATTACCTTGTCAGCAAGGCAAATGTCACATTTTTAATACAGCACTAATCATCAGCTAAGTCAGCAAAATGAGTTGGATAAAATATTATCAAAAATCACAGAATAGCCACCAGCTTCTATTTTCTTCTCCTCTGGCTCTGTTAGCCACTCCAAATGTCCTCACAGCCTGGATTTCAGCACATGGCACATTCAACATGCTTTTGATGAATTCCTGTAAATGTCCAGCTTTTCTGCTTCAGTATTCTCAAATATTCCTGCTCCCAAGAAAACCGAATTTATAACGTGAGGGGAGGCTTCATATTTCTGGCACATGCAGTTGTGCAGATGTTATTCCTTAAGACTATCTTGATTGCCTCCATGAATAATGGCTAGGAGATGGCAAGGAGCCAACAGTTCTCTTAGAGCAGAAGGTATAAAACCACTCTGCTACTAAAAGAAGGCCCCCAGTAGGATAATATATTATTACGCATGATTCAAATTACAGGATCTGCAGCAGGGGAGCCAGTGGCTGAATCAGGACAGCCGCACACAGAATACTGATGATGGGATGATGGAATGCATCATGCATTGAAAGAGCTATGGTTTAGTGTTTAAATCCTCTGTATTTTCAAAGTGACTAGAAGGATCAATATATAACTGAAGTACCATAAACAAATTGTGGATTATTGTGTGTGAGGAGAGGGAAAGTTATCATGTTGTAACAAAAAATTCTATTTCATACTACTTCTTTAAATAAAATTTTGCTTTACAGAAGACTTGACCTCTTGAAGCCCACTAGCAACAGATACAGCTTTAATTTAATAACACAATATTGAATTTGTCTCATATCTGATTCTGTTTCAGCTATTAGAATACTGAAGAGCAAAACCTTGCCTCATTAGATTATGCAGTCTGAAATCTCTGCATTCCACAGTATCCTGGGCTGGTTTTAAATTGTTCGCACAACAAATTACTTTACCCACAAAGAACTGAATCCAAATGTTCAACACAATGTTGGCTTGCCCAAATGTTTTCCATTTATAATTGAACACATCTAGAGAAAATGTGCACATTTATTATTTTAAAAAAAAGAAAACAGACCCAAAAAAACCCACCCAAAACTGCCACACCAAACCTATTTCCTAATATGAAAAGCTGGCTAGATAAGAATTTTTCAGTCTAAGATCTAATCTTTTCTCTGTAGATTAATCACATTCTAAACAAAAATTCTATATTTCGCTTTGCTGCAACATACCCTGAAGCAGTATGCAAGCTCTCCCTTGACTTCCTTTCATACTGGCTCTTGTATTCAGTTATTCTGGCAAATGGATGCAAATCAGGTGCATTGTGTCGAGGTGGAAGGAAGGGGGTGAAATTTGCTCAGAAATGATCTCAGTTCTATTCATTAATAAAATGACATCTTGACTGAAAGTGGTGAAGAATGAAATATAACAGTACTGAACTTCACTCAGTTGTAACAGATGCATGTAAGAACCTTTAGAGAAAGCCAGATATGTAAAACGGCCACAGCGAAATGATTTCTGAAGCATTAGAATAAGTATTTAGACCATGATGGCAGCTAAAGATGCAAACTCAATGCTGCAGCAACACCCTTTTTTACCTTCCAAGACAGTTAAAGGTAATCTCAGGCTATAACTGGAGGAAGCAGTACCACATTAGGTAAGGACTACAAGGAGACAAACATACATGAAAGAAAGGTATATGCACAATATTAACAATTAAAGACACTTCTAAAGGTTTTATGGGGCCAACAGAAAAAAAAATGGAACAATGCCCATGGTTACCTGCAGAGACAGCACACAGTTAAAAAAAAAAATCAAGAAATTGTAGCCATCGTTTTGCATAGCGATTCAAATTATGCTGGCAGAATAATTAATGGAGGACCTAATCTCTGTGAGGAAAAAAAAAAAAAGAAGAAAAGAAAAAAGGCTACGTTAAACAAAGTTCATTACTGCATGATGTAAATGAGTTTCTCACCAGTGATGTCACTGATTGGCTGGGATGTAGAGCTGGTTTCGAACAGTGCAGCATGGCCGGATTGGCTGCTAGCTCTTCTGGTTACTGCCTGCTTGGGCAGCGGTCGAACCAGACTCTTTCTGTCTCTCTTGTTGTCGTTTGAAGCAAATCTTGTTCAGCCCAGCTGTGTCTCCATAGTAGTGGCACCCTAAGAGAGTCTCCCTCCTGCTTCCCACAGCTCATCTGTAAGGCGGTCGCTGCTGTGAAATACCAGCCTTTGGCACGGAGCCCAGACTGCGTTGTTAGATCCGTCTATAATACAGAAAAGAATTTTTTTAAAGCAGTTCTTTCACCGAATTACATCCTAAGAAGGATTAATAAGCACTAAATTGCAACTGATTTGTGGACTTTTAAATTATGTAGCTAGCACGCTTTCTGAAATAAAATATTATCTGACTTGCAATAGCACAGTATAATTGGTTTAAAAAAAAAAAAGAAAAACAGGAAAAAAGGAAATAATGAAAGAAAGGAAGGAAGAGAAGCAACAACTCTTCTTTGTTTACCTTGATTACAAAAAAAAAAATTCTTCCTTTTTTCCCCTAGAATTGTAACTGATATCTTGGTGCTACGCAAGAATATTTTAAACTATCGCCAGTTTTCTATTTACATCCAAGTAATTATTTTCAGGTTAAGGCAAGGGATCTTAATTAGCATTCTCTTTAACTATGCAAACTGAGACAGGGCATGAAAGAAAAATGCTGTATGGAAGAGACAGAGACAGAGAGACAGAGGAAGAAGACAAAAAAAAAAAAAATCTGTGCAGCTTTTACAGTTCAGCTGTCTGACCCCCTGCAAAAAGAATGCAGTCATATCAACTTTGCCAGACAATGGAGTACCTACAGGCTTTCCTCTAGACAAGTCCTTTATAACCAGTCAGTATTATGTGCTGCAGACAGTGGCCAATCGCTAAGCTGCTTTCTACAGCAGTGACACAATAGGTGCACTGGCCACACTGTCCTCCTAGCCTCCGACAGCGGTGCAGGTTCATTTTTTGTACGCTGGAATACGCATATGTCTTAAATGTTCCCACTGTATGGGAAAAAAAAAACTCCATCAGCCTAAGCTTGCTTTGTTTTGCTATAATTACATCAGCCTAATTACTGCAGCCGAGCCGCAGAGCCACTGCTCAGAGCGGCGCATAGGCATGCACGTCATATAAATATGCATGAGCACGCCTGCTTATTTAAATACAAAAATGCATCAATTGCTGGTGGTGCCTTTTTGGTTTTGTTTTCTGCATGTCCTTCCTCCCCCCTCCAACACCCATTCCTGATAAACCAAGTGAGTTAAGGACGCCTAGCAAATGCGGTCACCATTTTTCTCCCTTTATTTATCCAAACTTTTATTCGTTCTGTTCTAATTGCAAGCATTCAGCAGGAACTAAAAAAAAAGGAAAAAAAAAATTTCAAATGCAAATGAGTGTCAGTTAGTAAGGGAAGGGTATTGCAGACCCAGGGCATTTTTCTCCCTTGTCACTACCCATCAGAGAAAGCGCCTGTAAATGAATCTGCAAGCACTCCATCATAGCCAGGCATCAGATGCCCAGTTCCTATTAAAGCCCGATGATCCCCCAGCATGTGCATGCACCCAGCTTGTGTGTTTGGGTACTCTGTAATTACAGCAGCTCTTGTAACTGTACCTGAATCCGCTCATATAGTCCAAAGATTAAATCATCACTATCCACGTATTAGCAGACATAATTGGGCACATTCTATAGTGGGAATCGCCATGCTAATTTTTCTGATTTTATGCATGGGATTTACATATTCATGAAGAGAATAGCTGTTATGACCGCCGACAGAGCAACATGAAAAGAAAAGACACCATTCTTCAGCACACAGAGTATACAAAACCTAGAGGGAAAAGATGCAGCATATGGCGACAAGGAGAAGAAGTTGTTTGGCTTTCGAGGGTTATTTTCTTTCCTATTTATAAATTCTGGGTAGACGGCTTACAAAAGCATGTAAGTATTCTGATCACGAAGGCAAAGTAAGTCTGTGTTATTAGTAATCATCCACTGCTAGCTGAAATAAAATCATTTTCCAGTTGGTGCCCAATGTTCTGCAAGTTTTGCCTTTGCATTAGAGACCATTATCAGTTTAAGGATGCTTAGGACATATCCATCCAGGAGTGCACAAAAATACTGATGAATCAGAAAGGAATAGAAATTCCAGCTGATATTTTAAAAATCTTGATTTTCTATTCTAATGCCTACTTTGAATTAGGGAACTATCCCTTTCCCAGGAAAGCTGGTGTTTTTCGTTACCAGAGATGTTTTTTACCCAACTTATTAGAACTGAATGCTTTCCAAATCTGATAAGATACATCCTCTGAGTGGCTTTCAGATTCTATTGTTTTTAAAGAAAAAAAAAATCACTAGAGGAAAGATAATTCAGGCAGTATTGTAAACATAGTGCACCTTGATTTGTATAACAATTTCATATAAATAAACACATTATGCATACTGTAACCTTGTCCCTTTTATGAATTTAATATAATATTTTCTTAAATGTTTGTTTATCTCTCTGGTATCTGTCAATCAAAACAGCCCAAATTTCCTGATAATAGCCAGATAACAATACCTACAGATGCCTGCTTTCCCCTACATCTTCCTACATTTAATAAAGATAATACAACAGATAACAAGGTGAAAAAAAAAATTTTTGCGAGGAAAATTTTAATACAATGGCCATGTTTGACAGGCCTTGTTGTATATCAGTTTTCACAAAATACTCTATGCAAAACTCCTCAAAAGAAAAAAAAAGGGTTTTTTATCTACATTTGTATATTATACATTTCTTTGAATTACAGCCCTTCAATGCAGTCATGCAGTAACATTTTTGTAATGACAGAAATTATATTGTATGTTACATTATAAAAAATGTATTTAAAAGCTGGTAGGTATTTTATAAGATATTATTATGAATTCAACTAGCAATATTGAAATTATATTTAAAAATTAGCTCAAGAAACTGCTTTTGGTTCTCCAAAGTATATTAAAAAAAAAAAAAAGGCAAAAGAAGCACTAAAAAATATTTAAACCTTGTAATATTAATTAAAGCATATTTGTCCTCCCAGACCACTATTACTGTCTGTCAAAACAACAAGCTGTCAAACACCTTCTTTGTGTTTGTCTTTACATAAAATTCAAACTCCAACAACTGTAAATCTGTGAGCTAATTATTAATTTTCCCCTTTAGCATAAATGACTAGGCTATGACATCATATAGTACAAAAATAAGCTTCACTGCTAAAAGGGAAGCCTTTAGAGAGCAGAACAGTGATATAATTTTTAAGGTATGACCCTTTTAAAAACCTTAGCATGGCCTGTATTCAAGAACCCCATTCCATAATGTCAACTACATTTGTGCTAATTTGAAGCTTTTGTTAGAGGATAACATCAGAAAACTTCAAGTATTCATGGAAGAATTGGAGGCAGTTTTCTTAAAGAAAATCTGTAATTTTGTGTTCTGTGTTCACTGAGAGAGAAAAATGAATACGTTTCTTGTTTGTAGCAATGAACCTGATGAATTTCAAGTGTTGCATTGAAGAAAATGAAATCACATACCTCTAAACATGGGCAGATTTTGGTCTTATTTTATAAACCCTACTGTACTTAATTTTTTTTAATTTGTTCCAGCAGAGCAAAAATGTGCAACAACAGTATAAGTTAAGAAATTTCAGCAAAAAGATTATCTGATTTGTAAATGCCACAAAATGAAATTTGACAATAGTTTAAAAATACATCTATGTTTAAAGTAAGGTTTCTTATTCTAGAAAAGCATCATGTGTCACATCAGTTTTCTACCCCCTTCTATAATTTCAATTGCTGTTTTCTTTACAAACGATCACCTTTTGCTCTACATTTTCATTGCATGTAGTGCTATCAGCCTCAGCCCTTTATTCAAGCTCTCATAAATTCCCAGAATACATCATGCTATGTCAACAGTATTAATTATGATGATATTTGGTGTATTTACTTGCTACATCTTCCCACTTCTGAATTACGGTCTGAATTTTCAAACACCACTCAGGCTCTGACATCCATGTTTAAACTCTGGCCCTGCTATGAGCTTCGCTCCAGAAAATTACCACAGAACTGAAATTCTAGAACCTAAATAAGCAGGTAGTCTGACTTGCAGAACTGCCAGAAACCTGCAGCTCAATTATACACTACAGGAGCTCCCATTACTGGACTGCCTTAATACGATGCAGACGTCAAACCGTTTGCTTTCATAAGGGGGCCTGATACAAATATTGACCTGATCTTTTTCATTTTAGTAACTCCAACAATCCAAAATGCTCTGATGATGAAATAAAGCTTTCCAGGCTTGGGTTTATAACCTTCCATGGAAAAGTAACAATGCCTTAAGAGGTGAAAAATGTAGCATTCAAGATTAGTACTTTAATTTGGGACAATACAAGACTAGCAGTGGGTTGATGTAAAATATCAGATCTGTAAGAAAAGTTTCAGTAAGAAAAGTTAGTTATCATTTAATATCTGGATGAGGAGAAGGGCTAAAATGTTGGAAATTCATTGTTCGGGGCCTAACCAGTTTAGCTGCAAACTACTCTGCTATTATGGCACCAATAGACACATGCAGAATAAAATTCACTGAAGGATTTCCACTATTGTATCTATCATGGCAATATTCAGTCAAACAACTCCACATAGGAATAATGATAGTATTTTTTATCCCATTTTTTAATTGAGATTTTCCAGGAAATTTTTCTGGGCTACACACAATAAATGCGGAGCCTACACTTTTAAAAACCTGATTAATAAAAGCAAGTAAAGGTGTGTTCTTTGGGGTAGATTCATAACCTGTGTACATGCAGTGTTTAGTATATTATTTGGGGAATTTTCCTCATTTTTTAATATTTTTATTCATTTGTTATTTAAATTAATGGATGTAACAGTGACTGAGCCTTTTAAGTGGCCCTGAGGAATCACATTTAGGAATTTTTTTCATGAATCTGTTTTAAAAATATATAAAAAATGTTTGCCTAAAGTCTTTGTAATTTAAAAGTATGTTCCGTTCCGGTGAAAAACTCGTCTTCATTTACCTCTTGAAGAAACTTATCTTAAGGTTATGTTAACCCTAATTTCCTACACAGTTGCATCTTCTTCTTATTCAGAATTCATCCTTTCCTCAGGCTGTACTTAGTCCTCCTAAAGAGGTAAAATTGAATGATATGCTTTTGACAGTAATTTAATTAAACTGATTGTAGAAGCATGTAAACACATGATTAAGTGTCTATTTCTCGACAGTGGCTATGGTGCTGTAAGCACTTCTACCTTGAAGTACCCCACCCACCATAAACCTAATTTAACTTACTTTTTTCCATTTATTTGGGAACAGGATAGTCTGGGTGATGCTACATGAGTTGTTACTATGTGAATATTTGACATGTTGTATGTTCACAGCCCACTGTAAGCTGTGGCTGTAACTGAGTGAGCTGAACTAAACTGCTGATTTTAACAGAGTTAGTCTTCTTTTTATTGCACATGCATTAAGTAAACCTCAATAAATGTTCATTTCCAAGAGCAAACACTCTGGGGCTTATCATTTGATACAAGTACCGAAGCAACCCCATACTATATGATGGATTGACTTCCATGTGTTGTTTCATCTCAAGATAGAGTAAGTGGCTCTATCTGAAGGCTGAGAAATGCCATGAGATTGTTGAATGTTTGAATCAGCAGGACACAGAGACAAAGGCAATAATTTTCAATTGTATTTGTCTCCTTATTCAGGAGGTATCACTGCGGTGCAGAGGACGGAACACACCCATTTTCATCATGGAGGATTTTTGTTGTACTAAAAATATGCACCTAGGACACACTTGGAATTTCTTAATCTACACTGAACTTGAGAGTCTACCTTTAAAGGAGTGTATTTTGGGTAATATTTTAGGACATCACGCAGACAGCACCCAAGAAGGAAGTCTGTGCTACCCAGCTGTAACTCCACTTACTTGCCAACAGTTTTGTAACCTCAGGTGCACTCTCCTCTAATACAGAAAACAAACACTGTATTTGAAAGAAAATTCAAAGTTAGGAAGTCCTTTAAGCACAAGATGTCTAAACACTAAGTACAAGATGTCAAGAGCAAGATGACAGCCCTCTCAGTCCACATGTGAAATCTCTCAGGGAGGCAATGTCAGTCTGGGCTACTGGGGGCCACTGATGAAAGCAGCAAGACAATGAAGGACAGCTGCTGACAGGTACCTCTGACATGTTGTTACACAAGGAAGTTCCATCACCTTCCCTAAAACACAGAAAACCTCCACCCATTAGTAAAAATACATGCATTGCATCTTACAAGCCAGCAACCACAGCAGCATTTGGTGGTCTGTGTTCAGTGTTAAACAACTTAATATCCCCTGGCCTTCCTTGAATGGGGGAACCATGAGTCCTGTGTGGTGGCTGCCCAACGCATGGAACAGGCATGGATACCTACCAGTGTTTAAAATTTAAAGTTTTAAAACACTGATTTCCATTCTCACAGTTCACCTTTCTAACAAAACTAATCTCGAAGAAGTCAAGAGGGAGAAAATAAGATGCAAAAGTTTACAGGTCAAGATAATGACAGTGAGGTCACTCACCAGTTTCCATCACTGGCAAAACAGACTTGGCTTGGGAAAAATTTAACTCATTGCCATCCCCCAGTGCACAGAGGGGATGAGGAATAGGGACTGAAGTCAGTCCATAGCAGCTCTTCTCTACCACTCCTTCCTCCTCACACTCTTCCCTGCTCCATTGAGGGTCTTTTGCACAGGCTGCAGTCCCTCAGAATAAACTTGCTCCTGTGCAAGCAATCCACAGGCTGAAATCCTTTCAGGAAACATCCACCTGGTCCAGTGTGGGGTCATCCAGGGACTGCAGTGTGGATACCTGATCCACAATGGTCTCACCAATGGCTGCAGGGAAATAGCTGCCCCAGCACTTTCTCTCCAGGGGCTGCAGGAGATTCCTGGAGTAACTACTCCCACTCTTCCCACTCTCCCGTCATGGCTCTTAGGGCTCTTTCTCACATGTTTCCCCTCAGCACCAGGCAGGTTCTGCGCTCCCTCACCCAGGCTATCCCCAAGGCACCACATCATGGCCATGGGGCTCCAGCTGTGTGTGTTGCTGGGTGGGTTGGAACTGATGCCCAGCAGCCCCTGCCAGTCCTTGGATACCTGTGTCCACTGTACCCTGTTCCTGCTTTCTGGACTGAAGAGTGTCAGCAGTTGACACACATTTTTCCTCGACTGGCACTGTGTTTAAATGAGCACAGAGTGTTCATAGTTTGTCCGTGAGAAGCGCTGCTGTGAAGTAGCTACAGTGCATATGGCTTTTCATGCCAAGCACAGGTTTCTCTACAGAGTGACTTAATTTTCCACAGACAGGTATCCTCAGCCAGCCTTCAAGACAAAACTGTCCAGTAGTTACATTTCATGTGCACACAGATACAAGAAACTCTTGATGCTGCCTCACCTCCACAAAGCTGGAGATGTAGAAAATAAAACTCTGACAACAATTGCTCAAAACCTTGTTGCCTCTGGCTTCTCTGGCAATTAGTATCTGAAGTGATCTAAGAGGTTACAACCTCCAGTTAGGAATCTGCAACACAGGAGCAGGGACAGGCCTTTGAAAATAGAAACAGCAGAACCAGCTTTCACTGTCAGCAGCTGATCTCCCTCAGCCCAAAGGTCTGAGCACAGACAAGCTCCACAGACTTCTGACTCCTTCAGACAGGTGTGCTGCTGAGGAAAGGAACAACAGGTAAAATAATGCCTACTTTCAGTGGAAAAGGACGAAGAATGCTGATCAACTCAAAGCCACATACAAAGCCATGGGAATATCCAGGTGAGGACACCTAAACAGTTCCTTTGTACCAAGGAGAAAACTTTCATATCTATTATAATAGTTCTTCTCCCTTTGCATTATTCTTAGGAATCAGAGCCAGACATCAATCAAAGAACCCTATGTGTTACTTTAATAGCTAGGATTAATAAATTATAGGTTTCCCAGTATAAATAACTGTGTATTCAGTACAAGCTGCTGTTTGAAATGTATTGATAATTGAGGAAGGATTTGGATTGCTCCCAAGTCAAACTGTGCTCTCTGCACAACAGCAACCTTCCCCACAATGTTCAATATCCCAGTCTGCATCACAGCCTTCTTCTTGATTTAACACACCTAGGTGATGCTAAAATCCTTGACAAGTCTATCCTTGACAAAATTAGTACACAATGATCCTCAAACGTAACACACAAGGCACATAAGAAATTCACTTTCTTTGCCATAGCTCTTTAAGTTATATGCTCCCACATCAAACAAAAGATGTTACACTCTACAAGGACTTTCATAATTGCACAGGTATGTCACTCAGAAGGCAATGTCTGCATTAACTCTTGCCTTGTTCATTTGCTGTGCTTCAAGAGACCTCTTGGCCCTCTGTTTGAAACAGCAGTGGAAGAGAGAGGGCGGGAGAAGAAGTCCTAATGAATACATGCTCAAGGAAACATTCAGGGATTTCACTGTGGGATTCCCATTAGTATCAGTGGGGGATGTTTAGGGATTTAGCTATACAACACTTTGAAAACATGCATCTCCGTGTTGGGAGGAGGACAGAACTGCTTTGAATTTGTCTGTACTACTATGTCTCCAGTCAGGGAGGTTAATAAAAGGTTTAAAGAGAAGCAGTGGCAGGATAGAGGTTCTGATACGATGGCAATGCTGCCTGTCCTTCTGGGCTCTCAGGTGTATTCACATGTGACTTCATGCCATCATGTACACTTGGGAAAAGGTAGACATAGAAATACGTGCAATGTGCACTTTAAGTGTCAGCCCGCCCAGAACATTAAAGCAAGCAAAAACACCAGAGAACTCAACATGGTAGGCTTAAGCTTCATCTTCCACCAATTATAAGATTGTTATCTTTCCAACTTCTTAGGAAAGAATTATGAAGCACCTCATAAAAATTCAGAAAATTCAGGGGAAAAAACCTCATGTTATTTGTTAGCATTTTAGTTAGCACTTTGATAAACACCTTAAGTAACAGGGAGTTTTATGCTAAGAATTCTATTTCTATCACTATTTAAAGCACTAGTAGTTTTCAATTTAGTAAAAAAAAAAAAATTAAATATTAGTAATCTTCAATACCTATATGACATGCACATCCACATCTTATGTTATAACCATTTCACCTAAGTACTAATATATCTGGAGTACTGCCTCTGCAAAATAATAGGCTTTCAGACATGAAATCCACGTAGACAGTATGAACACATAAAGAACCCTTAAGTAAAGACCCAACAAACAAGATGCACGTGAGATGTACAAATGGACTGTGGAGATGCAACACATCATTCCAAGTTAAAGTCAGAGCATTAAACGAATGTGTGCTGTATTGCTGTGCAGTGTCTGAGCCTATAGTTTGCTGCTGTAACTGAACCCCTATATGTGGGTCTCAGTACTTCAAGGAAATGACATAGAATTGATTGTGCTGCCTGCTTGCTGCCCCATATGCTGACACTGAGGCACTGTCTTCCCTTTTGTCCCCTCTTAGAAAAGATGGACATTAAATATCTTCCCATTCCTCAGCATAATCACCCAGGAAAGAGATTATCAGGTACCAGGGTCTAGTTCTGTTTGGCAGAACAATACAGAGAATTGTCCCATGCTCAAAGAGGATTTAGCTTATTGCCCAAATCAACACAAGTCTTCCATACACATTCTGTTAAAATATAATTATAAGCAGCAGAGTACATTCTTTCCATAAAAGCAGCACACAGATTTGAATGTGTTCTTCCCCTTGCAATGGAGGGAAACAAAATTCTCAAGGGCTCTGATCCTCTTCACCCTCTGTTGCCATCTTTTCTATTTTAACTCTGCTTTTCAGAGGCTGAAGAGGTCTGATCCTGGCCATAAAATTTGGGATGACAAAACTTGATTTTCCAGGAATGAGAAGCTCTCACCCTGCTTGATACAATTGCTCCATAGGATAACCTGCATTAATTCAAGCAATACATCCCATGGCCTTTGACAAGCTATATCACAGTAGTGTTAGATAAGTGACACTGATACTTCTGTTGCTTTCAGGTGTCTTTTTTTCTGCAGGTTTTGTGAGCATTTATATAGAGACACTTTCCAACAAATAACAAATGCTAAACCCACTGAGGAGTACAGGATTTATGCATCTTTTTTGTTGTTGTTGTTGTTTTGTTTTGTTTGTTTGGATTTCGGGGTTTTTTTAGTTTGTTTGGTTTCTTTTGGTTTGTTTTTCTTTTTCTCGGTTGCCATAAACCAAAACTAATAATTTCCACAAATATACCTCATCTCACTAGCAATTTCCATGATGCAGAATATTTAGTTCCAGGACCAAGATTCTATGTATTTCCAAATAAAAATATCAGGAATGATAATATTTATACACAGTAACAAGAAACACACTTGTTTATGTGCAAGAGAAAGATTAGAGTTGGAATGAAAAACCTCCAGTGGGTATTGCTGTCGGGAAAATGTACATGTTTTCCCATGTGTGTGTTATGCATGCACACTGAGACAGTAAATGATAAGATTTGCTTCAGAAGCACATGAATAAAAAATAATGTTCAGACATGATTGATCCCAGATTGTTCCTATATATGATATTCCAAATGCAAGGAATTTAATCTCAAATTCTGGAACTTGAAGTAATAACTTTTTTTTCAAGAAAGCATTCCAGCTGTTTGGTTTTCTCTTTTCCTCCCACACACTGCACTCAATGTACCAAAAACTCCTCATGTTTTACTGTGGAAGGTAAGGAGAAAAGCAATGTTACATCTCCCTTTTAATACTTAGTACCAGACACCAAGTCATACTTCAAACCCAAATGTGCCTCATTAAAACCAGTCAAGAAAACTCCCTTATGCGATATATTTTTGCTATGTGCAGGAAAATAGAGCAACTCCACATGACAAATACAACTAAAGCAATGGACAGCGGTCAAATCTTGCAAAACCTTGACATAAAAAAAGGGAACATGTTCCCTTAATTATTGTCAGATGACACGTATGACATACATGTCATCTGTTGTCTTATGCACACATCTCCAAAGAAATGCTGTGCAGCCTTTTGGTGTGGAAATTTACACAGCCCAGCTTCAAAACACCTTCTGTCTCACATGGCCACAAACCATGTCCTCTCAAGTGTCACATTCCATTGCCCCAATGCCATTTGGAAAGTTACACCCTGTTGTTTGTGAACACCCAACAAGGGATTACTTCATCTTTGTTTTCTCATGCTGAAAAGTCAAGGCTGACTTCAAAACTGAAACAGTCGGTCTCTTGTCACTGAAAATTTGATCAGGTGTTCCTCCATTGCAGCACTTCAGATTACATTTCTAACAAATACCACAAGCAGCAAAATGCTTTCAGCTATTAAATCCTTTACATAAGAGCTGAAAGTAACTCAAACCAGCTGAAGTGAAGTGCAAGGTACATGGATAGTGTCGCTATTCTTGTTGCTACATTTTTATTGTGCTGTTGATAACTGATGACACCCACTGAAACATGATTCTTTATTATTTTTTGAACCCTGAATAGTGTCACAGTTTCAAGTGCTGCATTAACTTCTGAGAGTTTTCATTGTAACACTCTAGCAAACCAGGAAACCTGATGAGAAGGTGTAACACTCGACTTTTCCTGACATGGACGGTCTAATAGGGAGCCATAATTGCTTTCACTTAAAATGGAAATGAAAGGAAAAAAACCCTAACCTAGATCTATCTTGTGCTGCAATAATAATTGCCTTTATCCACCATGCTACTCATATCACAGTGTACCATAAATGTTCCAGTAAAGTGCTGGATGAATCCTATTGTCTGCAAATGGTTGTACCTGCCACTCATGGTATTAGAAGGTTAATAAAAAAACATATCCAACTATTTCCTAAGATGACCACAGAGAGGGAAATTATTTTGTCCCAAGTAACGCTGTGTACTCAAGACAGAGCAAATGAACAATCCTTCCTTCTTTTTCCCTGTCCCCTGCCGCTACCCAAGAAGAACATTTTCCTTGAAAACCTGTCGAGGTTACTGCTACACATCCATAAATGCAGCTAGATGAGTGAAAATAAGTGCACACATCTGGTAATCAAATCCTCCAGACAGAGCTGGAAATGAGAAAAAGGTTGTTAGATAGGAAGAGAGGCACCCAGCCAGGAGAACAAGCCTCAGCAAGAAAGGGGAGGCAATACAGCTCCTTCACTCTGTGCTGATGGAGCTCATGGGCTGCAGTGGGGCCCAGCAAGAGGATGTAAAGGAAAAGAAAGGGGGAAGAGACCCCGAGTGCAAAGGAAAGTTGCATGTAATTCAGTCTTCCAGAGAATGGGGGAAACGGATTGAATTTAAAGAAAATGTGCAACTTGTTCTAAACTTGTGGGCCCCATTCTTTTCATGGACTGATAACACACTGTAGCTCCAGAAAGTTCAGTAATCAACTCTGTGTTTGCCTAGGACCCTGCACACAACAGGACCTTGTCCTCTGGATACTGCAGAAATAGAAAAAGTTAGTTAAATAAATATATAAACAAGCAGCAATGGAGGGTAGAACCAAGTTCCTAAAAATGGAAAGAAATGGAGAAGGTTAAACTACAACCAGCAGAAACTGGACTTACTTTCAGTGAAATGCATCAGAACTGATGTCCATACCACTGCCACTAGACCAGTTTAAAGACTGCAGCACAATTCTGAGTTCAGGCTAAATTTACCTGACAGAAGTAATATCAAATACTGCTGTAAAGTGTACTATAAAGAAACTAACAACATCAGCAAAGTTTTATACAAAGAGAAAGAATCAATCTATGAGCAATAATGCAGAAAGAATTAAAGGATAAATTATGTTTTTCTCCAGGTGGAGAGTTACATATGCCTCAGAAAATTGCTTTTTTGTGACTCTGCTATTGTTTTAGAGCAATAAAGATAAATTGAAAAAGTAAATAAAAAAATATCCTAAGCTCATCTCCAAATAATAGCTGTCTCTGTGGCATCATCATTTTCCAACTGGTTTGTCTTTTTAAGAGGCCTAGAAGGCTCTGAATACCTGAAATGCTAAAAAAAAAATCACTCTTTAGGTCTCAGACTTGTGTTTATTAGGACTAAACACAAAACTTGGATCCATGAGCCCCCATATCTTACCACAGTTCCCCCTCCTTTTTATCTCCACCACTCATTCTGTGTTGGAAAAGGCTCATTAGAGGTTTTTTCATAAGCCAAAAAATCAAATCCATGTTCTGAAAATGTTCCAGTTTATATCCAAAGTAGTTCCTAAATGGATCATTTAATTTCAATAAATCCTATATATTTTTGAAAAACAAAACACCTACAAACAAAACAAACAAACAAACAAAAAACCTAAACAGCATCAACACAAAAAAAAAACCAAAACAAACAATCAGGAAAGACCAACCAGAAAACCACATACACATAGTATGGACCTTGGCTGAATGTACATTGCTGTCATACTCTTTGTATATTGTCCCTTCTTACTTTTTTTATGCACCACTTTAATTTTCTTTCTTTCTTTCTTTTAACACTTTCTGAATAAGAGCTATAAAAAATAGTCTGTTGCAGTCCTCAAATGCTGATGTCCTTCTGTGAAGAGTTTCTGCTTTCTCTGCTGTTATTATTTAGTATCAAGTCAGAGATTTCAATGTAGGGCTACTGAATACATTTCAGATTAGTTATTTCTTTTTATTTTTGGAACCAGAAACTATTTGTGCTAGAAGATTTTAAGAACTGTACTGTTACTTCCCCTTCATAAGGCTGCTGTCCAACAGTGGATTCCTAAAAGAGCATCCTCCCTACTGATAATAAGTTCTTCCATCTTATTCTGCAAGATTAAATTGACTGCTTCATACCAGAGATAGGAAATATGTATGTTACTGTCAGTTAATTAAAAGTCTATCTGACACTGGCTCATACTTTATTAACACATGCCAATCCACTGCTGGAGACTGAAAACTTCTTCAGAAAGAACAAAGACAACTCCTTTTTTTCAATTTCAAAATGTTTACTGCACTTCTATGTCTCATTTTAAAATTGTCATACCATAGAAAACAGAGTGAGGTCCCCTCCTAACTTCCCTTTCTTCTGACCCTATTGAGTTACAACTCTGCTCAGAAGTAAAAAAAGAAAAGGGACAGTTCTGTACAACCATTGAGAACCTGCATGTCATAAGAGATATGAATTACTTGCTCTTCTTCAGATTTTTACGAGGCTTGCATTATTAAGCTGTACCTGATGGAAAACTTTTCTCTTGGTGTGGCTATTAAATACTTCATATATCAATAACATTTGTATTTGTAAAGAACTCTGCTCATTGTCCATTCTGATTCATGGAAAAGGTAGTTCCTAATCCTTTACTTAACAGTCACCACAGTTGTGAGACAGATACTGATCTGTTTCTTGAGAGATGGTGAGTTTGTCTTCAAGAAAAGAGCACACAGATCAACCTATACAAAATACAATGTTTATCCATTGTGTGCAAAATATATGTTATGTTCTACTTATATGATTTAGGGAATAAAATTGCCAGCCTAGATCTGATGCTTTAGTCCTAAACTTCCATATGTTTGGAGACAACTAACAGGGTTAGAATAGTTTGAGCTCTGATGTTGATGAAGTTTCACTTGCTCAGAGAACTCTTTGCATCTTTTTAGCCACAGGGAGCACTAAAGAAGTTCCAGCTATTGTTTGACAGAATATAGGTTTGAGATAAGACATCTGCAAAAATCCCTTAACCTCCTCCTCCGCCCCCAGCTGCATGAATCTCTCAAGAAGCAGTAAAATAAACAGTTGAAAAGGCACTGCTTCCAATCAGCAAAGCAATATTCAGAGGTATTTTCAAGAGTCCTGTCAGTCATATGAGTGTATATGTGATCCAAACAATTTTAAGACATTTTTAGTACCAAAATATTCAGCTATAAACCTTCTAGACTATCACAGCATTTTCTTCATTCTTATTCCCAGTGCAACCTTATGGAAGAAATATCCATATGATCTCCAGTCCAATACCTGCTGTTGGTCTTGGTGTCCTGTACCAAAACATGAGGCACCAAGAACCAGACCTGTGCTTGTTTTTTTTCTTTTCACTGTTTGTTTGGTTGTTTTAAGGTATAGTAGAATAGTAAAATCTGAAAAACTAAGCTTTTGAACAGTCAGCTTTAACCAACATTTTTCGGTTGAAACAAGTTCAACTGAAGTTGAATGATATTTCAGTTGAATAATTATCCAAAACCAGATAATACTCATGTTTAATTATGTGAAACTCTTGCAATTAATTTGTTTCATAGGACTAATCCAGGAATGTTCAAAGACATCAACCTCTCTTAGTGGCATAACATTAAGTAAAATAACTAGCATAAAGAAAATCAGGTCTGAGTGACAAAAGGCTGTCTTTAAAAAAGAAAACTACATGGAGATTTTTTTACATAAGAAGTTTTAGAAGTTGTATTTTCTGTATTTTGAAATCCCAATCACAGTGCTCCAAAGAAAACATACAAAGACGGACTTAAAAATTAAATACATTAACTACTCAGTTTGAGTCATCCATAAAAGGCCCCTGGATATTGGGTGTTCCTAGTTTGAAACTAAATTATCTGAAACTGAAACTTTACAAAAAATAAAAAACTATGGGAGGTGCCAATATATAGATGGTATGAAATTTGTTTCACTGGAAAAAAAGCTTTCTCTCTTTCTCTCCCTCCTCAACATTTTTTACTGGAGCAGGACACAGTGCTTTTAACACAGAAAAAAAGGCATTCAAATACAAAAAGGGGGATAATTTTTGTCCCAGTGTTACATCTGTGACTCAGGCCAGTACAGTGTGCACGGAGGGAAAGCAAAGATAATTGTTTGTAGAGTTTTTGGCCTTCTCCAAGAATTGTAGAGCAGGCATGGCGTCTATTTAAATAGACAACTTTGATTTCTATCCAAGAGCAAAGCCAAGGAACACTAATCCATCTGATTATAAATATGGCACAGCCAAATAGTTGCTTGGATGAAACAAAATCAGATTTTGTGGCCTGTACCTGTCACAGATCCCATCTTTGCTCTGAATAATAACTAGGACAGGCAGCTGCACACTGGAAATTAAGGGCTGCATTTATAAATGAGCAAAGCACTTTCCCATACACCACATTTTGAGAACATGCTTAAATTCTCTTTACTTCAGTAAAACTTCAAAAATGAGCACAAAGGCTTCCTGATTTGTGAAAGGAGTGAACAGTGCTCTGGTTTGCTATAGTCAAAACTTAGATCAGGAACCCTATGTCACTAATTGCCACAGATTTTTCTAGTAAAAAAGCCTTAAAATACCTCTTCTATTTCCCTAAAACAAATACAAACGAGCATAAGCATGCTACCTTTATTTGAAAGAATTAAAAAATGAAAAGCAAGTAGATTACCACTTAAAATTTCCCAGTTCAGTGCCCAGATAGCAGGAAGACTCTTCTTGTGGGTAGTTCTTTTTCTTTTTCCTGTTTTTGTTTGGGTTTGGTTTGGTTTTTTTTTTCGTTTGTTTGTTTGTCTATTTTCATTTTGAGGGGTTTTTTTAACATTGTGAGAAAAAGACACCCTGACTCAAACCAATGTAAATTCTTCCTTCTTGCAGCCTTGGGACTCAAATGAAAATAGATTATTTTTTGATTTCTATATTGTCGTCTGTTCCATAAATTGCCAATGAACAACCTTAGAGCTGAAGCTAATGACACACCTTGGAATAAGCTTGGGTAAAGGCAGGTGGAGGCACTTGGATTGAGAACATAGGCCCATATCTCTTCAGTTGAAAGCCAGCATTTAAATCTGGGAAAGAGGTTCCTGCTCAGAACAGCACATAAAAAAGCAAGAAATACAAAATACTCCCTTTTTGAACAACAGTACTTCAGTAGTTCATCTTCTCAAGTTAATACCACACAGATAAGAAAATCATCCATGATAAAAGTCTTTTCTTGGCCAAAGACAACAGGAACCACCATTTTTTGTGGCCATTTTTTCAGCACCAGCATCAGCTGAAGAAGAGAGGGATGGTGCTATTACCGAGCATCGGTGAGCCCAGAAGGGAGACATTACAGAAACATTACAGAATGGATTTATTTAAAGAAAGGGTAATTTTTTTTATTGACCCTGTTTGGTGTTACTCACAAGGAACCTGAACAATCTATCCTCCTATCTTTTACATCAGTGCAAAAAAGTAGACATAGTAAAATATTTATGAAGCTATTTATAGTCCCTACTAACCCAGTTCAGACTGAGAACAGTGAGGAATACATCTGGCCACTCCTCCAGCCAAAATTAGTTCTACAGCTGGCAGTTCTAAAAGGCCATGTCATTTTATCAGTTAGTCGGCTGAGCTATAAAATATGTCAGGTTGAAAACCCAGATTCCAGAAGACGACATCTAAGCCAGACTATAAATTTCCTATGCTTAGATAATTTTGATTATTTGGTTTTCAAATGTGCTGAGAATACATTCTTGTATAAATTATAGTTTATTTGAGAGAACCCACAAACTCTCATCAGGTCAAGCATTTTTGATTGAGTGGTTTGAGACAAATATTGTAACCTTGAAGATGCCAGGACAGCTGCAAGTGTTTTCAGAATATAATTTGAATATAATTTCACATTCTGATTTACCATCAACATCTTAGAAGATAGTTTAAACATTAACTTAATAACAGGAAGTTATCCTTGACTGACAGTCATCCACCTGTGTCCACTAAGCAAGAAGGCTGGAGAATGCTGACTCCTTCTCCAGCTCCCTCCTTGGTCCTCTGTCCCACTGGGATGAGACAGAGCAGAGCATGTTTCCAGGCCACAGTAACTTTGTCAAGGGTTTCTCCCTAGCTCCTCAAGGCTTTATATCCCACATCAGGCTCGGGCCCTGATCTAAGCTTTGGAGAATCTCTGTACAGAAGACAACATTTGGTGTAGTCAGAAAAATCTCAAAAAACATCTTCTATGTCAACAACATAACTAATTTCTAAAGCTCACAATTGCTTCTCTTAGTGTAGAAATACAACAATAATAGGCAGGGCTGACAACCTCCAGCCAATAGATGCCACTTTTGTAAGGACCCAGGAGGGACGAGGTATGAAGTTTTGCAACCCATGAAACCAGGGGAAGTTGTCACACTGGGAAGCCCGACTGGAGAATAGGCCTCTCTTGCACTGGCTTGTTACGGCACATCTCTTGGGGACAGTTCTATGCTTGCTCCCTCTCCAGAAGTTTCCTCCAGCTCAGCATGCTCAGGCACTGCCAGCACAAAATTCTGAGGCTTGCACCTCACCTGCTCAGGTGCACCTCTTTAAAGAAATTTAAAATAGAATATATATGCATCTGATTCTGAGCCATTAGAACAGCTATGCCATTCACTACCGTTTGAAGAGCAGTTCCCAAAGAAAGGGTTCACTGCCAAACCTGAGGGTTGCACCATGCAAGGTCTTGGCAAAAAGCTGGTAAGCTTTCAATATTTTCATTAACAACTTGGATAGAAAATAAGTTACAACATTTATGGCTATCAGTGAGCTGGGAGGGGTCACAGGCAACCTCAAGAGCAGGATTAGATTTCACACTAATTTCAGAAATCGGATCAGAGCTATAATATCATCAGGATTCAATTCAATGAAGGTAAAAATCAAATACTTCACTTAAAAAAAATGATAACATAATATGAAATGTTTGCTACCTGGCTAAGCAGCAGTTGAAACAGAGTTGATATTATAGCAGCTCAAACTGAATGGAAGCCAAAAACTTAATGCTGGTGCAAAACTAGTAAATGTCAATCTGAAAAATTATTTTTCAAGTGTCATGGGAAAGACACGGGAAGTTTTCTGCTCTCCTGACGATGAGGAGGCTCAGCTGAAACATGATTGAGTTGGGCCATTTCTCTGTGAGAAAGGCAGAGAGGCTGCAGAGAACCCCGAGGGAAGCCTTGAGACTGACAAGATGTTTCACAAGCAGCATCTAGGAAGATGGGTTAAGGGAACTGGATATGTTCAGTATAATGAAGACAAGATAAAGAGGAGGAAGGGCTTAAAAACAGAGTTTTTAAGAACAATATTTAGAATTTGTTACAAAGCAGGCAACAAATAATTTCTCTTCATAACTACCAACAGATAGGATAAGAACTTCGTTGTTTTTCAATAAGAAGGATTTCAATTAAATATTACAGGAGAAGTTTCTCATTCTAAATGTACAGGCAGAGACTCTGCATCATTGCTTTTGCTAGAAGGGGAAATCGTCAGAAGGAAAAATAACAAATACCACTGCCAGTGTTCCAAGCTTGTGCAGTCAAACTCACGAAGAATGATAGCACGGGAATCTCTCTGCAGATTTTCAAATAAAGAAAATTTTCATGAACCTATTTTTTTTCTAGAAAAAATGTTTCAGGACAGTTGTAGTGAAGAATCTGCCAGAATGGAGTCGGCCTGCTCGCAAAAACTCTGACATGAAAAATAAATGCTTTTTTTCCTGACATAGAATTGGTAACTTTTTGAGAACAAAATATTGTGCTGTGAGGAGAGTGGGGGAAGGTCAATATCAAAGAACAGCAAAGAAAAATACTGCATCAAAAATCCTGATCTTCAGAGATCCCTTTAGCACAGTATTTTTAAAACAAAAACAGCTAACAAAACACAATTATACAATAGACTGGGAAAAAAAGCTGTCATTCTGCCAAGTGACACACGAGATCCTTTTGGTAAAAGGATAAATCGGTGACACATATAGTTTAATAGTTCAAGAACAACTGCATATTTCTTTTTAAAGGTACAGCACAGTGAACTTATATTCCATAATGAAATTGTTATTTTCTACTTTTAAAAGGGAATCTTAATTGTTGCCAGATTGCGTGCCCAACCTCTACACTTGCCATTACCCATCTTCCCTCCTGAAGAAAAAAAGACAAAAAGAACCCCAAATAAATTAAAATTAGGAAGAAAACACATTTTGGAAGTGCTGATCACCAAATTCACATTTAATAAGGCATAAATAAATAAATGCAGAAAAAAACCCACTTCATAAAACAGAAATAAATGTTTTTTCTCCATGAGTAGGTGATTCATTGTTGAAAATATAAGACAAGCTGGGGGGGTGGGGAGGTGTGTGGAGTTTTTTAAAGAATGCTTTAAGAAAACAGATGGAAAAGTGGTTCTTGGCATGTGGCTGTGATTCTAGATGCAGATAAATGATAAGGGACCAATAAACACAGTAGAAGAGGTAATGGATATGCATCTCCTTCAAATGAACCTGTGCTCACCCAGGACAAGAACTTTGCTGCTGCTGCTGGCACTTGTCATCACTAGAACTGCTATTGATAGTGTCCGAGGAAACTAAATTCTGTATTCTCTTTAGGAGATACCATGTGCCACTTAGATATATCATTATTTCCTGGAAATTAAATTCCAGAGTGAAAAAAATCACAATGAGTAGGGTTTTTCGTCTTGAAATTCCATTTCAAGTAGGGGATTTCATACTCCCCTTGCACCTATCACACACCTAGAAAAATCAAGTGGCAAAACTTTTGACTTAGAAAAACTCAATGGAAAACAGAGTTCTCAACTAAAACGAGTATCTCAAGCATGATGATGGCACAGATCAAAGGACATCACATGTTCTGGTAAAATTTGCTTCTCTAGCTTACAGTGGCCACAACAGTGTCACTACCTGAAATTGTACATAATCTGTAGATGAACTGCAAGACCTTTCAATCCATAAAAACACGATTCATAGACCTTTCCTCTACTAGGATCAGTGACATGAAAATACAGAATAAGCATCTGAGAAGGAGTTTTGCCTCTACTGCATTGGGGAGGGGGAAATCTGAAAGGTGGGGGCTTGGTTTGTGGTTTGTTGGTTTTAATTCCTGGTTCTACAGTCAGTGTAAAGAATTATACCAGAGCCAACAATTACAACATCTTCCAAGATATTCCTGTCTATCCTATATTAATATAGACTTCAAAGACTACTTTAATGATGCCCTACATCTGGCAAGTTTCAACGGCCTTATGAGCACCAGGATGAAGTTCTCTAAAGACAATATTTAACAGGCAAATAAATAACTCAATAACAGGGCTTGATATGGAGATTTCTAATGCTTGCAGATTTTTAATGCCCAAAATCCAGGCTTAAATGAAAATAAAACATTGGCCTCACTCTGTTTTCCCAAATCCGTGGACAAATAATTCCAAACTTTCCCAAGCACGAAGCATTTAGGGAGTTGTTGCTACTAGGGGGAGATTTTTATTTTGTGCAGTATTGTTTGAGGCTTTTCTCTTCAAAAATGCCTATAAGTGAATTTTGTTTAGGTTTTTACAAAAAAAATTTGCAAATACAGACAGTTATGCTAAATTACAACCAAACAATCCACCACCCAAAGAATAGCTCTGTAAAATACCTTCAGAAACCTAAGTTAAATAAAATGATCCAATTTTGATAATCCACATAAATTACTAACATAAAGAATTCCATTTGTTGGTTTAAAAGATGGCACCACTATGATTTGGTTAATCTCATAGTGTCTTTGTAAGCTGTTCACGTAAAACCTCCGGTTAAAAGGCAGCCAGTGATGGATGAAACAGGTCTAATTACATATCTCTTTGTAGGTTTGTCAAATGCATAAATATTACACAAAGAAAATGGCTGTGTGATAAATTACAGCAAATTACTATAATAAAAAAAGTTTACTTTTGTTTTAGATAATCAGTAAATTAATTGTGTTTGTTGCCAATTTAAAATGTATAATTAGTACTACATCTGTGTCATTTAAATCAGCTAAGCAATTCTCATTGTATCATTACTGGAGGAATCTGAAGTGTACTTAATGTATTAGTGATTCACAACGGGGAAGAATTCTCATTAGTGGAAACTTTTGCATAGTCAATAACCAAGAAAATTAGTAAATAAATAAATGAGTTCTCCACTAACCTATGAATTCCATGTAGGCAAATAAATACTTGCTGGAAGGGTAAACCTCTCAAAAAAATAAATTAGATATATATCAAGGCTGGATGTTTGCAAAAGCCATAGACACAAATGTTTTTAAACATTTAATGGAAATTTTGAAAAATTAAACAGACAACTAATATGTTAACAAATATATGCTAGACAGAATACCATGGTTTTACTTGTCCTTGCTATCAAATCAGTCATGCATTTAAGTCTGGTTGAAAACTATACAGATTAGCAGAATTTTAAGGCATTCAAGCTGTTCATAATAGTCTGCTTATGAAAAAGAGGAAGGAGCAAGCAGTGAAGCACATAAATGCAATATTTCAGTGAACAAAGACAGCTCTACCAGCAAATCTCAGCAGGCACACAGCTGGGACAACACTGCTCACTGAGGTGCAAGTGGTGACCATCAACCATCTTATATTTAGCCAGCACCACTTTCTTGCCCCTATGCAAAATAGGCAAATTCATGCAAGTCCCATAATCACAGAAGATGCTGAGTTGGAAGGGACCCACAAGGATCATCGGGTCCAGCTCCTGGCCCTGCACAGGACACCCCAAGAATCCTGTGGTACCGAGTATCTGTTCCCACCTGGTCTGCAAGGACAGTCAGAAGATGGATCCCATTGCCAACTAGAGACCTCAGATGGCTCAAAGCCCATTTGAGCGTGGGCCTCATTGTCACCTTTAATGTGTGCCATATAAGAAATCATAACATTGCAGAAATTAATCAACTTATCCAACTATTTCAAACTGCTATGCTGCTAACATTGTCCCAAGTACATTTCTGCATTAGTTATTCTAGGTGCTTTTTAGGAGGCTAAAGTGCAGAAATAAATGAAAAAAAGTACAACCAAACAGAGATTTTGGGTTCTGTATCTCTCTATGACATGATCCATGATCATTTAGGTTTGCAACTTCTGAACTTGGACCAGGCATAAGACTGGAAGATCTAGAGCTTTTTCAATCTACTCATCATCTTGCCCTGATTCTTTCTGAAAAAACAGCATTCCTGTCAAATTGGAAAAAATATTTCATGGAATTTCTGGCTTTGAGCAATCATTGTCCTGATCTTTAAATATATATATATCTCCAGCAAGCCAAGAGAATAATTTCAATAAAACTGACCCATCTCAACAGCCAAAAATCTAGGAGTTAGGCTTCTAAAGAGTGGAAAAAATGAGTATAGTTTAATCTCATTGAAAATAAAAATTTTAAAAAGTTTGGTTTGTTTTTTTTCCCCAACATTTCCGAGTCGAGCTAAAAGTGAGCAGAGCTGGAAACAAAGACTCCACGAGTGAAAATAATAATTAAAAAACCCAACAAGACAACTCTGTGTTTTAGTAATAATAATTTCAATTTACTAAAGGTAATAAGGATGATAGTAGCCTTTCCAAGCCCTTTTGTCTCAAATTATTCTTGGCAAATATTAAACATTTTCCTTTTCCTTAGCAAGTAGGATAGATTCATTCAGGGTGCTGAAATGAACATGAAAAATTAGCTTATTGTACACACATGAAAAAAATTACTGTGTGACTAAACCCACTACAAATGATGCCCTTAGTTCTCTAATTCACTTCATGAGAAAAGCCAGAGATTAAAGCAAATGTTTGTGGAACAGATCACATTGTCAAAGACTATAAATAGGTTGCAATAAATACAAACAGAATCGGTCACTTCTTTCAGGCTAGAGCAGGAAATGAAATACTCTTCCACTTCCCTCAAAAACTGAGGAAAGAAATTTCCAGAGAAAGTGGAGCTGTTTTTGTACCTCATGCCAGTTTCAATGACCAGGCCCCAAGTTAGCAGGGCTGTTCTGACTGAGGTGAGGGATTTGGGGTCAAACTCTTAGGTCACTTCAGCAGGGTGAAGGTTGCCATGGAAAGCAGAACAAGAAGAATCAGCGTCCCCATGTGAAAGAAGCCAGGACCAACTCTGGAGGAAGATGTTGGCTGGTTTGTTCTTTGTTTGAAATACTGTTTGGATGTGTGTGTGCATATGCTGTATATTTCTATGTTTAAAAGGAATAAAACTGGAAACAATTTTGAAGCCCTCTTCAGGTCTTCTATATACAAATCTTCCAATCTACCATTAAGATATTTAATAGTAAAAAATAAACTGAAAAAAAATGTTAATAATACAAAGTTTGTGTTTTGAAAGAGCCCATTTTCTCACTGGACTAACATGCAATTCCTATAAGGAATCAAGTGCAATTCTTTTCTCAAGGGCCTTTTGAGTGGATTATTTATTGCTGTTTCCTGTTCAAGTTTTTATGGGCAGGTCAAGTGCCAGAGCGTTGCTCTGCTCTGTCTGCCAACAATGATAAAAGCTGGACTCCAGTGTGACAACAGGACCATATCTAATTATTAAAGCAAGCAGTGCACGTATTGCAGAGGGGTCTCCCCACCAATGCACTCATCCCTGATTTTACTAATTTAACAGACAACATCTTCATGGAACAGTAAACAGGAGGACCAACAGCAATGCTTATTTATAATGGATTCTTTTCAAATTTCATTTTTCAGATTTTCTCTTGCCTTTCTCTTTTAAAAAGTAAATAAATACAAAAGAATGTATTCTCTCTTCTTCCAATTTAATCATATAGTGGCAATAGGGACTAAAGATCTCTTTCACAGCCATAAGCGAGTCGCAGTCATGCTGCTCTACTTGAATCCCCCATGCTGTGCTGTCAGTGACCTTAGTGATGACCTGAAGTAATGGTTATATTTCTTTTTTTTTTGTCCTTAGGAGTAACAATTCAGCCTCTGTATTCTAGGCATTAGTTCTGTGCTTCTAGTACTGAACAGAGACCAATCATTATACCAGTGAGCATTTGTTACATCTTCTTACACAGTCAGGTTTTCAATGCTAGCTCATTTGAACACAGATACAACATGTACAGACCATGATTTACTTAAGGTGTCAATGCCAGGGGTAAATCTATTTTCCTCGAGTGCAGCAGTAAAGTGGATCACTTGCTTCCCATTGTAATCAGTCCCACAAATGGGAGACTTTTGAAGAGGTTCACTTACTAAATTGGAGCTTTCTTGGAAGAACATCAACCACTCCAGACAACATTCAGTCCCATACTGTGTAATGAAAATTGTCATACACATATACATTTCCAAGTAATACAAAAAAATGAAAAACAAATGAAAATTAAAAAGAAGCCTTGCAAAACTTAAAAAGGCTTCCAAGTCCCAAAGTCCTTCTAATATTGTGATCTTTTTTCAATTCTGGGTTTTGCATTAATTCTGTACTTCTTTTGGAAGCTCAGAAGAAAAGTTAGCTAAAAATCTATATGGTTTAAAACATCTAATGCTTCGTGTTGGATGAAAGCAAGCAGAGCCTCTGCAGATGTACATGTTAATGAAGATTTAACTGTGAGTCAGGTGCATATAAATAAGAAGTATATGGAATGGGACAACAATAAACACAGTTTTTTAATAATAACAATTATAATTATAATTATAATCTTTTCTATACTCATAAGACTCCCCACAAAAATGCACTCTAACATTCAAAATTTAGTACACATAGCCTTATATTTGTTCTCCAAACCATGACCTCAGAATAGTGATAAAGACTATATTCTTTTTATCAAAATGGTGGCACTTATGCATAACCTTTTTGTTATGAAGAATCTGATGTATTAAACTAAATTTGAAAGCAGGATAAGAGATAACTGGTTTCTGTTTCATGTGTGAAAGACTACATTACTTCAGAAACAGAGTAAAACCTGTCTTTAGATAAAAATACTTCAGTGGATGCTATTTTAACATCAGAGGTAAAAAGTGTGAGTACTTTGTGGATCTGAAATACAAGAGGTCATATTCAAAATTACAGGTAAAGGATCTGGACAGAAAAAACAGCATAAGAAAGAGCTGAGTCTGTTCTCTTGATGCTCTGTGTCACTTTCAATTTACATTTCAAAAACAAACTAAAAATAATAAGAATGTTAATTTTGTTGCCTCTCTGCAATAGGAATTGGGAAAAGTGAACTAAGACTGCAATGTATACGTAATAAAAATCAAGTATAAGTAAAATCTTCGAATTTGAATTGGAAGACAAACAGTGCTGAGTTACTACTCGGCAATAACCACAATAACTATAATTATGGTAGGTGTTTCCTCAGGAGAGAATACTCCTAAAACACTACCCTGGAAAACAGGTACTTTGCATATTGCAGAAATAGATGGGTATTTTTTTCCATAATGAAGTAGCACTTTTACAAATATTTTTGTGCTTTATTTCTTTAATATCCTCTTTGTTAATAGTGTTAACTCTGTGCTTTGACCAGGAAGGAAGATACATGCTTCATCTTTATTCTCTTTACACGTTCCAAACAAGCACGAGTGAGTTGCTTTTTACCTACTGCATAAAATGAGCAAAAAAAATCACACAACCAACTACAAAAAAGCAAACCTACCCAAGAGTCAAGAAGAGAGGAGAACTTGGCCAGTGAGATTAGAAGCTGGCAAAGTTGAAACAGAGCTCCTCTCTCCCTTTCTTTCTGCTAGGTGCTGCCAAGACGTGCATGATGCCAGTTACCATGGAAAATGTTTTACCTGGAGTATTACAAGAGATCGAGGCCTCCAAATGGTGACTATGGGATGATTGCTTTATAGTCAGACAAAAGGCCAAGTACTCTGGCATAGCAGAAGGCAGCTAGTCAGGACAATAAAGGCAAGGAGGACTCAAGTATTGGTACCCCCTTTGACAGAGTACTGTAACCATCAGCATTGCCTTGCTCAGAGCCAGCTGGGCCTGCAATATGACAGGATGAGTGCCACTGTGCAAGGCCATCTGAAAGTGTACCACTTATGGGGAAGACGAGTTAAAGTTGGGCTGGTGACAGAAAACAGCTATCAGAGGATGCAGGGGACTTGTGGGACTGGCTTCTGGGAAGCCTCTGCAGGAAGACAGCTTGGTTAAACCCAACAGAATAAAAGTTGGGAGCACCTGAGAGTGCTTTTTATTCCTACAAAGGGGGTAAACACCAGGCAGAGACAGACAAGAACTAAATTTCGGCGGGGCTAAACACCCCAAAGATATCTCAGGTAGAACTCTTTAGAAAGCCCAAGTAGCTCAACGGCCGCTGTGATATCTACCAATAACACCTCTTCTCTTAAAAATGCACTTAGGCAAAATAAGTAAATAAAGCTTGCCATGTACTTCTGCTACAGAATTACTTTTTTTGAACAGCTGATTAGTCAAGACAAATCTGAATTTCAAGCACCCAGTTTTCATCTCAGAAAAAATAGTTTGGTCTTAATGCACTGAACATCCTTGAGTTTAAGGGAAATATTGCCCTTCTTCACCCAAAAACTGTAGTTAATGCCCAGTATGGCACTGACCTTCTCTCAGGATTCATGTGAAGTATGTTTTCTACATCCAGTTAGGCAGACTTCTTAAATTATAAGAACCATTAGGAGGAAAGACACCCCCTTTTTGGTAAGAAAACCTAACCACCTGAAATGCAAGGTGACCTTGTCATTTGTAAACTGTGCTTGCCCACTATGATAAATTGTGGAGCAGATAACATGAGACACCATTGTTTCATTCCATCTGCTGCTATCTTGGTCCAGAACGGCTTGATTTCAAAATATCCTTGTTTCCAATAGAAAAATGAAACATCTTAGTGGACACAAAATATTTCCTAAAACAGGAGTGATAAAGCATGATATTTTATTTTATTTTGTCACAATAAATAGATCAAAAAAGACCAACTGAGCTACCTCATATGTTTCACTGAACTTTATTATTCATTCCCTATAAGCATTCAAAGTGATTTTTCCAGTCTAACTATTAACGTCACCAGCAATATGAACTTTCACCACTTCCCTTGGAAAGTATGTCATGGTCTAAAAAACCTTTTATGTCAAGATAATTTAGAACAGACATCAGGAAAAGCAGATTTTATTTCATAGTCATCTTATTGCACCTCACCCTCAGCTATTTATCTTCCTCCATAAGGCTTTCTATACTCAGAGATGGTGAACATCATTTTATCCCATTTAGGTAACCAAGTTGCATTTTGGGGCCTGGATTTTTTATGCATTTTGTAGTTGGTAGCTACCAAAAGTGGAGAAAGCCATTTTTTCGAAGGTGCAGCAAACAATGTCTGCTCCAGCTCTTTTGGAACACAGGTGCTGAACAGTCTCTGAACAGTCGTGACATGAGTGCACCTGCAGCGGGTGCCCACTGAAGGCTCCGTTGCAAGAGTTGAGCCCTACACTCATCCAGAGAAGAACACACATTTTACAAAAGGGCTTGTGTGTGAAACCTGTAAATTGCTGATGTGCCACTAACCAGTGTGGCAGTGAGTACACAGAGCCTGAATGCCACAGCTTTGTAAGCACAAGAAGGCATTGACAACAACAGAGGTAACTACTTGTGTGTAGTGTATGTATAGGCACACGTGTAGATATATTTGAGATATTAATGCAAAGTAAATCTGAAATTAGAAACATATATTGCCATACCAACCAGCAGTGAACTGTGCAAAATAAGTGAAGTGAAGCTGTTCTGTGATGTGCCTGTGCACAAGCACATCAACAGTGTTAGGTGAGAGCACCAGCACACAAGGCTACATAGACTTTGTGGTTCTGCACTATAGAACCTGCCACAAAATCTACCCCAGGCAGAAAACTGTGCTCCAGAGTCTAGAAGAAGATTTAATTTTTTAAAATACAAACTATGTTCCCTAGCTCTTCCCAGTCACCAAGGTGGTTTAGGCAGTCCTTATTTCACTAGTAGCTCAGTGCATTGGGTAGATATGTTTATTTGCATGGCTATGCTGCAAAACCAATCAAGTAATAGGTATGGCTGAAAAAAAACAACCAAACACCTTTTTTTCCTCTGTTCCATAGGGTTACTTTTTCAGCCAGATCTGTTTTTTTACTAAAGCTAGGAGACAGTAGTTACAATGAAAAAGCAGAGATGAGTTGCCAAAGCAAAGGCTGCTTAAGTGTTGCTGCTGCCTGTGTGTAGCAGAGTCTTAGATAAAAATATATGTATGCTGATACATATAAATATGTCTGTGTAGGTATGTGTGATATGCATATATATTTGTGTGTATATAGAAGTATGTCTGTACAAATTTACACACAGTATAAAAAATTAAAACAATTCTAAACCACTTTATCAGGCCCCCTAGTCTTAATACTTGCATTGTAACAGATCTTTACCTCAATAGCAGCATTAGATCTTCAGGCTCATCCCCTTCCCACTGTGTGTCCTCCATTCCCAATTTTCAGTTTCTGAAGAAACTCGACACATTTGAAATCAAACTTTACAAAGTTGTTGATGAAGTCCAGAGGAAACAAAAATACTTATAAAATGTTTTATCTGCATATTAAAAAGGTAAAAGAAACAAACCCCACCCAAACGTTTTGCCTGTGAGAATAAGGAAAGTCTTGGAAGGTTCGTATTCAGGTCAACACGTTTGCAAAATATCTGACAATGTCATCCTGACCTCTACTGGAAACCCTCAGCATATGCAGGATTAAACATGGAACATCAGCAAACCCAGAACTAATAATTTAGAAATCAAACAAGTACTTCCCAGCATCTTTTCTACACTAATTATGAGACACTACAGGTAATAGTAGCACAGAGCTGCAATACTACCAGAGGATGTAAAAAAAAGTACTTTGCAATGTTCAATTAAGCTCACCTCTTTAGCTGGGTTATATCTTCCACAACTATATATAGGGCTTAGTTATTGCACTCACTTTTAATCTCATCATTTATCCATATTAATTTTTCAATATAATGAAAGGTAATGAAAAATAAGTCAGAGTAAGTACAAACATTTCCATCATATCATGGGCTCCTAAAGCCCTTAGTGTTTAGAAGATTAATCTGAAGTTCAAAGTAACATTCAGAAAAAGGCAAGAAAATTATCATCTGCTAAAATCTCAGGTACTTACAGAAGAATGATTAACCCTTCCAGGTTTGTACCACAAATTACAAATGCTGCACAATTCCCTTATGACAAACCCTGGAAGAGGTTAGAAAACTTAGAGCCTGGAAACTGTAACTGAAATGCGTAGTTCTGCATTTCAATGCAACCACATCATTTGCTAAAACATTAGGACTGACATCAAACCTCCTGGAATGGTTACATTTAGGCTCACTGCTTTTCTCAGTACATAAAAGCAATATAAGCCTGCAAGCGGCTCATAAAATTTTTCTAGTATTTTGAGTTACTTTGGTGTTTGCTAAAGCAATTGCTATAGGTGAGTCAAATTCAGAATTTTCTACTCTGCTTGTATCAGACACATAGAAAGCCAGAGCTCACAGTCCGAGGTGGGACTGCTCTTGCAAAATCAGCACACACCAGGTAAGGTCTCAGCTGGTGCGAACTACAGCAGCTCCAGGGACCATGAGAAGACAGATACTCAGTGTAGATGTAAGTCCTATGAGGAGCAGCTGAGGGAGCTGGGATTGTTTAGCCTAGAGAAAAGAAGTCTTGGGGACACCTTATCACTCTCTACAAGTACCTGAAAGGCAGGTGCAGAGAGATGGGGTCAGTCTCTTCTTCCAGGCAACCAGCGAGAGGAAAAGAGGACATGGCCTCAAGCTGCACCAGGGAAGACTGAGGTTGGACTAGAGGAGGAATTTCTTCCAATAGAAAGGATTGCTAAGCATTGGAATGGGCTGCCCAGGGAGGTGGGGGAGTCATCCTTCAATGAAAATGTTCAAGAAATGACTGGACATAGCACTTGGTGTCATGTTCTGGTTGACAAGGTGGAGATCAGTCAAAGGTTGAAGTCGATGATCCTGGAGATCTTTTCCAGCCTAAATGATTCTGTAATTCTGTGAATGTGAAGAGCAGCAAAGGGAAGATCCTGTAGTAATGCACACACTGAGCAGCTGAAACCAGTCCCAACCACAGAGGGGAAGTGTGCACTCCGCATATTGTCAAAGCCACCTGAAGCCGACCGGACCATGCAACAACACAAAATCTTGACATAGCATAGCACATAGGGCTGTTGGGAAAACTAGGGCTTGGCCTGCTGCAGAAACCAAAGCTTTGGCAGACAGCAAGAACCTTTCTCATAGGGGCATTTGACAAGAATAGCATTGAAATCAGGAATATTTTAACAGAATGGAACGGCTGGATGTAACCTAATATTTAAATGGCACATGCTTGAAAGAGCTCATATCAGTGCATACCCAAGGACTGCATATTCTCCCACAGACAAATTTGGCACTTTGAACACTGAACTGGGAGTGGGGGGATCTCCTTCCTACCCTTACAATTCATGGAGCATCTCACATGACAGCTTTCTTCTTACATAACATAAGGTGATAAATCTGCTTGACACAAATCAGTTATGGAACAACACAAGCTTATGAAATGCATTTTCAAATTAAGGGCAGGATTCTCCCTCAGTACTAGATCAAAAGCTCAAGTTATATTTGAGCTTTAATGAGAAGAAGCCTTATTTATTGGTGGTTGGGGCACAGGGCCAAGAAGGCTTCTGTGTTCCAAATCTGTAGCATACCAAATTCTTTACAGTTTTGAACAAGTCTGTGGCTCCATTTCTCCATCACATAAATATGGATTATAGTATTTGGTTACCTCATAATAGCCTCAGAATAATATATATAGTCCTTTTGTGTTGTATTTAATACGCTCCTACACTACAGGTTTTGCCATCTAAATCTGAAAGTTTTCAGATCCCATTGAAAAGAAAGCATGGGAAAAGATGTAAAACAGAAAAATAAAGTGATTCTTACAGTAGAATAACACAAATTCAGATGGGTTATATAAAAACATGGATGTTTTTTAAGGGAGAGTCAGAGAGACCCTTGTTTCTCTAACTGGCTTAGCAATAGGAGAAAACCAAACAACCCCCAAATGAAACGCATCAAAAAAAGTTATTCAGATTTAATTCTTTCTATATCTGTTAGTTTCATTCACAACAGCTATTTCTTACAGAAAATTATGCCTTTGGCAACCCACAGAACCCCACACCCCTGAGGATATGGCTTGCTCTGCATGCCTCTAACCCTCATGCTCCAGAGACAGTGATTCCTGTGGGAACCCATTGGGAAACAACAACAAAGCCAAATATTGGCCTTTGAAGGAAGCAGCAGGCACACTGTGGCTCTCCGTGGAGCCACAGGTCACTCCAGAGGGCACCATGGACAGGTATTAGTGCCAAGAGGAGGGAATACACCTGGGAGCATCTCTGTGTGCTGCACCAAAGGCTCGAGGGCAGACTCCTAATGTGCATCCATGGCCCTACAGCTAGCATTCCTGCCGAGCCACATGGGAAGAGAGGCTTTCCACTTTCCACCCTATGTAAATACAAGGAAACTTGGAACCAAGCATGACTTTCCCAAAAGACCTGCATGGTGATGCACTAAGCACAGACCTGGGGCTGGGGATCTGGAAGATCTGGGAGAAATATCCAGTGTGAGCCGGCCACACAAGTTATGCTCAGGCACCAGATTTCCAATGGAGTACAAGCAGGTGCTAAATCCATATGTTTTTAACAACAAGCATGTTTTTGTTGGTGTCTTCCACACTGTATTATCTGAAACCTAGCCAAGCACTCCTATGACTGACATTCTGGTATCCTCAGAAAGCGAGGGACCACCTCTCACAGCAAAATGTTCATGTGCCTTTCCAGACTTTGCAAGTTGAAGAGTCTCAAAAATATACACATGGTAAAATTTCACTGCTTGCAGCAAAGAAGTAACAAAAAAAACCCCTTTCAAGTCTCAGACCATTTGCACTATTTCTTGAACAGTTTCTCCACTAGAGAATAACAAAAGGGTTTCTCTAAAGACAATCTGAATTATCGGTTCTCTTCCAAGTTGCAATTGCTTATAGGCAAAAAGTTTCAATGTATGGATAGATGTGTTGTCTGTCAACAAGAAGCTGGAATTAACTTGTTATTTCAAAGATACTTGACCAACAGTGAATTCCATCTGTACTCATTTGGGACTATGAATATTTAAGGTGAGAAAAACATGCAATGATGACAAAAAATAATTATAGTTAGAAAATAAAAATTTCAAAATTGTTCACCCTCACAACTATTTTCAATTTTATCTTAAATCCATTTCTGAAAATGTACAAATGCAGTGGAAGTGTTTGATAAGAAGAAAGTGATAAGAAGGAAGAAGAATGATGGCCAAGGGTCACATTAGTAGACAGAAGCTCAGGAGATTCACAGACTGTGCTGCAACAGTCTCTATTTATAAACATGATGCAGCCAACTTGCTGCACATGGGTATTTTGGAGAAAAGAGTCTTACAGTCTGCAGGATAAAAATTCTACAGAAGCAAAGAACATAACAGTGAACATACAAGGGAAGAAAAGGAATTAGGAAGTAATGCCTTTCTGTATCTATACAGAACAGAGTAAAATTTCTGCTACTGTGTCAAAAATGTATATTTAATGGAAAACAGATTAATACAAAGACTTTTAAGGCCTAACAAACATTTCAAAGTTATGCCTTTTATTTCCAAGGCTGGTGTTATTTAAATTTTTTATTTTATTTGTAACAGTAAGATTTGGGCAAGGTACAAATAAAGGTTCTATACCAGAACAGCTTAATGAAATAGCACTATTTATATTTTAAATAAAAACGACAAATAACTTTAAAAAAGAACAGTATATCATATTTCAGTGTGAGAAGTTTCTTTCAGATTAAAACAATAAGATCCAAAGCTGGAAGCCAAGCCACAACTGTTTATGTACCAGCTGCTAAAATAAGATGAGGGTTATGTCTTAGAGTGGTCCTCTACCAGTAGGACTCCCAAACTGAACAAATATTTTCCAACAACCCACTGATTGCCATAGATTTAAACTACATGGAAAACTGAGGGGACACAGAGAAGAGATGCCTTGAACCATACACTGAAACTCAATGAGGTTTTTCCAACTCTGCCAAAAATTTCTTATGTTACCTTTGTTAAATCCACAAGTATTTTTCCCAGTACCCAAAACTCAGAATCCTCAGCCTGTATAATCAAAATTGTCCAGCAATTATTTGGTGGTTGAAATACAGATAAGATATGCATAGGGAGCCTAATGCCATGGGGACACTTAAGTATGACTGTTCAGAACCTGAAACTGTAAAATTTTAAACATCTAAACTCCTTATGTTGAGGCCATGAAAATTTCCACCCTGTGTCAGTTTTTTTTCTGAGTTTCATTTTACTCTCTCTGCAAAACAAGCAATACTACTCTTTTATCTCAGAGAGTCTTGTGTAATTAGACTATAAGAAGCTCATGTTTTGCCTCTTTCCACACACACAGAAAGTGAGACAGCAGAACCATAATTGTGGGTGGAGTTTTCAAGCACAACTGCAATAAAAATAACAATCTACTCTTTTCTGTTTATTACTTTTTCTTAAGAGTTACCAGGTATGAAGAAAATCATTTAAGGCATGTAATAAACCAGAATGTTTCAGTCTCAGCCCAACAGATGAATAATTTGTAAGTGGTTACAGAATATACGCTTTAGAAAACATATTGTCTATATATTGAACTGCCTTGCAGAGGGGAACAAAAGGTTTTCTAAATACAGATGAACTTGGGTGTAGATCACAGACAGAGCCTATGATAAGCCATAAGAGCATTCAAAGTAAGTACAAAATGGTCCTAAGAGGAAATCTGTGGGCAGCACAGTATTGACAGTGCTCAAATTGTTTCAAGTGGACAGTCTTGCCTATTATTTCTACATAATGCTATCACACACATAATAGCCATATTTTTTTGATGTATTATATTTAAACATGTGCTACTGTATTGACAGCATCTGTTTCCTCCTCAGAAGTAATTAGGATAGGGTGTTTCTAAAGAAATTGACTAAAGGAAATTTATCTAACCTTTCTAATTTTTCCATAAAAATAATTTTGAAAAAAGAAAATCATATGCAAAATCATAGTCATACCATGCACCAAGTTATGCAACTATGAAAAAATAATACAAACAAAAAAACCCAACAAAAAGACCCAAAATCAGGTGCACCATTACTAGATTTTTTTTCCCTTTTTTTCCTCTTATGTTAGCATCACCTCCTTACAACTTCCCACATAAAAGCTGTAGGGTAATTTTTGCTTCATAGTTATTCTTCTTCCTTTTTCTCTCCTACAATAGCTTAAATCAAGGAAATATCAATCAAGACACCACCTTTCAAAATATATTTTCATGTCTGCATTTGCATGTTCTGTAATATTCAGAAGTAGACACCTGCCAAAAATGAATCCTCAATATGTATACACAAATCCAAGCAGGGAAACCATCATGGAATCTGAAATTGCAAGCCAGCTCTAGAAGAAAGCAATCTCTCCCAAGCCATTTTGAACACTCAGGTGCATGAATTTTTTGCAGACCATTCTGATCATACTCCAGAAGTTCAGCACACTTTGTCTCACGAGTGTTTTCAAGTGGGACCTTAAGGCATTTTCAGCGGGGTTGAAAGTACATGGGAAGCAAACAGATCAGAGAGTGCTGTACAGAGAATGTTAAGGGTAAATTGCATTCATGTCACAAAGCATTTTCACTTTTTCAAGGAACCCAAGCTGCAGGCATTTTGCTGTCACTAAAATAAAAGATTTTTTCCTGAACTTCACATTTGAAGAACAGGATGTTAAAAAAGCACATTACAAAACAGCGTCAGCAGCCACTACAATTTTTTTCAAAGGTGAGGGGAAGGGATAAGACTATCTATTACAGATCATATAAACCATATGAAAAAAAAAAACACATCACCAGATACAGAGTTTATTCAATAGAATACACATGTACATGCCAAGATAAGTCTTTAAATTTTGTGCAGCTGCAGAAGTAAGGGTAGGTTTGGTAAATTAAAAGCTGGGTCTTACCACTGTGTAGCTTGTGCTGGTCCCTGCTTTCCCACTTACCCCTTCAGTCCCAGGACAACTGAGAGAACTCATTTTATTTACAGTCTAAATTGTCCTCCTGAGAAGGACAGCATTGCACCTCTCAGCAGAGCAAGCTCAGTACATTATTTATAGTTCAATTTTAATTATTTAATTTTTCATAACACACTGAGAAAAAAAAAACCTAACCAAAAATACAAGCAACTTAATTGTCCCAATTTTTCCTTCTGCACACTTGGGAGGGAAATTCCCTGGGGTGTACTGTCTCAGGAATAAAAAAGTTAATGCTACCCCAAACAGAAGAGTATGTGTGGAGGCTATCTGAAGAGTGTGATGCTATATCACTATGATACACTGACCACACAGTGGTCTCTGAACTGTTTAGGAAAAACTAAAACTCACTTCACCCAGGTAGCTCTAAAACACATGCACCTACTTCTTAGACAATAATTTTTTTTACAGAGGCAGAGTTATGAAATCAGCTCTCTTGTGGAGAGCCACCTTTTATGTAACTAAATCAAATCCTCAATCAAAAATAAATTAAGATCCCTTTTCAAACTGTAGAAGAAGAATATTCACTTTCTTTTCTTTTTTTTTTTTAAAGAGATGACATGGTGTCCTTTTGTTTAGAAGAGGAGAAATACTAACCCAGTTTTACACATAATAAATAAGCTCCAAAACAAATCTATTGATGCTTCCATCAAAATGTTTGTCTCAATCTTTGTGAAATAGCAATTTTAAAAAATATGAACTAAATACTACTGAGCAATACTCGAGAGCAAGGAAGTGCCAGAGAAGCTTATGGTAAATTATGCAAGAATCAAACAATTGACCAGTTTGTCTACATTTAAACCAGAATAACTTTCCCTTTCTTCTATGTCTCTGCTTCAGTTTTGTTTTAAAACTAAATGGAGTATTTCAAATGACACTAAAACCCAATGATTTATGAACACTGTATAAATGACACCATCTTGAACAGGCCAGCACTAAAACATCTCATGGTGACTGGTTCGTGTCATTTACATTTTCCCCTCCGAGGGGAACAAAGATTTACAAGGCTTCATTTGAGTACTAACTTTGAATACAGAGACAAAGTGCCTTAAGTACCTTATCCTGAATGGATGAAAATTGAAACCCTTTCAGCACAGCAAAGGCTTGCAGTACATACAAAATTTACAATTAGTAATGACCAATTATCTGCTAATTAAACATAAGTGGCGTTGCACCCTAACCAACAGCTGCATGGGGATACCACAACACATCTTTATTCTAAATAGTAATTACAGCAAAGCTTAATGTAAGGCTGAGGAGGCAAAGTTTGAATATTGGCATGTAACAGCTTACAGCTGAGTAACAGTTAAGTGCTGAGCCTGAAGAAAAAACCACCCCATCTCTCCCGTCTTATGTCTCACCTGGACGTTAGACATTTAAATCAGAATTTCAAGAGAGTATCTATATGCACTGGGCATCCAAAGCTGAAAAATTATGTCCACAAATTTTTCCTGTTTTTTTTCTTGTGGCTTGAGACTTTCTGGCTAATTGGTCCTTTTGATAGCTTGTCTCTTATTACTTGCTTTTTTCCTTCTAATAAACTTGGAAATTTCCATAAAATTCACACTAAACCAAGTAGCACCAGAGAGGGAGCCATGTTCTCTAGTAAAGAGAAATGTGGATTTGAAAATGCAAGGACAGTCGTCAGATGCCTTGGTACAGTTTAACTGTAAAATTTGACATATATCTCAAAATAGTACATTATTTTCCAGGCATAAATTGAAATCTTCATAAGAACGTAATATTTCTCTATCCTAAAAAATTCTACTGATGGCAGGCATTCGGAAAAGGGCTCAGGTACTTATTCAGCTACCTGTGAAACTCTTCCCTTATTGAGTTTACCTCATATGAATTGTGAAAAGATCTCACCCATAGGCACAACTTCACACTTGGATGGAATTTTAAAGTTATTCCTTATTTCTTCTACACAAGGGAAAATCACTTTAAAAATAAGCATTCTTTGGCCAAAATCACATTAAAGCACAACACACTCAGCTGCTTCTAAGTGATGGAAAAATTTACAAGAAAAGGCAGGAGGAGGGAGAAATGAAGAAGAATCAGATAAAAGAAAGGTGTGAAGAAAAGCTTAAAGAAGTGGAAGCCATAGTTTCCTAGGGGCACAAGAACAGTTAAACGTGCATGTGTGTGCAAATAGGAGAACCTATACACGGGAAAGGGAATGTAAGAGAATGAAAAGGAGTCTGTTTGTTTTGCTTGCAAAATATACACTGATTTTTTTCAAAGAATGATACTTCAGGCTCACCAGTAACTCTTTCTGAGTTTTACATGTTACTTGCTTTTTTTTATTTTTTCAGAGTTAAAATGCCAAAGTAGTTCCAATTCTAACTGATATCCCATGACCTTGTTAGTAGTCAGTATAGAGAATTCCTCTGTAGCATGGAAAAATAAATATTTCTGTCTTTTGGTACCAAATCTGCTTTATGTCATGCTATAGTTTAACTATTAACATGACTCTGAGACGATTAATGCAAGAGCAAGTCTCCTAACTCAGAAAATATCCTATATTTTACACTGGGGTTGCACAAAAACCCTCTTCTAAAACAGATACTGACAGAGACTAATAGTAGATGCTGTAACTTAATCTCAGAACCCCAATGATGTCAAACCTCTTGAGCATCACATACAGTTTATGGTAGGGTATTATCACAATCCTTCAATGGAATTACAGTTTTGTAACTAATCTCTCCCTATCAGTTACACTACACAGAAACTGTGAAGTCCAAATACAAAGAGACCATAGGTGTGAATGATTGCACTTGAGTCTTTCCCCCCAACCATATTTCTAAGCCCAAGAGTGATAAATGGCACAGCAGTTAAAAATGGGCCATAGGGTCAGTGGAACTAAAAGCTGAGAGTTCAAAGAAAAGTCACAATTCTTCAGAGTTCAGCAAAAGGCCAGAGACTGATGTTGCAATGCTTAATGATAAATGGCCAGGGTTGTTATGCTCCAATTAGAGAAGATAGGAGATTGGCAAACAACCGTGGCAATGGGAATGCTACAGCCTCAGACCATCCACGTCACCTCACAGGTCTCCAAGTGTTATGGTTTTCCTGTATTAGTCTAAAATTCTTCATTGACAGAAGCTTAATAGTCACAAATAAACCAGCCACAAGAGGTTCTGGTAATATGGAAATTAATCACACAAATTTAACAGGAATCAGTCACATCTACATGAGTTCATAGAATTACTCCAAAGCCTGAGGAGAGGGACTTTGTCATGAGCAAGAGTTCTCACAGCAGACTGAAGGCCAAATCTACTGACAGTTTAGGTACCTAAAGTGACAAAAAATCAGGAACTAGAATTTAGGCACACACGAATTCATAAGGCTGACTCAGAAATAAACCTGCACCGACACCTGAATCTCCACCTGTGCCACTCAGAGAAGTGGAAACAGAGAGAATCTTTCTTTTGTGGAAAAAGGATCCTGTTTAGACCATTTTCTTAGGCATTGAAACAACTGGATTCCAGACACACACACATCTTACAATACACTCTTACAATCCAAGTGAACACCCATCACACCGGGAATGTTTTCCGTCCTGCACTAGTGTACAACAGCGAGATGAAAACTGGTGGATCTCTAAAGATTGCCAGCAGGAGGACCTGCCCTTTTGCCATTCCTGTGCATGAAGGAAAGATAAGAGGATTCCTCATTCCAACTGCAATATTACTTCTATTTTTTAGACAACAGACTAACATATTCACCATTGAAGTGAGGCCTGGAACAAATCTCCTTCCTGCTAGATAAGATCCAGATTCTAGATAGGCTAAGTTGGAAAGATCTCCAGGCATCTCTGAAAAAGATTTCCTGAACAGACTTTCCAAGTGTTTGTTCAGAGCTGAAAACACCAAATTCCCAGAATATTCTCACTATTATCTTTTAGGGTTGAATTTTAAGGACCACAGTCTAAAACTGGATCACAAAAGTTATCATGCACTGCAATTTACGAAAAATTTGCATGAGAAATTAAATTACATGCATTTTCTACATCCTGCTCTCAAAAAAGCCCCAAACTTAATCTTCGCTTATTACTTTTTATTGCATCTCTGCAATAACAACAAAGAAATAATCCTGTGTTGAATATTTTTACATAAAAGCTTGAACAGTAATGAACTAAAAATAGATATCTATTTGTCAGAAGATTCTTAGAGACAGCACATGAGGAAATGTACAATGAAACAGCTATTCAGGCTGCCTGAAAATATTCTCCAGAGATGTATATCAGTGCCTACAATGAAATCACATAAACAAAATAATTGGTCATCCTCACTTCTGCATTATTGTCTTACATGATGGATTAAATGTCCTAGTAATGCTAAACCAGTTCATCTATAAATGAATGACTAGGCCCCAAGATTCAAAAGAATTTGCTCACCTTTAAACACTAAAGTTGCAACGGGAATAGGAAACACTGTTCACAATATCCAGAACATTTCTTAACATTTTTGTAAATATCACTCTTAAATTTCCCTTATCAAACAGCTCGTTACCATGGGACTTCTCCCTTGTTTTCAGAACTTCACTAAAAATAGTATAAATGTTCTTAAGTAAAACATTCATAAGGCAGGAAATGGGAAATTAATTCCCCATCTCATTTGTATATACAGACTGAACAGAGTTTCTTTATGTGCTCATGTAACATTTGCTAAATGAGTGTTCACTCCCATCATTACAAATACTCAATGTGCAGCAATTCAGTTTTTCTCTGCAAAGTCACTAGCCTTAGTTCACAAAGCTCCTGAACTACAAATTGTTGAAGGTTAGGAAAATATTCCTGGGAAGCTTTACTATTTGCTGATACGTTGCACTTTCTTCCTTCAACATCCAGTGCTGGCAACTGCCAGAGACATAACGCTGTGCTCTGTGGTCCCAGTAACCTTGGACTGGTTACAGTCCTGCTGTCACACACACTGCATGTGCAGTTAACACTGCTGCCCTTATTCTCATACAGCAGAGAGCTGCATTTAACTGCACCAGGGGTTTTTTTCCCAATATGCTCTGGAATACATGCTCATCTGAGTGCAAGGAATATGTTTTCATCTAGGTGTATATTTTGACATTTAAAAATGTTTAGAGGTAATTTTCCAAATAGGCCTGCCTTAGCAAGATGGCAGGCCCAACTGATCTATAAATTCTCTGCAACTTAAAATGCAATAATTTCGTTTAATTTTGTTGCAATCACTGGCTCCCCTTCTGAAGCGTGCCTGAATGCTCATCTGGGCACAGCACCGGCAAATCTTGTTTAGTCTGATTTCACAGTTTGGATTGGAAGGGACCTTAAAGCTCAATTGTTCCAACCCCCCTGCCAGGGCCAGGGACACCTTTCACTAGACCAGAACCCCAGGGTCAGAGCCCCACCCAACGCGGCTTTGAACACTTCCACAGATGGGGCAGCCACAAGTCCCCCTGGACAACCTGTTACAGTGCCTCACCACCTACACAGCAAAGAATTATTTCCTAACATCAGATCTAAATCTACTCTCTGTCAGTTTGAAGCCATTCCCCCTTGTGCTGTCACTACATACTCCTGTAAATAGTCTCCATCCTTTTTGTAGGCCCCCTTCAGGTACCAGAAGGCTGAAATTAGATCACCTCAGGGCCTTCCCAGGCTGAAAAACCCCAATTTGTTCAGCCTTCCTTCATAGGTGAGGTGCTGCATCCCTCTCATCAACCTGGTGGCCCTTGACAGCAGTAGCACAGGCAGGACAGACAAGAAGGCACAGAACAGGTGGCAACGGTTTGATAAGAGGCCTGGAGTGGACAGTGAGGGAATAAAGTGAGGAGGAGGCAATGAAGAAGACAAGAGAACAAGGCTAAAGTCACATGGGTGTCTCGCAACAGACTGTTCTATAGGAGGACAGTAGGTCCCATTCACTGAAATAAGAATCAGCTCACAGAAGCCCTCCATCATGCAGTCATACTCTATTCAGCCAGCCAATTTGTAGATCATTTAGTGGGGACCACCCTCATTTTAGACAGGGATTTTTAATTCACTGTATGTAGATTTATATTTAAATTATCTGTACTTCTTTGCCCTCTTCTGCACTTCTCTCCTTTTCGAGTTCCCTCATTACCTCCACACCTTTCAGGGCAAAGCTGGGATCTCACAGACAGTCCAACTTGCTTCACAACCCCAGTTCATCCCTTACAGGCGATGGGAGCAATGCCTGGCATTTAGCAAGCATTCTGCAAGAGCTAGGAGGGAGGTACGAGAGGGTCATGCCTGTTTCACCCTGTCAGCAATACTCATGTGGTGTTATTACAGACTGCCCTACACACTAACAGAGAAATCCTGTGGAAGGTCAACAGTTAACAACAAAAGTCCCATCAGGACAGAAATTAAGGGATTTCAAATTTTTCTATTCATTCACAATTAACAGCCCCAGATTCACTTCAGAACACTCTGGCTCTCAGGGCTCATCTGGCCTTCTCACACATCTGATTTGCTCAAAGTGGGACATGACAGACAAACATTGGGTTCAAGCTGTTCCAAGAGTGAATTCTTCGCATTGATTCAAAAAGGGGTTTTGAGCTGTGATCTCCAAGATCCCAAAGCAGTAATTTGATCACCAGTTATTTTGGAGAAAGCACCTCTGGCTCTGCTGCAGCTATGCCACTCTGTATAAACAGTGCAAGGAGCCTCTGACTGGAAAGTTGGAAGCTGGGGAGCTCTTCCACTCATGCAGGCAAGACAAAAACCTCAGCATGAACTTCAGCTTCCTGGTAGGAGCTTTCTCAGTGGTGTTACTTGCTGCTTGACAGCCCAACATTTGTCTCCTCTTCCACTCACCCAAAGGGCGGTCAGGAAGATTTCTTATGAATCAGATCAGGTTTCTTTAACTAGAAAATCTCCCATCAGCTCCACTCGCAAAAGGCAGAGCTGTGCAGGCATCCTGACAATTCCTACCTGAAGCAGTCTGATGAAATGAAAGCCAGAATTCAGCTTTAGGGAGGCATGGCTTCTCCCAGTCAATTTCAACCTGAGACAAAACGAATAATTTTGAGAGCAAAGATCAACCTCACTACAGAGTCTGGACATCAGAAACTGGCAATTGTTGCAAGGCAAACACTGAACTTTGAAGTCCTGCTCTTTCATTTAGTACAGCAAAAGTCCTTATCACTCACACTTAAACCACAGTGACTTCCCTCCAAAGTACACATTGCACTGAAGCTCTCTTGCCAAAGACTGAACTTTTATCTTCCATTTTGAGAATACTGCTTGAAAAAATACAATTTTGCACTTCAAAAGAGACATTTGACTTGTCCTTGTCTCAAATGATTGCCCCTTATAGCCCTTGAGCAACTGCAGCTTTGGGAGCATTTCAAAGAGAAATGCTCTAGCATTTGGTATCAGAGAAAGTAGTTTGAGCTACTGTAATTCCCCATTATCATCTTTTTGAAAATGTACTATCGCTTAGTGAGACACACAGCTTAATTTTCTCAGTCCTAATTTTAAGCTGTGGTACCTAATAAGGCTGACACTTAAGATGAAGAAAAGGTGGTTTAATGTATTTCTTTTCATTAAATCTGAAGAAAATAATAGCTGTATCCATTTGGGGTAGAAATAGATAAAAACATCATTAAGTTCTTAAAGCTTGTGTTAAAATGCAATCTGTTATCCTTAAGAAAACAATCATTATCTTCCATCTCAATGAAATATAATGTGTGTGTACACTCATACATGTGAATGCCAATGCACACAAACACAGATTTTTCCTTTTTAAATTTAAGTGACAGCATATGAAAACAAACACACTTTGATGTACATACTTATGCTCTAAAATCATTTACGATACTTGAAAGGCCAAAGATGCCAACAACAAAAATAAAATATCAACCCCAAACTGAGAGCTATCAATATTTTTGTGCATTTCATTTAAAACACTTCATTATCCATTCTGCTTTCTATTAGGTTCTCAGATATGCTCCATCTGACTTAAAACCTTATAGCAAGGTTACCAAGACGAACAGAATCAGGTCAGCATATTAAACTAGATTTTTCTTTTACAACAGCTTCCAGGCAAATCTTCAGATTTTCCATGTTATTTACAAGGACATTAAGAAGGTCTTGTGCTTTCTACCTCACTGATTTATTCTTCCCATATGCAGATGTGGTAATTCTTTAGAAGATGGTTAATTAAATATTCTAGCAATAAGAGTAGGTTCTTGACAGACTAACTTTGATTTACCAACCTTATAAAAAGGCTTCCCTTACCTTTCAGAATCCGACTTTACTATGGGATGTGCTAAATGAGAATAATAATGCTTAAAATAAATTTGCTTAAAAAGTTGTTGTCTGACACCCCAAGATACAGCTGCAAATACAGTAAAAGCTTTTACATAAGGATTTGACAATTTGTTATAAAATATTTATGAAAAGTATTAGTAATACCAGGAGTATCAAAAGTTAAGCTATTATTAGTAATTACTTGGTGATAAGAGATGCTCTTAAACAGACACCTACTACTTTTCTCAAATACAATTTGCATAGAAGCAGTACACTCCCACACAGTTTTGCTCAGAGATAAGGGAAAACAAGATCTTCATTCAGATAGATTTATTTTTTAAATGTTTTTAACTAGTATCTATTTTGCATTCAAAATTGATCTAGGTGTTTTTCTAAAAACCACTATATTTAACCCCACCTATAAATACGTACTGTAAGTATGAATCAGTATTAAGGTCCAAATGTCAAATTTTCTTCTATTCTATTTTCACTTGCACTGTGGACTCTCTTCATAACCTTGATTTGACTACAGAACATCTGGAACCACATGTGCTTTCTTGACTTTCTTCATGCTGGATTTAAATATTTTTTATTTTAACTGGTACACAGTACATGATGTAATACATTATTACCACTAGAAAAATTGTCAGAAACCATTTCCTGTGTATCCTGCCTGCCCTTTCCAATCTTCTCCCCTCTGCTGCAAAAGACTGATTCACCAGGACTGTTAAATGTTAGATGAAGTGTGCTGTACGGTGTGAACCACATGATTCTCCTCTTGCAGAGAGCTGTAGGTTGATTGTAAGAAAGTTTTCAGTAATTACTGGGGGGTTGTATCATAAGCAACTGATATATCTGGAGTTTACCCATTCTCACACAATTTATTGTTAGAGGTAATAGTGTTACTGCTTTAGGTAGTGAATTCACAGAAATGATTGTTTGCAGAAGCTTTTTGACAAGAAGAATCCATACAGAAAAAAATATCCAGGTAATATCAGATTCACATGAGATGAAGTGCAAGTGGCAAATGCACCAATGTGTTCTGAAAGATATTTAGGTAAAACTAGAGGCATGTTCTTCAAGAAGCTATTTCCTAGGAGTGTGATATTCCTGTATTTACATATTCCATCAGGCCCAGCAAAAAATTCAAACCTTATCTACACTGTAACAGCATACACAATTAAGGAACATGTTCTATAGCAAAGATGCTAATATTTGTTTTCTTAAATGCAAATTGGAAAGCTGCAATTTTTCACATCAGATAATGTCATGCCACCAGTCAGTCATACATACAATCAGATTTTATCTATCAGCTTTATCACCAGACTGCCAGTGACCAGAATACAGGTATTGGAGTCCTGCAAATAATGACGACAAACAAATCCCACCACTCTTGCTGCTACCTAAGCATGCTCAGCAGCTTCCACGACTGGACACTAACTACAAGACCAAACTGGAACAGGGTCTTCCCTAGGCTGCTTTTGTTTACTTTTAGGAAAAATACTATTTTTCAGTTACTTTAATTTATATAGTTCAACAAACAAATATTAACATTCTTCCTACAAAACTTAATAGTACATTTATATCAAAGACACCATTAGCTTGCCTGGAAAATCCCTTAGGAAAAGTCTTACCTTATGTGGAGGAGACAAATTAAACCCAAATTTGCAGTTTGAGACTTTCTTTTTTCTTCTAAAGATGAATTTATCTCTTTTCAGTTCAGTACCTCTGTGCTCTCTTCTGACCTAATTTTGTCTGTGATAAATGCCAGAGTTTCAGTGGAGTCACTTGAGCTCCTGTAAGAAAAGAACTGAAGTAAAAAATGAATGCACTCAACATTCCTGCTCTGACAGATTGCTTGACAGGACACTAAAAGCTTTGCAAGGCTATAGGTGAGGTAAAGCCCCAGAACTGCCATTCTTTTAGACAAAATTGCATTTCAGCTTTCTGCTAATTATTCTGTACTAACATAACGAAGTTAAAGCTCATTCAGACTAAGCAGGTCTACAATTTGTACAGGCCTGATACAGGCTGTTTTGTAAGATTCATTCCCAGGGTATTGCATGACCAGAAGACATTCAAATCAAATTTCAGCCTTAGTTTAGACAGAAGGACAAAAAAATGCTTTCTACTGAGAAGGGACTGTGAAGCATAGATTGCAAAGAAGTTTCTCAATTTAACTGCGTTCTGTTCCTCCCCTACCCAAGCACCTTGCAGGGAATGGTTTCCACTTGTTGATGGAGGATCAGCAAATTTCATGGAAGACTGAACTCAGTTGCACCTGCTCTTGCAGAAATGGGCAGAGAACAGCCAAATTGGGTGCAGGGAGGCTCCCCATCTCAGCCCTTCTGGGGGGATCCCAAGGTGCATCAGAGGAGCTGCCACAAAAGCCCACACTGCGGGATAAGGCAGGCAGGAGAGCTCAGACCCCTCAGGTAACAACAACATTAAAAGGGCTCTGCTGGCCAGAGTCAAAAGCTCTTCCAGCCCCATGTTCTGTCCAAAGTGCTAACCTAGAGGTAACACAGGCAAGCATAACCATGATTTTTGCTCTACTGTTTGCTCCCAACTTCCAACCCCCTGCAGCCTTGGGGCTTACAGAGCCAGCAGGTGTTTCTTTCCAGGGCAACAGCAGGGCTAAAGCCATCCTGGATTCATAGGACTCATTTATCTCCACCTCAATAAGAGAAAACTCCCTCACAGAGCAAAGGCTTCATTGGAGGGGAAAGCTGAAGAAATTAGATCAGATCATCTCATCACCACAAAACATACTTAGGAAGAAGAGTCTTTCTCTGGAAACAGAACCAAAGCATGTGACACCTTATGACGCATTTGATGGGGGGCCAACAATTAAACAATATGGGGCTATATGTTACACAATCTTAAGCCTTAAGATGATGAATAAAAACATTAAATGTTTGCTTATAGTAGAAACTTAACCAAGTTGGACTATTTTGATACCATGATCAGGTTCTCTGATTCACTGCAAATGCTCCAAAGTGGTTTTAACTTCCCAGAAATCATGCAAGTATATTTTGAGATTTTGATTTGTTGAACAGGCAAATGTTTTGTTAGGTAGGAGCAAGGGATGCCCAGTTCCATCTTCTATTAGCAAAAAAAAAAAAACCGTAAGATACTTTTTCTGAACCATATGAGAACAAAAACTGGCTGTTTACACTGCTAACAAACAACTGCTTCATAGAAGATGAACAAGAAAATATCCATCAAAGAGCAAGTTTTTCTCTATTAAAACTACTCCATTTTTCCTAGTGTCTCCTTAGTCCTCTGGGAAAAAAAAAACAAAAAATAAAAAACCCCAAATCCTTTTTTAAGGAATGGGATTTTTGAACAAGTAGCAAAACGCAATACTGTAGACATATTAAGGGTACGGTGTTTCTTAAGCCTATGTGATAAAATTCCTCAATTTCTTTAAACAGTTGACTGAGGCTCTGGAAAGTCAATATTTAAAAGCACATCTCAAGTCTGACTTTCAGATGCCCGAGTGAATAGTTAAAAAAAAAATTAAAAATCTGTATTTAAAACAGTACAGCTACAGCTCCTCTGCACTCTGTTATTGTTAGAAGATGGGTACATTCACATGAACACCATAAAACAGCACACCCACATTGTTTATGTATTTTCAAGACTTGCAAATCTACATACAAGGAACAAATTTATGAAAGCATTTATAGATCACGTTCTTGTTTTTGAAGGAAGAGCAGACAGTTTTCATACATCCTATTGCTTAAACACTTACACCTCCTGGAAAGTATTTGGATTTTCAAAGCTTTAAGGAAGTTTAGTGTTGTCCCCCAACATCAATGACGCTAAGGTATTTACTGAAGTAGTGTCTCTTTTGAAAGGTCACCTTAAATTAAAAAAAAAATGTGAAAGACACAGACACAGATGCAGCAATCATTAGTACTCATTCTTCACCATCCTTCTCCATCTTTTTTATAGTACTTAAATATCTAAGCCAAACTAAAACAACCTGGCCATGTAAAAATTTATACTTAGGAGACAGACATCTATAAAAAACAAAACACAAAACAAAACAAACAAACAACACCCCCCAAAAAAACCAAGCAAACCCCCCCCCAAAAAATAAAAAAATCCACAAAAAAACCGAAACAAAACCAAAATAAAACAACAACAACTACAAAACCAAAACAAAACACACACCCCCCAAACAAACAAACAAATAAAAGAAAATCCCAACAAAAAAACAAAACAAGAAATAACCAAAGAAAAAAGTTGAGGTATGACTTGGGCACCCAAAATTATTTTGAGGCATTGAGAGTTAAAAATCTGAGTGCTTCATTCATTTCTGACAGCAAAGTAATAGCATTTATCTTCTAATGATCTTTTCTTACCATGAGAAATATAATCTTGTATAAGTAACAAGTAATAGTAATCAGATTACCAGCTAGAGAAAACACAGCAGCAATATATCCATCGTTTCTTATTGCTGCTGTTACACATTTTCCTAGTTTTTGCACTCCTTTTATAAACACTTTTTAGCTTGTGCTTAAATTGTTCTGGCACTTAAAATTTTTCCTGAAAGTGCTGAAAGGATTTTAGAAAAAGCAGTTGGGACTGCACCAGAGAAAGGAAAATAAAGTCATGTTGTACACGTGTCTGCTGCTGCTCTCTGCCTTCCACGATTATAGAAATAACAGGATTTCCAAAACTAGGATTCAAAAACTGCACATTTCCTCTACTTCCAAACCAAGCTGGGCATTTAGCTCTGAGGGGTGGAGGAGGGATTTAAAGGAGTACATTCAGCACTGGTTTGTAAAGCAAAATGGTAACAACAACCTCTGTCAATATTACTACTATTAGTTTACAAGGAGCACCAGAGCACTTGGGACCAAAAACTATCAGGGCTAAAGACTGCTAAGCCCCATCTTCCTAACTCATCAGTCCCACAGGAGTCCAACGGGCCTTACTATTAATTGTAATTACTATTACTATGATTGTATTACTCCTACCAGCGATTGTGCAGCCCAGTGCTGAAGATTTTTTGCACTGTGTGAAAGCATCTCCTGTGAGCCTCTCTGGTTTCTGCAACACCATCGGTGCCATGCCAGCAACTCTCAATTTAATTCTTTTTCCTCTCAGCTTTTCAGGGATCACGGGACCAGGGAGTTGTCTGTTGTGGATTTCTTTATTCCACCTGCTCCCAAGAGGAGCTTGCACAGTGGTTTGATTTACTTCGAGACCCTGAGAGCAGCTCAGCTGGGCAGAGCACAGTGTTAATAACACCAAGGTTGTGGTTTTGATCCCTCCACAGGCCATACACGTAACAGTTGGACTCGATGATTGATCACTTTGGGTCCCTTCCAATTCACAATATTCTGTGCAATCCGAAACAGGACTAAGGATACTGGAAAGCAGCTCATTCTGACATGAGTGATGACAGAAAACCTCTTCCCCTCTTCTTCCTTCAGGAGAAGTGCAACTAAATAAGGACTAAAAGCTGGATCCTAGGACGAGCTGCCACTAAATGGTCATTTGAGCAAGGCTGTTTTGCATTGGTATCCAAGTTGCTGCTGCTGTTCGTGCAAACACTGATCCATGGTAGCCATGCAAAAAGCCACACACAAAACACTTCTGACCTCTGGAATCGTACAGTTCACTCAGAACACAGAAGCATTAACAGAGAGGAAAAAAGGTACAAATTAGAAGCCAAAAATCATAGCTTTTATCTTTAGCATTTATCCCCCAAAATAGCTTTTTGAAGTTCCATTTAGCACAGAACTGGCTAAGAGGTGAATAATTCCCTACGGTGCACTCACTCCAATAGTTTTAATATTAGCATAATAAAGATGAATTTTAACTGACTTTGACAATACAGTTACCCTAAAATGAGTCTAATTCTGCTTTCAACTAAATAAGTTACATTTCCCTTATAAAGTAATAACATTATTCAAGACTTGTGGTGTGAACACATCAGATATCCCGGGTAACAAACATTCTGGAGAGTGTTGGCTCCACATAGCACTCTAAAACCTGGACACTTGCTTTTGACCTATGATCTCTATAGATTTTTTCGATTTCTTCTATGCTTTTTATATGGTTCATTACTTTTGAAAGTGATTTTTTTAAGTATTAATTTTTCAGAAGTCAAAACAAAAAAAAATCTTTAAGGCTGTTTTAAGGTTGCATGTTTGCAGGGGTCTGAGTAGCTTTGAACTAAAATATTGATTATCAGCTTACAAGGTGGCACTACCAAGCTCTTGCAAACAAATCTGCTTGAATGGCAGCCTACAGCCATCCAGAACTTGTTAAAATCAGACTCTGAAGGGTTTTGTCTTTTTCTGAACATACAGCATATTCCACTTTCTCCTTTGTGGAGGAAGAATCATAATAAACACACAAACACATGCATACATATATGTATATTCATACACACACATTTGTGCCAGTCCCAGATTCCAGACAGCAACTGTTCTGATCTACAGGAGGAGCAGATGAAGACTGACTTGATAGCACATAATCAATACTTTTTTTTTTTTTTTAAACATATTTTCTGTTTTGCTGAGTGGGAAAGAAGGAGCATTCAACTAGCTTCTCTAGAAGCTTGTGGTTCTAGAAGGAAGACTCAGTACCCCAAATAGAAATACAGTCTTCAAACACATGGCTCAGGCTTATTCTTCTATTTCTGCTCCGCTTCCTTTCTATACACTGGGGAGGACACATCTTTCTCCACTCTGTCTTTTAAAATTAAAAGATGTTCAAGATCATTATTCACTCTTACCATCACCGATTTTAGTACAGTAACAGCATAACTTTCGTCTCAGCTGGGGTTTCAAGAACATATTCTAACACAAACCAGAAGGTGATGATGAGACTACACATCCCCAAGTCTTGTGTCCCTCCCTGCCTCAAGTGAGTGTCAGGTCCAATTGCTGCAGGGCTGTGTTTGCTCTGGGGTACCTGCTCATAAACCACTACTTGGCTCTCCAAAATTGAAACCACATTTCCAAGAAGTGTATAATCAATCTTTCAGGGGAGGAATAGGGCAGGAATCTATGTTTCATGCTTTTATAACCCCTCATGACAACATATCACATTAAGATTTTTTCCAAGTGTGCGTCATTTCAGACCGAACAGGTCACAACTACATATTCCCAGCGAGCGTTTCCATTACAGCATAAACTCTGCTGAATGAACCACACAGAACACTTACAAGCCTTGATATGTGAGGGGGGGCAGAGCACTGCACTATGTTAGTTTTGACACATGGGACAACTAATCAGTTCAGAAATCTCCCAAAATGTTCTAGAAAGAATTTAGCAACTGCAAGAACATGGACTATAATGGCAAAAAAAAAAACCCCAATTTACTGCACATTTTGGTTCTGCAACAAGGGATCAATATAGCTGGAAATAATGCAAGGGCAGGCAAAGTACTGGGCTTTTGAGTTTATATTAAGAAATTGCTCATTTTGTTTTACTTCTTCCACCACTGTAGGTACTCCATTAAGAAAAATTCCATATCTGAGTCTGCAATTCCATAGCTACAGGTTTCTCACTCAAAGTGGAACCTGGCAAATTTGCATAAAAAGAACAACGATAAAAGAACCAAGTGTTATCACTGAGTGTTACTACTGCATGCATTAACTCCATCCTTGACTTCTGGCAGATCTCTATGAGTATTTCACAGTGAGTATGATGAGCAGCTGAAGAAAGTTCCTGATGCTTCTCAGCAAAGCATTTGGAAGTGGAACCATGGAAAAAGCTCAGCACCAGAAGCATGACATATTTCCTTCTGCTCTGTGCTAGACAGCAGGCTGGCAGCTGGCATTGCTGTCAGCCCTGGAGCTTTGAGCAGTGACAGAAGTCCATTGTCACCAGGCTGGCAGCCCTGTGACGTGCTGCCAGCAAGGCATGGTGTGACATGGCTGGGACAGTCAGGCTGAGCTTTCTGGAGCAGGTAGAGCATCAGCTTTGCTCCAGAGAGCAGGAAGGACAGCAGCAAGCACGGAGCAGCTGCTGTGTTAATTAAATCCATCAAATGGCAGCTCTTTAGCATGAACACAAGTGGCTCAGTGCTGGCCTCAGGTCTCCAGCTCTCACAGAGTAACTTACAAGCCATGGAAAAGTAATTATGATGGCAAGAAAGAAAAATGCAATGGGTCCTAAGAGTTGGGGGGTTTAAACTACTTGGTATATGAAAACTGAATATCAGAGAGATTTTCTGCTCTACGTTGGCTTCTATTTCATAGGGCAACTTTGAGTAAACACACATCTATCTTCTTTCTTGCCCATATGACCCCATACACTGCACATTGGGAAAAAAAGAAAATTTCACAAGTCCTAAAACATATTGGGAAAGGAGAAAAGCAGAGGACTGCAGAAAAGCTCTTGTAGACATGCTACAGTGACACAAATTCATCCATCTTTAAAACTTTGATCATGAGTCATGATATCTAAACATCTCAAGTTATCTCTGACATGTTCATGTAGTTCTTGCACATATGGGACTGAGCGGCACAGAAGGATAAACACTGAGAACCTCTTAAATTTATCAAGAATTAAAGTCACCGACAGAGCTGGTCCAAAAATTGTAAAAGACTCATCATACCTTCCAATATGCCCAGAGAATATGTTATTCTATTTTGTAGCTTTTCACACACATGCTGCCCCTTCCCATCTGGCCAGTCATTCTCGGTACTCCGTAATGTGCATCTCAGGGGGAACCCCTTACAGTCTGTGGCATGAAGAAATGTAATATATGCCACAGGAGGGGCAAACATAAAGACAAGACAGCATGAAAGAAGAAAAAAAAAAAAGCATTTACTTTGTGAGATTTTTATTTCTTCTTTCAGCTTCCTGGTAAAATCCCAGCTGGTTCCATGAGCAGGAAGTGATGGAGAATGTAAGGCAGCAGCTACTTGGGCATGCTGAGAACCTGCACCAGCTTCCTCTCCTGCACCCCTGCCATTGCAGAGAAGGAACACAGAGTTTTCCCTGCCCTCCCTTCCCCAAGGAGCAACTCAACCCTGCCTGCCCTCTGCTTGTCAGCCCTGCAAGTGGAACCAATAGCTGGCTGCACATTAGCTCAGAACATGCTGACATGCCACTCTGGAGAGCCTATTTAAAAGGTTAATAACTTTTTAAATGCAATTATAGGGCCTAATTAGCTAAAGCAATCTTTGGTCTGCCTACTGAATCTCAAACTAGGTGAGCACAATAAAGATTAATCTGTTCTTCGTTCTTTTGCAGGCAGCAAAGAGGATGCTGGAGCCTCTGAATGCCTCAGTTTTCAGGTAGGCACCAGAATGACCTGAGCAAGTTCACATTTGAACTTCAGAAGAAGTTCAAATCCAACAGAAAAGCTCAAGCCACAAACCTTGTGTTCAATTGTCATGACATCATGATGCTGATACTTCAATCCTGACAAGCACTGTCACACATGCTATTTTTGCCATTTTTGGGCACATGAGGTGAAAATGATCTGATTTGCTAGGAACAGGAACAGTAAAAAACATGGTGCCCAAAACTTTAGATGGCAGTTTTATTTCTTCACTCAGGCATCTCTGTGGGACTTTTCTTTTGTGACCTCAACTAACCCAGATCATCTTGTATCTACTGTTGCTTCTTCACATGTACACACTTCCAAATAAGCAAGAAACCCATCAGTGAGCTACTAACCCACTAATTAGTAGCTAACCTGCTCTAGGCATCCAACTGAAACCTCATTTCATCATTTCATAAGCTATTCTTTCTCTTTCCTGCTAGACATCACTAGCAGATATAAAAAGCAAATATATAATAAAATTAGTATTTTCACAGAAAGTTAAGCCAAACCAAAATAAAATAATCTACAACAAAAGCTCCTGAAAATTTCCAGTGTATGGTTATCCTGAATCTCCCATTTATACACAGCCTTAGAGGTAAAAAGACTAAATTCACAATGCATCAGATTTTTTTAAACATGTGCTAACAAACGCTCCTGAATTCTCTTGTTTACAGGCACACCCAAGTCTCAAAAAGCCTCACTGATTTTCCTAGGAATGCTTCCTGGGAGCTGGTACATCCTGCCAAAGCCATGGCACTGGTACCAATGAAAAAGTGAATTTCAGATGAAAAGGACCAGTCGCTAAGAACACCACCCAGGCTGTTTTAAATACACAAAGCAGATTAGTATGAATAGCCACAGCAACTGCAGCCATTAGAACAAACTACTGAAAGACACTGTCTGTCCTAAAATAGTCCCTAATCACTTCAGGCTTTCCCTGGTAAAATCTTCACCTCATTTCCAGACCAAAGAAAGAAAGGAATTGCTCTGATTCACGCGAACACACTATTAAAAGCGTAAAATTATTCTCCCTTGCTGCAGGCCTGAAGTGGCGTGAGAGAAAAAACAGCTTCCACGGGACCTCTCCGGAGCCCTTCTGCCCCGGCAGAGCGCTCACGGCTGGAAACATCACGTGTCTAAGTTTATTTACACCCCTTCACCGTGTCCTTGGGGCTCGCAGGGCCCCGGTGCTCCCTCAGGAACGATCCGGAGCACCTCTGCCCCTCACGGAGCGCGGCATCCCGGCCCGCAGTGGCGGCCACGGCCCGGCAGGTGCCGCTGCGGCCCCGCGGGAGGCCCAGCGGGCCGGGGCTGCCGGGCACGGACCGGCCCGGGCTGGAAAGGGACCCGAGACACCGGCCCGGGCTGGAAAGGGACCCGAGACACCGGCCCGGGCTGGAAAGGGACCCGGGACACCGGCCCGGGCTGGAAAGGGACCCGAGACACCGGCCCGGGCTGGAAAGGGACTCGGGACACCGGCCCGGGCTGGAAAGGGACCCGAGACACCGGCCCGGGCTGGAAAGGGACCCGAGACACCGGCCCGGGCTGGAAAGGGACCCGAGACACCGGCCCGGGCTGGAAAGGGACCCGAGACACCGGCCCGGGCTGGAAAGGGACCCGAGACACCGGCCCGGGCTGGAAAGGGGCCCGAGACACCGGCCCGGGCTGGAAAGGGGCCCGAGACACCGGCCCGGGCTGGAAAGGGACTCGGGACACCGGCCCGGGCTGGAAAGGGGCCCGAGACACCGACTGGGGCTGGAAAGGGACCCGGGACACCGGCCCGGGCTGGAAAGGGACCCGAGACACCGGCCCGGGCTGGAAAGGGACTCGGGACACCGGCCCGGGCTGGAAAGGGACCCGAGACACCGGCCCGGGCTGGAAAGGGACCCGAGACACCGGCCCGGGCTGGAAAGGGACTCGGGACACCGGCCCGGGCTGGAAAGGGACCCGAGACACCGGCCCGGGCTGGAAAGGGACCCGAGACACCGGCCCGGGCTGGAAAGGGACCCGAGACACCGGCCCGGGCTGGAAAGGGACCCGAGACACCGGCCCGGGCTGGAAAGGGACCCGAGACACCGGCCCGGGCTGGAAAGGGACCCGAGACACCGGCCCGGGCTGGAAAGGGACCCGAGACACCGGCCCGGGCTGGAAAGGGACCCGAGACACCGACTGGGGCTGGAAAGGGACCCGAGACACCGGCCCGGGCTGGACGGGGCCTGAGGCGCCGGCCCGGGCTGGAAAGGGACCCGAGACACCGGCCCGGGCTGGAAAGGGACTCGGGACACCGGCCCGGGCTGGAAAGGGGCCCGAGACACCGACTGGGGCTGGAAAGGGACCCGGGACACCGGCCCGGGCTGGAAAGGGACCCGAGACACCGGCCCGGGCTGGAAAGGGACTCGGGACACCGGCCCGGGCTGGAAAGGGACCCGAGACACCGGCCCGGGCTGGAAAGGGACCCGAGACACCGGCCCGGGCTGGAAAGGGACTCGGGACACCGGCCCGGGCTGGAAAGGGACCCGGGACACCGGCCCTGGCTGGAAAGGGACCAGAGACACCGACCCGGGCTGGAGGGGGCCTGAGGCGCCGGCCCGGGCTGGAAAGGGACCCGAGACACCGGCCCGGGCTGGAAAGGGACCCGAGACACCGGCCCGGGCTGGAAAGGGACCCGAGACACCGACTGGGGCTGGAAAGGGACCCGAGACACCGGCCCGGGCTGGACGGGGCCTGAGGCGCCGGCCCGGGCTGGAAAGGGACCCGAGACACCGGCCCGGGCTGGAAAGGGACCCGGGACACCGGCCCGGGCTGGACGGGGCCTGAGGCGCCGGCCCGGGCTGGACTGCACCTGAAACAGCACCCGTTGCAGCCCCGCCACGGGCACGGACACCTGCCGCCGGACCAGGGTGCTCAGAGCCTCATCGAGCCTGGCCCCGAACACTGCCAGCGAGGGGAGTGTACAAGCTTGGGCAGCCCTCTGTTCTCATCACCCAAATCCAGACTTCAGTACTTTCAGTAAATATACACAGACCGAAGAAATTCACTGTATTCCAGAATCCTTTTACCCTGGAGGTCCCCACGGCCTTCCCAGCTGGCAGCTGTGTCCATCGCTGAGGGAAGCATTCACATCTCTCATGGAGTGCTTCCTGTTTTTCATGGAGCACGGCAGAGACACTTCAGCCCTCAGCAGCCCCTGTTCCCCGGGACAGTGCTGCATCAGAGGCTCTGAAGGGATCACTGCCAGCATTAGGCTCTTCAGAAAACATAAAATGTACGACAGGCAGAAAAGCAAACTAACCCCAGCCTAGACAAACCCCCAGGCTCTGTAAAATCTGCAATATAAGAGCATTGTCAATAGCACACATATTCTGTATATTTACAGAAGAAAAACTGTTCAAATTAATGCATTCATTTTAAATTATTTCCTATGCACGTCAGAGGAAAAGCTCAACGTGTTAAAAGAGATTAAAAAGTATATACACTGCCCCTGAGCACTCCAGTGATAACTTCCAGATTCTTAGTTTAAGGAGATGGGCCATATAAGATAAGAAATAGAAACTTGTAAAATATTGTAATGCAGTAGATAAGAGCTTGGTCAAGACTGAACTTCAGGTATTTTAGTTGCCACTGAGAGACAGGGATGAGGTTCCCTCTCAGCCATCTCTTCTCGAGGCTGAACAGGCCCAGCTCCCTCAGCTTTTCCTTGTAAATTTGCTCCAGTCCCTTCATCATCTCTGTAACCTCTGCTGGACCTGCTCCAGGAGCTCCATGTCCCTCTGGTGCTGAGGAGCCCAGAACTGGACACAGCACTCCAGATGTGCCTCACAGGGCTGGGCAGAGGGGCAAGATCACTCCCTGACCTGCTGGTAGTGCTCTTCCTAATGCACCCCAGGACACCATTTGCCTTCTTGTCTGCAGGGCACAGAGCTTTCTTATTTATTCCGTGTAGTCCATCATTTCTCATAGACTAAGCCAGCTTTCCCTGCATTATTGAGAAGCACTGAGTCTCCTCTGGGCATAGAGCCTGTGGTTAATCAAACACAGGAAGAGGGAACGAAGCCACCTGCAGAAATCCTGATGGAGTATCTCTGTCCACTCACACCTCTGAGTGTCTCTGTAGTTGACAACACCTGTCATGTCTCTTCTGAACTCTGCAGGGATCAAACTCCACAATACTTTCCCTCTGGAAAGAGGTGTTAGACTACAGTACATAGAAGCCCTCAACATTTATTCATCGTCCAGCACTTCCCTGTAGGCATTCTTTGAACAGCCCCCTTTTATAGATGGCTTGTGAACAGCATTTGCAACGACTCACACACCACTTACAACCAAATTATTTAATCTTAATAGAAATAACTCAAGACAGATTAGTTTAAACCTGGCTGTAATACTAGCCTCTCCTCTTAGCCAGAGCTTACCAGTATTTGGTATCTATCTTAAACCTCTTGTAGCTCTCTTTGCCACACAACTGATCTCTTCCTTGAAAAAAAAACAAAGGAAAAAAAACCACCAAAAAACCCAAGCAATCAACAAAGTTATAGTCTGCCCTGAGCCCTCTACCTTGTTTCAAAAGTGCCTCGGTTGGGAACTGCAGGGAGTTAGCAAGGTAATAGCATAGACATAACTGAGGATAATTACTGCAAAGTTTCACAACTTCACTGAACTGAGAGAAAATTCCCATCAGAATGCATCCTTCTTTCTTGCTTAACATCAAGAACTGACATCAGGCATTTACAAAACAAGCCTATCTAAAGAAAACATATAAAATTACTACAGAGCAAATAAAAATCCACCATAAATACTTTTAAATCAGTATTTTTAGCTGTGTGCCTACTCCAGGAACAAAGACAGGAGAACAAACACACTATCCATGCGAGTGCCCTCCCAGAGGGATTGTGACCAGTTTGAACACTTACCAGACCTTACCTAGAAACTTCTGTTTTCTTAAAAAAGATACACAGCATTCCTAATCTTGTGGAGAACTGTGTCAAGGGAGAAATTATTTGATTTTACTTTGTTATTAAATAGAAAACAACATTATGGCTCTTCTCTGTCAACTGCAACCAACAGGTAATTAACTCCATCACCTTCCATTTCAAACAAATTCACAGAGCACAAAGCACCATAAAATCTCTTAAAAAGTCCAAGTAGCACAGAGATGTCACAGTCTCCAGTGGAGTAGAACAATGGCAAACAGAATCAGTGCTGTTTTACTTGCTCACTGCAAAGCATTTGAATAGCAGCCTTAAGCTGGACCAAGATAAGTGGGAAGGGGAGTAAATTCCTCAAATAAACCTTTGTATGCAAAGAATGTTGAGGATTACATCCTACAGAAGGAAGCTGAAGTGACAAATCATCTGTTCAAGCATCTTGCAACAACCACGTAACTAAAAATCACCATCAGCTGAGGGTGGAACAAGTGCCAGTGCCAAATACAAGGACAGGTCTTAATCTCATGTTGAAAAGTATTGGAGATGACAAATTTTCCTTCAGAAATGCAAAGAGAAATTATTTATATTTCAAAACGTAATGTATTTGTTCAAACAGACTGAGCAAGGAAGGAAAGAAATATCTTTTTTATCATCCAAACTCATCCAAACTTGGACTTCGCAGAACGATATTATCTTCCTGGAGGAATGAGGGGTTATTTGATTTTCAGGGGATGGGTTGTTTTTTGGTTTGGTTTTTTTTTTTTTTTACTTTCCAAACAAAATAGCTTCGTAAGCAGATTACAAGAATGTATTACCTTGAGCTGTTAAAAACTACAAGTTTTTCAGTCTCACAAATCAAAGTTCCTCACAAAAGCCAAACACTCCAACCTCTTCTCTAAGAACACAGGAAGTTTTCTTTAAATTGCATTATGTAACACTGACATCTTTGCTTAAAACTTATTTCAACAAATGTTGTTTTCCTAATCCACATAAAATTTTACTATGTTTACATAGCAATTTCCTCCATCTCATGATCCTGTATTACCAATAACCCCTCCCCAAACTCCCACAGGTTTCCCAAGCCTTTAGTCCACATTCAACTGAAAGTTTTACTGTTACAAATTAAAGATCATAAACAAAATACAAATTTTGTTTCTTGAAGAATATCTACAGGAATTAGTGCCCTTCCCCTGTTGCCTGTATATCCACAAAGTACAAATGGCTCCAGGAAACTTTAACACAGATAACAAAGCACACATGGTCCTGAACAGTGATAGGAAACACCCAGACACAGAACACAGGGTAAGGACTGCAGTGTTACCAACTGAAATCAGCACAGCAGGAAAAGCTGCTTTTTGCCAGAAGTTATGTTTGACTGCAGTTTTAATAATTCAAGACAAAATATAAGGATCAGGGTAAACTGAAGTAAAGATTATTGGACATGAAGAACCCCCTACAAATTTCATAGACGTGGATAGTGCTGAGATACAGTGCACAAGACACCCCTCACACTTCTAAAGTGCTCAGTTCAGAGAATGCTCAGTTAGCTCAGGCTCCAACAAATTATTTCCTTCTTTTTTCCTTTATTTTTTTTTTTTTTTTAATGTGCCAAGGCATGGTACAAAAAACCTCTGCAGTTTAGTGAATTTTGGTTAACTATCCATAACTTCCCTCTTCCAGGCTCTCAGATGCTGAGCTGCCAGACAGTATGCGTGTGGACGTATTATTTGACCCGCAGATCCTGCACAGGCATTCCAGGAAAAGCAAGAAAAAAACTGAAGCCCACACTAACGAGATGGAAGCAGAGGAATCCTGGTTCCGTATCCTGGTAGTGAAGGCACAGTGGTTAGTTCAGCTAATGGTGAATCAAAGACAACAAACTACAAAGAAAAAGCCTGGAATATGGATATTCAAGTAACTTCAATGGGGAACAACAGGGGAAGGGGAAATAAACAGAGTGAATGAAAGAACCATGGAGCCCAAACTTTGAGAGGTACTTCAGTTTAGATATGAAGGGAGCAATGAAGGATGACCATATCGTGACACTCGTAATGATTCTGTCCTGGGACCGTCATGCTGAAAACAAGCCTTTTCCCACTATGCATTTCCCAGCCTGTGAGAAGGGGGTTTGGGTTGATCCCAGCCACTAGAAAGCAAGTCAAGCTGTTCTTTCAAGGTGTCGCCTAATAAACCATTTCTGGGAAGTGCAAATCCCTTCCTACTACTTACAGCGAAGATCTGAAATTCATGATGAAGAAAATTCCATAGCCAAGACCAAGATTTTAAGGGCATGACAATAAAGCTGGAGCACACATGTGTATGACAGTAACAGCCATGTCTACAAAAGTGTGAGGGCTTTGCTCCCATATTCATCAGAACTGAAACAGAAATGCTGAACCAAGCAGAAGTGTTCTACTGATGGGAACTGAATTAGGAGAACATGGACACTGTTAGTTTGCCTTTAAAGAAAGATGCTCTTTAGAAGTTAAGAGTGCTTCCAGTTAACAACTTTTCCAAGCCCAGGATTTCAAAAGATCTTCAAGGACACAGTACATAAAGAAAAACTGGATCTCAATCACATGAAAAATAATTCTGTTTCTCTTAAATCACTCCCCTTTGGAATTCTACATACTGCATTTTGCTAAAAGACCTCTTCAGAGGAGAACATTTTTACATCGGTTATTAATGCCCTCTCCAGAAACAAGAAATGGAAACATGCAACCATTTCCCCCTTACTCCCAAGACTGATACAAATTTTTCTTGCATTTTTCCAGACTCAAACCTAGAATATAGTTTTTTTTAAAACCCACATTTATGTTGAAAAATGCTGCACAGATGAGGTGACTCATTGCAGACTTAGTGGTGTATTGTTCCATCATAATTCTTTACCTTGTGCTTATATAAGGCCTCCCACAGACATTTGGACTCACTGGAGCTTGAGAGAAGGAAACGTGACAAAATGAATATGAACAGCAACCATTGTCTCCTTTTATGAACCTTTACATTTGTTGGACAGCATCCAGCTGTCTCCTGTGTGCTACTGGTGGTGTCCAGTTCCTTTCTGGAGCTGCAGTCTTCACGGAAGTAGCCTAAAAATAACCTGAAAGACACTTAATACAGACATTATCAAGTTTTGGTATCATAATGCTTGAATACGAAGCACATGCTTTTGGCTCTGCTCGTACTTCAGGTTTTCTAGAGCAAACCTGTTCGCTGCAGTAAAGCACAGACTGTCCACAAAGCAACGCTGACTCAACAGCGAATGTCAGGTCTTTGTGTCTGATGTGATTATCGCTACATCTAAGAAGTACAAATTGACTCCATCCATCCTCTTCATTTGTTCAGCTCAGTTCTGCTGCTGTTTGTGGTCTTCTGCTAGGCTGAGATTAACAGGTCTGCCAGGGGAGCTTGAACTAGAAACAACAGGATTCTTGATGCTACCAAAATATCACAAGTACAGCAACAGGATCAGGCAGCTAAAGTGAAGACATATTTGAAAAGGATAAAAAGGCAATTGACTAAAAAAGGGTAACTTCAGGGTCTTTCTCACTATGAAGCAACATCGGTAAAAAACCCACACCTTTGACTTGATGGTGCAGGTGATTTTGTAGATGAACTTTGGTTCAATTTCCTTAATCATCTCTATTCTATTAAGTGAAAAAAAAACTGATAAAAACCTTCATAATCCCCATAACTGAAGAGACCATATCTCTGTACATAATTTAGTCACAGATTATCAGGTAGCCTGTAGACTGTATGCTTTGCTTCCTCAGAGTTACTTGTAGAGGTTTTGTGCTGGGCATTGTGAACCCAAGCTACCAACTACCTTACTGCAGTGAGAAAAGCAAGGCTTTTAAGACAAAATTCATGATTAATGATTTCACTGAAGGTTTAAACTCAGTTATTTAAAATATATTAAAACAGCAAAATACATATATATTTATTTCTGCTCTACTACCTTCTCAATTCAACTCAAAAATCTGTCTTCGCAAAGGAGTACACATTTATCTTCAGTAGTATGAACTCCAATTGATTATTTTCATACTTTCAGCAACTGGAAACAAAAAAACACAAAACAAAGAACAAATCTCATCCTTCCTTGCTTCCTTCTAATTTAAATATATAATGTATTCTTCGCAAATGAAATAATTTCTCTTTTTACCTTAGAAAGAGGGCCTTTGCCCCTGTGTTTTTTGTGAAAGATTAAACAGATGAGGGTAACTGGCTCCTTCAGGGTAAGAGGGGAGCTTTCCTGAAAAGCTTCCACAAACACTCAAACTCAAAAGTTGCTCTTTCACATTTAATTCCTTTTAGTATTATTGAAAAAGTGAGGAGTCTGATCTGTTCAAAACCTTGTTTAAAAATACAGTGCTAAGTAGGCATGTTCTTGAGATTCAAATCAAAGTGGAACAGGTAGGTGCAAAATGTGAAAGCTTTTAAAATGCATCCTCTCCCATTTCATAGTAAGCATACCTTTTTTCTTGAAGAGTGGTATTTCACACATCAACAGTCCCAGCCCTAAGAAAAGGCTCCTGAGCAGTATTTCAGTTGTAAAAGGTCAATATGCTTTTTAAAAAAAGAATTTGATAAAATAAATGGGTAGTTTGAAAAAGCAGGAAGTACTGCAATACTGAAGAGAGGAGTGGAGAACAGCCCTGAACAGATGTTGAAATGGAGGCCCTGTACATTGTGGTCCAGTGTCTCTCCAGTGAACTTCTCAGACTGATACATGCTAAGATTGAACTCTGCTGCTTCTTGCATATGAGATGCCCACATTTCTGCCCACTGCTTTTCTGGGTGATCTGAACTTCATCACCCCTTCCCTCTGTGGCCTTTTATTAGTAGATATTCAAACATCACTTGAAGCCTGTAAGGAAAAGTTGTGTCGCTCCAATAAAAACATACAAATAAATATTCACATATTTTACTGATCTAACACAAAACGTTCTCTAAAAAGAGAAGGAATCAAAATAGTGTCAGGTAACAGGACTACCTAAGGACGCATTAAATCTCTTTTTCCACAAAATAATTAAGTTTCTTCATTAAAACCAGACAGTATTTCAGTTCTACAAAACAAGCCCAATAGATATGTTCTTTTACTTCCAACAGAAATTTAATTAGGACAGATAAAAGATTTCTGAGATATTTTGTTGCAACAACAGCAACCCATTTCAAGTAAAGAATTAATGTTAAGATTTTATTTCTGGTCACTTACATGACTAAAATACCAATTTAAAATGGATTAGTCTTTAAGCTTCATAAATTCAATTTTTAAAAACCTTTATTTTCTCTACTTAAATAAATTTTTAGAAGTTTTTCTCAGAGGGTGTAATATATTTATACTGAAAATACTTTAAATCTTTTTACTTTATTTTTTTCTAAGAATAGAAGGAAGGTGCCATTACTGTTTTGCTTCAGAAGCCAGTCCCTACTATTAGAAAAGACTTGGCATGGCCATTTCACACGCACGCTAAAGTGCTCAGGTGCAGTATCATACAGACCAGTGAAGAATATACAGAACACCATTGTGTATAATACTGTGACAGTTTTATCAATATATTCACATACAGTAATCTCCGACTACCTGAAAGGAAACTGGCCATAAATCCTGAAGAACCTTGTCTATAAAATTGAGTAACCCATCAATATACCGTATCTTTTCTAAAAATACCCGTATTTTACAATAATATACAATGTATCTGCTTGCAAACACAGAAGTAGCCATAAATAAAACTTTATTCTTTCTTTTCATTTACAAGCTACCAAGTACCATGTATTTACACAGCACTGGACACTTAAAGTAGTTGCAGTCACAAAATGATCCAGACAGCTGTTGATAAAGTAAAGGATCTTAAGATAAAAGCAAAGTAATACTGTAACAGATAAATGGCAAAAAAGCAGTTTTGCCATAATGATCAGACTTGCATGTTGCATCAATTCTGGTTGAAACGACTGAGCGCCATGCGATTCTCAGCTTTAATCGTTTGTAGTCTGGCTAAAGTTTGTACAGTCATTTCTCTTTTGCAGTTATTAAAATAAAAAAGTTAAAAACTATAGCAGCAACAAGCAAACCCTGTGACAGGAAGGCAAGGTTTAAGAACTAAAAAAGTTTATACAATGTGCTTAGGAAGGTCTGCAGAATTTATCTTCCATCGGCTGGAGTTCGACTGAGTGACAACATGATTCGGGCGTATCTTTCACACAGTTCATGTGTGGAGTAGGAGGGTAACTTTGGCGGGTCATTGAAACCTTTAATCTCTGTAGAACAATCTAGCAGTTTTGGCAGGAAATCTGTCAGCTTTTCTTGCAAGTTGGCTGCAAATCAAACCAGAAAAACAAACATAAGCATTTGTGTCCGCATGTGGAATTGGCCTTTTTCTGCCCAATGCTGACTTTTTCTTTATTGGTGGGTGAAGGAGTTTCATTTGGAATAATTCAGATTCTTCAGACCTACCAGCAATAACTAGAATATACCAGTTCCTAATAAGATGTTGATATAAATGCCCCTTTAGATGGCCTAACAACACAAATGTTTTTCCATTCAAAAACTGTGTTTCCTTTACAGTCTGATATACCACTGCAACATATGGAAAAACTTTTTATTTAAATGTGTACAGGATTATTCAAAAGTCAGGGGTAGCTCAAAAAACATTACCGAGGCACAAAAGATACAGGTTCAATTCCACACATCAAAAACATCATACTTATAGAAAAGGTGCACAAGGGCCTTTTACCTTAATGAATAAATGACTTACGTTCCATTTCTTGTCCCAGATAGGAACACCATCGGTTTCTCATATCTTCCACAGCAACAATATCTTTCTCTTCCATTTCATCCACCAGTAGCAATGGCAAACATGGGACAATAAGCTCGTTCATAATGATCAGGCCATTATTTACTTCCTGATCATCTCCCGATTCAAACAGTGCTGCAGCATGTTCGTTCAGTTTCTTCAGAAACCACCACAAAAAAGGAAAGCCTTTAAGTACACAGCATTTCACATTTTACCACCCATCAGTTTTATCAGTTTGTTTTAAAGCTCAGTCTTCCTACAGAATTTCCTGACAATTTGTATTAACCCCAGCTGTATTTTAACAATTACAGCAATGATGCATATGCTCTACTAATCCACTTGAACTCGTGCTGTTCCTCAAGCCACTTCATTTCATACCTGCCAACTCCAATTTTGCAGCTGTTTTGTTAAGACTGAGAATCTAGCACCTGCTTTTATTTTTTCACTATTGTTAAAAGTGACATAACAAAGAAAAAATCCCTTGTTTCAGGCAAGGCATCATTATCATTGCTGATGCCTTCCCAATATTTGTCTCCCCGTCAAAGTATGGCAACAAGGTGAGTCTGCTCACCAGCACTGTCAACCATTGCTCCTCCCTAGCCCAGACATGAGCCTAGCCCTAACCCATTTTATTTATAAGCATAAAAAAAATGATTGGCTATTTAAAAAAAAGGGGGATGGCAATAATGCTTTCTTTTTTACTTTTGCTTTTTTTCCCTTACACAAACCTCAGTATTAAATTGTTAATGCAGAGAGATTTCGGATTTGTTGTACATGTTGGCAACACATTTCTACTATTAATTTTTATTAAAGCTACACAGCAAACTCAAATTTTTGAGACATATACTTCCCCCTTCACTTACTAGCAAACACTCTCGTCTGTAGTGAGAGATCAGCTCTTCGTCGTGCCCTCTGTATGGGCCTTTGGACAAGAGTTCTTTGTTATTCTGGTAAGCATAGATAAGGTAGAGCAAGGCTTCCATGTAGCTGAAGTAAAGAAACAAAAGCATTAGATGCAACATCCACGTACCACATGCTTCAAGGTCACTACTGTGCTCCTCAAAGGACAGGTAACTCCACTTGCTGGATGGCAAGTCCACCCCTCCCCACCCATCTCTTCATGTTTTTTTAAAGCATACACTTTTGTGTTTTACACACATTAGAACAAATTATTTTACTACTAGGTTAGATCATTGCACATGGAGTCTGATCCAAAGCTCACTGAAACCAGTGGGTATCATTTTGCGCACTTCAAAACCAGCTTTAGATTGGCCTTGAGGATCCACGTAAACTTATTTTTTCCTGTATGCATTTATGTCACACTGGGTTTGAGCTTCTGTTGCCATAAATGTCTTGATAGCATTCTACACCTCAGCAATAAAGATTTAAAGCTGACACCTTATTTCTAAAACAAAAACTGTGAATTTTTAAGCTTCACTAACTGTAACTTCTTCCAAGTTACTGAAATCTAATGTGATGGAAGAAGCCATCAGAGCATTTCAAAAGCAGAAGTGCTGTTAGATTGTTATTTTTTCTGTCTTTAATTGAATGCAGAAGATAAATGCAAGGCTAATTGACAGAGAAGGAGTAAGAGACAACCCAAGAACCTTTCAGTTAATAACTGACAGAGATCCCTTCATGCACAGATGAACAACCTCCCCTCATACTGTTGTACACTATCTGCTGCAAACACCCAAAATGGTTAATTCTCTGACTTACAGAGACCCAGTTATGACAGACAAGCATTGAAAGCAGTTCAGGCAGCTACTCTAAAAACAGGCAGTTAAATATCTCATTTTTATTTAAGTAAAAAAAAACAAAACTAGGAAGAGACATTTTCTAAGGGAGTGGTCAAAAGGAACATGAAATTCTGCACTCACTCACTCCTGATGAGAATATAAGCTCATGGGTCAAACTACCAACTACCAAGCTGCTGAAAAAGGCTAAAGATTATGTGCACACACAAAGCATACCTGAAAAATACATGTCAAGAGTTTTCCAAAGTAAAAAACTTAAGGTAATACTTCCCAATGAGACAACATAAAAATATGGGAAAAGGCTACTTGAAATAGCAGTGGTTCCTTAAAGCTTGACCTTCTAATACCCCTGTTTAGAAGAACAAGATGAATCTCAACAGTACAATTTCATAATTTACTGGGAACTTTTGTTTTCCACCCTGAGATCTGCTCATAGTCCCTGTAATCTGAAATATTTATTGCTTAAGTAATAGAAGTAGAGCCACAGTTCACCAACATTCTGTCCTAAAAATAAAAAACTATGCTTCCATTTAAAAGTAGTCTTACTATTTCCTCAAGTCTATTCTTCCAACTCATGAAAACTCTTCATACCTTTGGTCACCAATAAAACTGACTAGACAGTTGAAAATTTAATGTAGGAGGAAAGGGGAAAAGATGATTGCAAGGAACCAAAACTGCTGATTATCAAAGGCAGAGGAGGACGACCTTTTCCTTCCATTCTTAGTTATTTGTGAAGATGCAGGTTGAAGCTACAGTGTCAACAGCTGTTGATGCAAATTAACAAACTCAGTGGTGGTAGGGGCCTTATTTCCAGTCATCCTCTTCTTGCTCCTTCCCCCCCCACCCTTGTGTGACCCTTTCCTGAATCAGCTGTGGTGCCATTTAACAGCAAGGTAAGTTATTTTAGATCGTCATGACTGTACATCCAAGCACAGAGTCCTTATATCTATTGGGTCTGATGAATGGGACTACAGTGTAAATTAGCAAAGAGATCCATAGAATCATAGGGTGGCCTGATTTGGAAGAGACCTTGAAGGTCATTTGGTTCCAAGCCCTGCGCCACAGGCAGGGACACCTTCCACTAGACCAGGCTGCTCAGAGCTCCATCCAACCTGGCCTTGAACACAGCTTCTCTGGGTATCCTGTTCCAGTGCCTCATCACCTTCACTGTAAAGAATTTCTTCCTGGTAACTAATCCAAACCTTCTCTCTGCCAGCATGAAGCCATTCTCCCTTGTCCTGTCACTCCATGCTCTTGTAAAAAGTCTCTCTCCATCTTTCTTGTGGCTCCTTTCAGATACTCAAAGGTTGCTTTCAGGTTTCCACGCAACCTTCTCTTCCTTCAGGCTGAACAGCCCCAACTTTCTCATCCTGTCTTAATAGGACAGGTGCTCCATCCCTCTGATCCCTCGGTGCCTCCTCTGGCCTGGCTCCAGCAGGTCCCTGTCCTTCCTGTGCTGGGAGCCCAGAGCTGCTGCAGCACTGCAGGTGGGGTCTCAGCAGAGCGGGGCAGAGGGGCACAATCCCCTCCCTGCCCTGCTGCCCACGGGGCTTTGGCTGCAGCCCAGGGCATGGTTGGCTTTCTGCCTTCTCACAGCTGAAGTGTACATAACTTCAAGCCTGTGCAGCCTAAGCCTAAGATCACCGAAGCTGCTCCCAAAATTCTGGAGGTCACTGGGTCAAGGCTTTGGAAAAGATGCAGAAAGCAGAGAATGGCAAAATTTTTAAAAATGCATTTCAGTCAAAACTGAAAATTTTTATTGGCCTTCCAAGAAACTTAAAAGGCAACTGGTAAAACCTATAGTTTGTTCACTTTTAAGTTGCTGCCACAAGAGTGAGCTGCAGGCAAAACTCCTGCCAAGGCTCATTATCTGGCTGGGTTCATCTCAGCCAGAGCAGGTTCCTACTCCACAGTACAGTCAGAGGAGTTCAGCCTGAAAGACCCTTTAATTCTCCACCTGAAGTGAAAAGTGGGCCTTGTCACCCACCGTCACGAGTGACCACTGAAAGTAGGCATGAAAGAGATACACCAAACTACTTCTTGAATTTTGATTTTTGTGATTGTTCAACACAATACAATTAAAGAAATCAGAGACTGCTTGAATAAAAGTTGACTTTTGACGCCGTCAATACAGTGAGGGCTGCTAGGTTATCAGTGTTACTGAAGCTAAGAAAAGTTGGTCAACAGAGAGGTGGATTTGCAGGGGGAAAAAAGCCTCCAAACAGTCCTACTAATTAAGGTCATATTTATATTATGAAATTCTATCCTTTCATAAGTATTTCTAAAGTTATATTTTTATTATTTCAGTGTTAAAGGAACTGAAAGGGTTCAGTAGTTTAGTCTCATTTCCAGCATAAAGATGGTACCATTGCTTTCTCGAATGTGCAAGGTGGGAACCTCAGTAAATCTCTGAGTCCTTTGGGAACCTGAAGCTGAAACACAGGTATGAATTTGCACAAGATGCCTTTGGAGTGGTTTACTGGATACCCAGATCCTCACTCATCCACTAACTACACTTTAGTCCTACATTCTTTGTACCAAACACTTCTTGAAGCACTTCTGAAATTGGACTTTTTATTTCTGACCATATGAGATTGGTGATCATAGGCTTGTTTTCTAAATGACGAAGGTGTTTTGTAACAAACACTTCACCCTGATTCTGCAAGTTATTGTAAATAATGGAGAACTGTGTTTAGCACAGAGCAGAAACTTGTGCTTCCCCCTCTCCTACATGGCGTAATCAGAATATGTTATGGCAAGAATAGATTTATTGAAAACATTGGTATTTTACAATTGAAGGTGCCACTCTGAAGTCCCAGTGGCAAGAAATTGAAGATGTTTCACCCCTGCCTGCACACTTAGAGAGTGCATGAAGTACAGGGCTTCCTATAAACCACACCAACGCCTGTGACATTTTTGTCTACTTAAGGGATGAAGCAACACCAGAGTGTGTATTTTTCAAATAAGCCAGGCAATCTTCTGACTAACCTTTGTACATTAACTGTTTAAGACCGACAGTGTAGCATAAATTCAGTTTAGATTATTAATAAATGTACTGTTTATTACATGGTGATAACCCAAAGACAACTCAAGACTGTGGACTCATTGTGTTAGCCAGTATAAAAAACATATCTTGTCACAAAGGCAAGGCAGTGTCTTTTGCAATCAGTTTTCCTGTATTGTTTGGGGCCTTTCTTTCTGTATCTTTTTTGGGAGGATACAAGACAAGAAAGAGAAACATGAAGCAATTTTACTACACAAAAGAGACAAAGGATTAAATTTGATTCCTGCTATAAATTGCCCTATTGTTTTATACATGAAAAATCAGTGATTGATTACATTTATACTGTAATCACCATTCTTGTTGCACGTGTAGATCAGAATAAATTTGAGCTGTTTTGAATTAAGCACATAAATGTCACCCATTTTATACAGCCACAATTTCTGACTTGGTTGAAAAAGAGAAGAGAATGAATCACCATGGAGTTAAAGCCAGTCAGCTACAACTATGACAGCTATGCATGATAGTTTTTCTCAAATATGTTCTGTTTTCCTGACCTTCAGAGCCCACCATAGGTGGAGCTTTGGCTCAGGCTAATGCAGAAGGTAAAACTGCTTCAGTGGGAACACTCAGTCAAAAGGCAGGAAAGACAGGGACTTGACTAATTGTATCTGCTGATGAAAGCAGATAAATGTATGTGCACAGGTGGTGCCAGAGAAGGAGGATTTTTATGGCGGAGGGATACCCAGAGCACTTAAGAGTGGAAGAGAAGAACAGAGGTGCATGTGGAGGGTGCTCTGAAAAGAGCCCATGGCTTGATAAGAGATTGGAAATGGAATTTAAGAATAGGAAGATGCAAGACTGAAGACATTAATAGACTGAATAAATGTTTAACTGAAATTAAGAATACATTAAACACTTCTTAATTTAAAACATAGCTTTACTTATCAATATTACATTTTGCCTTCACATCATTCTACTACATTTGAGTTCTATACTACCACTTACCTCTTTTTTTGGAAAAACTCCAATCCTACCATGAGAAACATGGTTGTTTCCCTGAAATGTCTATAGTCTTGATGCCATCTCTGCATGTAAGAAAGGGTAAATAGAACTTCATCCACAAAAATGAAATATAATTAATTTTTTTAAACACACCCCCCCCCCCTTAAATTTAGTGTCCAATAGCCACAGTAAGTGCTAAGGACCTCAGTAGGCTTGCATATGCGAGAAGTCCACCTGAATCCACCCTCCCTCAATAAAAAGAAAATTCTTAAATGTCTTAAACATTTCTAGATGAGATTATTCTTACAGAACCTATTACCATTTGAAAGAAACACAAAACATCTTTGGAGAACCACAGGTAAAATGATCCGAGACCTTGTTTTTTCTTCTCTACATGACTCAGGAAGTGCTGGAAAGCTTTTTCATATGCTAGATATTAAGCTTTATTTTCAATACAAGAATAGTGTAGAAAACACCCGAACACTTTATATGGGAAGTGCCAAAAAAACCCCAATGCAACTCAGATGAGATGCTGGCACTGGAGCAGAACATTTATCTTACTGCATCACCATTTATACAAAGTGACTCCTGGTTCACTTTACAGGTAAATGCTCCAGGTGAGAAATGCACTTTCTCTACAGAGGGTTAATTGCTGACTTTCAGTTGTGCACTAAAGATAAAAGAGCGGACAGCACACCACAAGACACAGTGACTTGCAGATTCAACAGAAAGAGCTTGAGAAAGGGTGCATAAAATGCCAACTCACTACACTGGACTATACAATCTATGGAGAAACTCCCAATACTTATTACAGGAGCTAAAATGGGGCACGCTTCTGCAGAGAAACAGAAGATACCCCCCACTTTCCACTCTTAGAGCTAAGTCCAGAATTGTTTGTTCTCTCTGTGCAGCATCATACAGAAGACAGTAAAACACTGAGCCCTGCACAGCCAAAAAAATGCAGTCAAAATGCAACTCTGAGGGTCTTTCCCCATTACTGACGAGGGAGGGCACACTGTAATGTAGTAGTATCTACTGTAGGTCCTAAACCTGATAATGAGAAGTGGCAATTAAAATATTTTTCCATTTGATTTGTGAGGGAAAGATTACTCCCATAATCCTCCTGATCAAGTTGTTTGGACCTAACAGCACAACAAGGAGCTATAGGTGGTGCTCTGGAATCTGTCCAGGACATAAATATCCCCTGTTAAGAGGTCTTAATGAACAGTATTACTCAGACTTGAAACTGATGCTGGAAAACCAGCTAGAAGCTTAGATTTAAATATGGCACGAATAATTTTGGCAACTATTAGTCACGATTATTTAATGTCCGAGATTCACTCTTACTTTCCCTGCAAGTTTTTCTAAACAACACAGGAGGAAAAAATTAAATGCATAAGATGGCTATGCATGGTCTTGTCAAAGAAAAGAATCTGCTGCTCATAAGAAAATGGAAATGGCTGCAGAGACAGCTGGAGGAAAAGCACGAATGGGACTGTGCCTGCTACCCAGATCTCAAGATGAGCAAGGCTGGGCACAAAGCACTCTCCCTCCTTCCCTGCCAGCTGTGTCTGCCTAGGGAAAGCCATGTGGCTCCTGTGGTGATAAATTACAAAATACTGTTAGTGACGTCAAGACTCATTACCAAAGTAAGGACAGACTCCAACCTGACACTTATTTATGGCTCAGGCACTGGAATTACAGATGTGGAAAAAAAACAGCTTTAGCTCAAGAGCAGCCTTTGTACAAATAAGGGGTCTTTCAATAAATAGCCAGTTTTAACTTCTCAGTCTGAGACAAGAAGAAATTTGTGAAGATAAAATTCAGCTTTACTGATAACGATTTCATATTACAACTTAATTTAAAGCATAAGAAACACTGACCTCATATTCCTCCATGTTTACTTCATCTGGCTTTATCATTTCAAGTTTGGCTTGAGCAACCTTCATTATGTTACGGCACCTTACAAAAAAGCAACAAAAGAATAATGAAATATTACTGGAAATTCACAGAGGATATTATACTTACAAAGACAGGAGCCTCAAACAGTATGAGCTACAGCCTTATGCAAACCAGTATGAAAATGTTGTAGAAAATGTACATTTTATTATGCATGGTATAATCAGCAGGAGAGGGCATACTTTTGAAGTATGTGTGATGGAGGCCTGTGCTATTTAAAGGATTACTTCTTTTATTTCACTAAATTGCCACATTGCTCAGTCTTTCTTTACATTTTAAATTACAGATAGTTTGAAACTCCCTGACACTTTGCAGAAGTTTAGAAGATTATTCCTTACACAGAAATCAGACCAATGCTTTCTAACTTTCTGTTTACCTATTTATGTAAGTAAGTAGAAAGAATTTTGAGTGGAAGAGAGACATTGTCATGCTCTCAAGTCAGTCACTCACCCAGCTGGAAAGGCTTTGCTGCCTACTTCTGGCTTTCTGGGCAGTGAGGAAATGCACAGTGAAAGAAGGTACAGACATCTATGTGCAAAATTATGAACAACACTGAGAATTTCTACTTATTTTATATGAGTAGAAACCCAACTTCTTGACTACTCTTTGAATAGAGGTTTTTATAAAGATAAGTTTTACAAAGCAAACTTGCAAGCTATTAACTAGGAGACAAAGCCAAACACACCAGCCAAATATGAAGGGGTGTTTCCACACATGAGAGAACATTCATGAACACAGGAAATGAGATGTGCAGATCTTATTACCTCTCATCAAAGCTGAGATTGTGATCTCCAAACTGCTCCAGTAATGTTCTCTCAATTATCTTCTTTGGTGCCTGGTTTTGGATGAAGTAAACAATTGCATGACGCAAACGATAATCACATTCAGGTGGTGGATCTTCCTGGGCTAATTTTAGCAGACGTGTGTATTCCAATTTAATTGCCTACATAATTTTAAAAAATAGACATTATTCCTTCTGGTTTTTAACTCAAACATTATAAACACAAGATAATTTATAATAGCATTTTGCCGATGAAATTTTTTAACAGTTCCACAGACTACCCTTCTAAGAAGTCTAAACTACGTTTTAAAAAGCGCAAACAAGCAGAAAACCAAAGATAAATTGTCAGGTTGGTCCTTTCTCTCCCCAGTTAAGCCTGACAAAATCCCAGGTGAGCCCTCCCTTCAAAAGTAGTTCCAATCCTCTGCTATGTCTCCATGAGAGGAGATTTATCCCATCCTTACAGATGTTTCTTAAGCCCAAAACCAGCATAAAATTTCAGACACTTCACCTAAAGAAATTTTCTGAAGCCTCATAAGGTGAAAAAAATACTTCTAATACATGGTTAAATGTAAAGACATGAATAAAAAATACTCTACAGAAAGTTTAATGAACATGTATGATTTGAAAAATACTAAGTGAGAATGAAATATGTCTTTCAATGAAAAACAAATGATAGGATTTCTAAAGAAAATAATAATTCAATATGAACAGTACTGCCCTATAGGGTGGGATGCAGCCCTCACTGAATATTTTAGATAAACTTTAGAGGTCATCAGAAGCATTTACTTTTCCAGCTTTGCCAGCACATTAGGTTTTAATGAACATCATTTGATATGTTCATTAGATTTTATTCACTGAAACTATACCGCATAAGAGAAACAAGAAAAAGAATTAGAAAAATGGTGAAAAACATTAACACGTGTTCCATGAATTCCCTCTGGGAACAGGGAGGTTATCAGATGGTTTGCTAACACATTAGCAAAATTTCAATACAATGTATGCACAAAATAAAGCACCCATGCAGCCTCGGAAAAAAGCCCTGTTCAGTATTTCGAATGTCTTTATCTTGTAATACCTGATGTTTAACTATCAGAAATTTGGGCTCCCATCCTCTACTAATAACACATTTTGTTTCAGGACTAAACATGTAGGATAATAATCATACAGGCTTTAAATGTAAAAGCATGTGGAGAACTTTAAAACTTAGGAGAATGTTCTGCATCAGTATCTTTAAATACTCATACATGCATTACCATTAAAAAGCATGTTTAGGAGAACATTATAAATTCCAAAACCCATAGAGTTTCTATTATTTTACATCAGAAATTCTACTATTAGAAAGCCAACATGGCTAACAATTAAACCTGTTTATTGAAGAAGCAAAAATAAACTGCTAATAGACATTTAATTTTTTACATAATTACTTAGAAGTAGGAAAAAATGTAACAGAAACCCTCTATTTTTATATTAATTTTAAAAAGAATGTGGAATTCTACAGATTCAGAAATCTTAAGCAAAATGAAAAAAGAACACTACTTCTCTACACAGAATTCAGGAAAAAGGGACAGTAGAAAAAAGTATTATACACTTTCATTTTCTCACTGAGAACATTATATAAAGATCTTAAGGCAAACACTCTGCAAGGAGTTGTCTATAAAGGTTAAAGAACAACGGTTTGAAGAGATCACTGACCAAAAAATATCTGAATGTTAGTCAGGTCTTAAACTGGAGATCTAGAGGGGGAGTGAAACCTTGGCAGAAACTATGACCCACACCAAAGGGGTTTCACCTGAATTACATTAAAACAATGATACAGAAAACCCCCATGGTTTTCTGAAAACACTAACTTCATAAAAAACATATGAAGGAACACAGTAACAGTATTAAAAGAGATCATAGAAGCTTTTACAGTAAGCTATAGGAAAATGTGAGATTTCATCTAATGCATCCCAAAACAAAAATTTCTGTTCCCAACAAGGACCACTTCATCTGCATCCATTCATACTAATGTATTCCTCCAAAATGAACCAACTATGTTTCACTTCTTCTAAGCTACTGCAAACACAATTCAGCAGAAAATGAGTAAGGAAAGTTTTCTGCTTTATGTCAAAACATTTTCTCGCTCAAAGACATTCTGCCCCCATGAAGCCTAAATGTTTAAGCATTCAAAATTAAAGATTGAAAATCATTTCAAATGAGCATTGTTTTGATAACTCTGAAGCATTAAATATAATTTTATTTTGAAATACATCTCTGTTTAAAGATTATCAAAACACCCTTCATATTAAAAAATATAATTAGGTATAATTGAACTTTCTGGTAAGGAGTGATTTGATCAAATGACGATTTTTTTTTTTCAACTTAAAAAAACCTGACGTATTCTCATTAAGCAATAAATTTGGGGGGGAAAACAAAAAGCAACCAGCACTGAATCCCAAACAAACCCAATTTCACTCATCAGAGGCTGTGGCAGGTGTTTCTCCCTTCCCTGAGATCAGGCACAGTTAACAGAGACAGCCCTGCAAACACATGTAATGGTTATAACCCTTCCCTAAATGTCCACTTCAAACACCCCCACAAACAGACAAACCACCCCATAAGCTTTCAATTTCCTTACCATGGGGTTGCACAACTTTTTGTTGGTGATGGTAGGGTTTTTTGTTTGTTTGTTTGTTGTTTGTTTGGGAGTTTTGTGGCTTTTACCATTTCTTCTAGTGGAGCTACACCATAACAACTCAAGAAAACAGACCGCTACGTAATGACAAGCAAGAAACTACTCTCCCCTCTCCAAATCACATTTGAGAGGATTTTATATTTTGCATCATATCAAAACAATTCCCTTTCTAATACCGTGAAAATTCAGAAGATGATAAGCTACAAGTTCCAGAAGTTTGTGTATTTAAGAAAATGAACACATTTTTAAATCTGGTACCACAGTGAAGGCTAATCACCGCGAAAAGCTTAATGTCTAATTCCCAGTAATAAAAAACTGCTTAAATAAATAGTATTGGCACCCATGCACTTACACAAAAGCAAGCAATTTAGATTTATTAAAAATCTTAAGGAGTACAAACCAAGAACATCTCTTTGAAATAAACAACAAATGACTAAACCCTGAAGACCCTGGGTAAAAATACCCTGATGTCCCACAATCTAGCAAAGGCATGGTTTTCATTATTAACAGGAGCAAAAACCCACATATTTTTACTGATTACACATCTAGGTTTTATATTACCATTATGTTACTCACTACTATTATTAAACAGCTAAAATGCAGAAAGATATATAAGCTACTGATATCAACAGAGTAAATATCTATTTTTCAAGGAAGAAATATCTAAATGAGGGAGTGATATAGAGAAGTATATATAAATGCTGGACAAGACTTTATATACAGGAAGGAGGAAAGGGTGTATCATATCTAACAGGAAAAGTCAGAGAAGAAAAAGTTGAAAATGTTAGTTGTACCTTAAAGAACCCTGCTTCTGGCCCACACCTGTCATAAACATTCCTGGCTTTACCTATAGCCATGATAATACCTTGCATGTTCGGGGTCAGCATGACCTGCCACAAGGGATTTAAGGTAAAAGTTTTGAATGATTAATATTTTAATGACTAAATTCAATATGCTTTTAGTCTCATGCAAGATGAAAAAGGCAACTTAATGCATGCATACATTGAAATGGCACATTTCAATACAGATCTGGTGAGCATATTCTTCAAATCAAATCATGGCATGTGTGTATATAGTTTTACTGTAACAACATTAAAGGACTCTTAAAAAAAAAAAAAAAAAAAAAGGAATAAAACTGTGTCAAAAAAGTTACATGGTCAAAATTTCCCAGGAAAGGAACATGCACAGTTCAGCATTAGTACTGAGCAGAAACTGCACACTGAATGAGTGCTTCCCATGGCCAAAGGATTTTAAAAAAAAAAAGTTTCAAGTAGAAAAATCACCCAATCACACTTCAGATATACTGTACTAAACCCACGGTAAACTATACCACCCGTATTTTATGCATATTTCAAGGTCAAAATAAGAGACACACTGCTGCAAATGCAACCAGTCCCTGAAGCATCTGCAGACAATTTCTTAAACATCAAACCCAAAACAATTAACGAACACCAAGCCAAACACAAGACATCTCTTACTGCTATTCACATCAGTTAGACACAATTTGATACATCCAAGCTCCTCAGAAAAGCCTTTCTCCTTTTTTATCTGTGAGCAAAGAAAAACACTCCCTCTCTCCCTGCCCAAGGTATTGCTGGCACAGCAACAAAAGATGAAGGATCTTAAACTCCCTGCAAGTCTCCCACACATAAGAACATTAAGAAAAAGTGAATACACTTACAAACAAAAAGGGAAATAGGCAAGGAAGTTATCCTCTAGAAAGATAATGGCATGGGGACAAAAGTAAAAACAAACGAACAAGCAGGTCATTATATGAGGTTAAATCTGCATTTCTTTAAAGGTGGAGACTACACATCTGTGAGCAGCTAAACTCAATGTGATGATGTCAATGAAACCATTTTATTCCCCACCCTATACTCCCAATTATAACTGATCACACTTCCAGGGCAGAATGACCTGAAATATCCATTTGCCTAGGGAAGCTAAAGCTCCCCAAGAACCCACGCTCAGACCCCTGAGAATATGGGCTGCACCAGCCTTATTCCCAACTAAAACAAACACAGAATAAGCAGTGACAAGGCAGGGCAGTTTGATGACCTACAGTGTTGGTTTTTATTGTCGAAATAGGGTAGCAAAAAATAATGTCTCTCAGAATAACAATGGGCCTCAATTATTCCTCAAGTAGTACCAGGTACATGTACCACCCTGAGTCTGAATTTTTTTTTTTAAGATTTCCAAGAGTCAGTTCCACCATCCATATCAGTTTTAGGTTATTTCCATGGCTAATTTAATCCCCAAAGCCTGAAAAGCTTAACCTTGGCAAATAAGAGCTCAGACTTGAATATTAGCTTTACTGCAACGACAAGAAAGCACAAACATAAAGAACATCCCTCAGTGCTCTGTCACTTTTTAAATATTGCAGCAGTTTGCAGTCTTTCACCAGCATTTTAAAGGCTACCTGGCCTAACACAAACATTCAACTTCCACAGCTGAAGAGACAAATACACCTCCAGTGTAAACGGTACCATGCAAAGCGTGCCCAATTAGAGTTTGTAGTGCTTTCCTTTCACGTTTCATTACAAACTATGACATTGTTAAGATTACAAATCGCTAAGCATTTAGTTTCGCAGAAGTCTGTTAGGTGTCACAGTGTGCAAACATGCCAAAAATTCTCATCAGGCAGCACAAGAAAGCACCGAGAAGGAGCGGTGCACACAACTGCAATCAGAGGTACCTCATCGTCATAACCCCCCTCCTCTGACTCAATGACAAAAGTCCCTACATCAGGGATCGCCACCTCTACCACTCGCTGGGTAGGAGCTGCTTGAGCTGGGGCATTATCAGAGCTCTGCAGAAGAAAACCATTATCAGTATGTGCTTGGGGAAAAAAAAAAGAGTAGTCATAATAATCATCAGAAAATTATGGAGAGATGCAAACTGACAGACGGATCTAGTACAATGATGTGCACCGCTGAAATTCCGAAAAAACTCAGAAACTGTATCTAATTAGAGAATATGAGTGATATTTATAATTTTTAAACAGTACATTTTAAAATTAAGCCATAATTACTAAAATTATTTTATTTGTTCTTTATTCACTAATTGTGTCTTTACAGGTTACTATATCAGTATCACAACTCTAACATCCATTACAAATTTAAGGCTGAGTCTCTGAATCATCATTTTTTGAACATTTCACCCAAAAATTACTAAGCATATCATAAAATAACAGAATAGTTTAGGAAGGGACCTCAAAGATCATCTAGTTTTAAGGATGTCACCCACTAGATCAGGTTGCTCAGGGCCCCATCCAGTCTGGCCTTGAAGAGGGCCAGGTCAGATACCTCATATCTGAAATACCTGATGAAGTCACATTAAAGGATAGAAACAAGCTAAAGGCTGACATTTCCTGATGCTTTGGGAGAAAAGAAATTTAAAAAAAACCTCTAACAATCAAGATATTTTAAAGAATATTTAAAGGAACATTACATTCAACTGGTTTGTTTTTTAGGAGAGTAGTTAAACAGAAAATCAGGAGAAGATTATTCTAGTCACTAAATTTCTTGCTATGTTAAAGTTTTAAACAACAATGGAGACAAATCTTGGCTCCTACGGTCCACCACTGAATAATAGGCAGTTCACAACATCTGCAGAACTTAAACCTTGACTCTAATCCAAGCAATCACAAAGTGCCATGCTACTTGTTCTGAAACTATAACAATAGCCTCACTTTTTAACAAAGATTCCAAAAACATACTCAGTATCTATTTACACCCAACACTGTATAAATATAAAGGAAGACTGTGCAATCAGAGGACAGAAAAAAAGGACAAAAGGGCAGAAAATGGACAAAATGAACATGTGGTGAATAACCTACAATCCTGTTACATGTGCTGATGTTTGCTTTCCTTCTTTTAAAAATGGACAAACCAAAAGTGAATGAATGGAATATATGCCTGCATGTCTGAATGCATATGGAAGTAGAATAATTACTACTTAGTAATTATTCTTCTCATTGTATCTTAGCTGATACACTGAGAAGGAAGCCCAATTCTGCCTAAATGAAATTTGGGGATACAGAGAGCTGACCACTGTGCAAAGTGTCATTATCCTGAACTACAACACCTGATCCATGGAAAAAAGTCTAAGATTCTTTCACATCCCACGGGGATGGTGTCCACAAATCCTGGAAAGAGGACAGCATTATGAAAGACATTTTATCATGTTTTTTTATCTTCATAGCCACCTTTTCAGCTGGAGTAACACATATTAAACAGCCTCCCACTAAGCTGTTCTGAGAACTCACAAAAGGCCAATATGCAGCAGCCTAAGGCTTTAGTGGCAGAGCATCTTTTCATCCAGGGTTAGATGAAGCTCCCTGTTAGCTCTGATTTCAGTTTAGCAGAGGAAGTGTGCTTCCCTGCTTTCCGGGCACCACAGGAGGGGTGGAAAACACAGCAGGTCAACAGGTTGTCAACAAGCTGTCATGTCATTTGCAAAGATTTTAAGATATCTGAGGCCAGACTGCTTCTGTTTAATGAGGGTTCACACCTGATTTTAGGAAGCATTTTGCAAAGATCTAAATTGTTCATATCCCTAGTGGTTACTAGAGATGCCTAAGGAAGCCACACGGTACATTTATGGATATAGTTCCAAGACAGATGCATGTATTGTTTTAATGGCACTTGGTCTTGTGGCAAACACGTTTGTCATTTAACTATATACTTATAGTGAAGCAATAAAATATTTGCTGAAAGAAAAAATGTCAAATATTAGTTTTATTAATAACCCATGAAATAGTTAATGCCCCATTTCTCTTAGTGTATTTTGTACATAGTGTAAACAGAAACACCCAACACTGATTCTTCTAGACATTTTAAGTTAATTTTGGCATCCTATACATCACAAAAAATTATTCTCATTGAGTTTTGAATCTGCATTAAAGCTACAGAACAATGTTGAAAAACCCTTTATTTTTGAAAGCTACATTAACTTCTACAGGTCTGTCAAAGGAACTCAGTTATATTCTTATATTTCTCAGATAAAAATCTGAATGTCTAAAGCAATATTTTTCAAGTCTTTTACACAGACTGTCGATGTTTACTCCTCAAAAATACATGGGATCACCTAACATTTTTAAAAGATGGTGGGCAGAAACACCTGATTGTAATTTGAGCAATATGCTGTACTCCTGACAAGCACTTTAATCCCACAGAGAACACCTATCTCAGTATTTTTTTGCACTACCCCCAATACCATTGTACACACTTCCTGGATAGATTTAAGTATTGGACAGTCCCTGAAGAAAAAGCAATTTTCAGTTCAAAGTTTCCAGACTCACACCCTTTTATCAGTTATTGAATCACTTTCACTTGCAAAATAAAAGCAAAAGAAGTATTTCAAGCTTCAAAATATCCTCACCGTATCCATTATAGCTTCTGGACCTCTATCTTCTTGTTCAGCTAAAGCTTTATTGATTGCTTGTACAGAATCCTCTTTTAAGTGCTTCGAAATATCAGTTCTTGATGGCTGTTCTAAATACTCTGGTTCTCCTGCTTGAACTTAGCGACAGAAAGAAGATAACAATTTTGTGTGTTAACATAAGCATGAATTTTAAATTGATTCGTTTTCTTTGGTTCACTGTCTCACAGATAAGGTAACCACACAGAAAATGCAGGGTAGGTCACACAATTCACAAATACAACTTTACATCAGTCTGTGTCTCCTGTCATTTTAAATACTTCCCTATAAATGGATCCCTGATTTTATATAAGGAACAATAGACCTGTCCTGTCTATAGACCCATGGAGGCTCTTGAGTGAGGTGTGTTCATCAATCAATCATCAGGGATGACTGAGAACAAAGATGAGATTCTAGCTGGAGTTTCTGTGGGATACAGACTCAACATATGGAATGAGCTCCAGCCACTTGAGTGCCAGATTTATCTCTACTTTGTAAAATAATAAACACATTATATTTTTCTGCCTTAAGGGAAATCTCAGTCTCCTCCACTTGAGAACAATAAATCGATTAGTATAAATAGAGTCTTATATTCCTTACATGATGAAACCAAATTTTGGCAGACAAATTAAACATTCATTTTGTACTTTCCATTACTAACAAAAGAAATAGCATGAGTCACAAGGTGTTTGTGAACTCAAAACATATAGAAGATGAAGTAACTCTCTGCAGAATTTGCAAAAGAAGCAATGTCATTAAATCACTGCACTTCTTACACTCATTTTGCTGTCACAGATAGTTATGAGAAATATATGCTCAATCTTTAGGACTCAAATACAGGAATGAGAACATCTGGACAGCAAATCCACCCTGTCATCTTTCACATAACATACACAGCCTACTGCAATGGAGCAAAAGGTGGATGTAACCGAAAACCTGGCAGGTTTTTTAAGTGTCAAAGCAGCTCTGGTTTATAATCAGATTGCCATGGTCCTTAATAGCTGGGTTCCTACAAGCACTGGCCTCACTGTTGCTGGTCAGAATCTTTTCCACAGTTTTAACACCCTCATTTTCACACAGTAATTTCTTAGGTGGGCCCTGCTATTGTTAAATCTATTCAATGCACCGCACCAAATCAATTATTTTGCTCTTCAGATCTAAATGCTGTTCTAATTTAAAATGTGAATGTAGGTCTCACCTATCCTGAATAGGAAAATATACATCATTTAACAAAGACTAACAAATTCTTAAAACAGATGGATGAGACCTATCTTAAAAACCCTCCGTTTCTATTAAAAGAAAAAAAAAAAAAAAAAGCAGCAGCAGCTCAGGACAACTGGGAGAGAAAAGGCAGAAGAACCAATAAATAATTATTTCCTTTAAATAAAAAATAAAATGCAAAAGAACACCCCAACAGGCTAAACTTCAGCACAGTTACTTTGGCCAAGTAATTCTTTGTTACAGCCAATTTACTTTGGCTGTAATTCAAGATTACACAAATTAACATTTTCTTCCTTTGTTAAACTGTAAAATTATATTTACAAACCCCAGTGATTTTTGGTCCTACTCCCTTTACAAACAGGTAGAAGCAGCTAACCTGGAGCAGGTGAGGGTGCTGGTGCTCTGGGTATCTGAGATAACAACTTCTCCTGCTGTGCTTTCTGAGCAAGCTCTGCATCCCACTCTTCAAGCTCTTTTTCAAAACGTTTATTGTCTTCCTTGACGTAATCCCTTAGATCAGAAGGCAGCGTGTCCATTCCAACAAGGATCTGTCCTGTTTCTTTGTTAAACTCCTCTGTGGTAACATGAAATGTATGTTTCAGAAAAAGAATAGGACAAAGGAAAGCAGAAAGTATGTACAACAGATTTCTTCAACTGAATTACCAGAAATGTACAGTGTAACACCAAACACCCAGAATTGTATTAGTTTTAACTGGTTTTACTATCTTTTGAGCACTCTATGATTGTGAGCATTCAGAGAACAGTCACAAATACCCCATCACTGCTTGACTACTGCCACAAAGAGCTGGACACAACTAAACTTCCCAAGAGAAAAGGGGAAGGAGAGTGAGCCTACAGGAATTCAGAAAGTCAGCTGATAAGAACATTGGCTAAATGGAGTAATTTTTTTGCTTCAAGAATGGTCTCTGCAGGAGTATATCAGAGCCCAGGGATCCACCAGCTGTAATTGTCCCGCAGTGAGCAGGCCTCAGACTTCATTGGAATGGCACAGGCAGCCCAGAGGGCCCAAACACCCAATGGCTGCAAGTCCATTACCAACCTGGCAATCTAGGAATGGCAAGGTTAATATCTGCTCTCATTTAAAAACTGAACAATGAGCACTTCAGCTTTCTGCTCCATGAAAGAAACAGACACCTGAGTATTTTTCATGATCTATTACTGAATCTCTGGACACTTTCACAGACAGCTCTCTTGCTGCCATTATCAAACACTTCATGCTAAGGGATCTTTGTCCTCTCTTCAAACACTTCCATACATAGCCTTATAGCTGCATACTACCACATAACCTGAAAAAATTTTCCCAATCTATGTATTAGTTAGGTTTGATGTGTGGTTGGTAGGGCTAAGTTATTCACATTTAAATTTACTGCATAAGCTTTCAAGTTTTCATGCTCCAGTAGAGTGCATCAGACCTCTGAAGCTTAGGGGAAAAAAAGCAGCTAACATGAGGATTTTAATGTCAAAAGGCTCATTTGTCTATTTCCATATTTCTCCTCTAATCCTGAGATAAACCCTCCAAAATTCTGCAAACACTTGGTTAAAATATTTATGTTCATTTATTTTTCTCTCTTAATAACGCTGAAATACTGGAATTATCTTTATTGATCTAAAAGTTGAAGAGCAATTTTTCCACCCGCAAAAACAATCTAACAGTAGCAGGAATAAAACTTTGAATAATTATTAAAAACATTTCAAAAGTCTGAAAATCCATCTGAAAGAAGTTTGCTTTACCAATGTTATTTAGCTATTCTATATAATGTAGAATTTGTGTCAGTAACATTACCTTGTATCAAGTATTGCTCCTTATCATTGATATACATTAAACAATATGCGCTGGCATTTCTGTAACCACCAAAAGAGTCCCGTTCCAACTCTTCCCAAGTTGATTTCGTCACAGAAATATCATTATATTTCATCCATCTGTTCTGGTGGTGGTCATAAATATATGCCCAGTAGTGTCCTGCATTCGCTTGACCCTCATGAACTAGCACAGCATGCAACCTGTAAGGAACCTAAAACAACAAAACAGAAAATAAAACAAATGTCAAACTCTCCTTGACAGCGCTTAGTTCCTATTGTGTGCCAGCAATAATTGCTGCATTAAATAAAAGTAACTGAAATAAAGTTAATCAGGATCAAAACACAACACAGAGGAAAAACAAGTAAGTAAAACTAGCAATGCACTAAGCATAAGGACTTGGAACTATGTTACTTACCACTACTAGTTACAGGAGATCTTAAAAACATCAGTGAGTGTACAACATAAATGTCTACTCTGCTGCCTTTACTGCCAGGCATCCTCTTTTCTTAATTCCTTAATATTCCTACCATCATTGTATCTACCAAAAAAAGCCCCTCAAGTAAGTCAGCCTTGACTGTCTATGATTTGCTTCAGTTCTGACCTGGCAAACCTGTCAAAATGCCTGGAAAGGCACATGCAAATTCAAGGTAATAAGCTCAGTGTTTGCTATGTGACAGTAAGAGAATTTATTTAAAGGAAAATCTGTGAGTCAAATACTTCTGTTACCCTAAGGTAAAATTCCTACAGTAGAATAGGAATACAACTGTTTTCCACTATTTTAAATGTATCACTGCTAAGTACAGCATGGAACACCTGAAGAAGTCTTCTCCTCCTCCTGAGGCAAAGGAAGACAGCAGTTTCTAGGATCAGTGTAAAAAGAATTCCAGGCTACACCTGTAAACCAACAAGTAAGAAGAATGAGAAGCTCATTTTCTACCTAAGTAGTTGGGAATCTGACACAGAGAGAGAGAGAAGCAGAATGAATGAGTTCTTCCTTCGTTCCAAGTCTTTTGAAAGCATCTTTGTGATTGACTCATTTTAACCTGCTCGAACAGCACGTGCAACATGGAAGGGAAAACTGAGCTTCCCTGCTATGCACAGTGTGCCTGAAGGACAACAGCTCTGCTGGGATGAAAAACCAAAAACCAGCTTGTACTGGTGTCACAGTCTGGACTGAAGATAAACAGTCTATTTAACTCAAGGTGTACTCAGTATTTTTTGCAAATACCATTTGAGTACCACAACAATCATAAATTCCCACATAACTGTGACTTGAGAAAGTCCTTGAAGTTATTTTTAACCTGATCATTCTCTTCCAGGCTATATGAAGGTGCTGCAGATTTTGCAACTCCCCTTGAACTGTAAAGCTGAGTGACTGCACAGCAGCTGGAATCAAACAGCCTGTCATTCCAGAGACCAAACTGCACTCTAAATCTCCCAAACACGAGAAGTATACACAGAAGAAATCCTGGCAAGTTCTTAAATCTGAATGCTTTGGGGTTTTTAACATCTCTTGCTAAACCACTGTGAAAGCCTCCTTAAAATGACTGCAAGCCTGTGTATGCACACAAAAATGTATGCAGATCCTGATTTTAAAAAAAGGTGTCTCTTTAGACTTCGACAAAATAAAATCAGGCACTAAAAATCCCCCTTAAATTTAAATTGTTTTACTTAAAACCACACTAACTGGGTCAGCTTGAGGGTCCCCACCCTCTCCTCTAAGTCTTGAGAAGCAGCTGTCAGTCACCCACACTGAGCTCTCAGGAAGGTTCCCCACAGAGGTCTGTGACCAGGGGATGTGAGTTCAGTGCCAACAGGCATCCCTTGTGATAAGCTATTATATCAACAGCAATTAATAGTCCAAGGCAACACAAACAGTTGACATTAAACTTCTTAGTTTACACTTACTATTCATGACCCAGGGATGGAGCTTCACGACCCCATCACACATAGCTACAGAACAGGTATGTCAAAGCTGCTATATCCAAGATGAACTCCCACAGAAAATACATTTGTGTCTCTTTTGCAACAGCAAGTTCACAGAAGGAAGGAAATAAATGAGCAGCTGATAAAACATTTATTCAGGAGAATGAAACAATAAAGATTTCGGGAAAGCATTCCATATGATCATTTGACAAAGGTTTTACGGACAATTGTAGTCTCCTTAGAATCAAAAAGGACAAAAGAAGAAGACAAAGAGCTTCTCAAATAGTTCATAAATACACTAGGAAGCAACCTGCAAATATTATACATTTGTCTTAAAAATGTGTCTATTTTCATGTGTCTAGAACTTGATTTGCAAGAGAAAAGCTTTCAATCCTGCAATTGGATCGTGCAGAGAGGGAAACATCTTTACTGTGAAACCACTCCCACAGAATGGGGCAATACCCAGCTATCAAATCACCCAGAAACAGAGATAGGCAGGGCAAAGTAGACAGCTGTGTGTACCTGCCTCCTTCCTATTGTGCCAAAACAGCCACAGGGACAAAGCAGCTGAGCTGTGGAAGGGCAGCCTGTGATTTCAGATGGCTTCAGCACCTACTTAGCGTTTTACTAAGTAATCTCCTTTTTCTTCTGTAATGACAGCTGACTAGTATCTTTGCTATCCAGAGGTACTTCCTCCAGTAACACCTAAGCCAACACAGGTAGACTACTTGGATGGAAGATTACCAAATTAATTAATTATACTGTTAGATGACATGAAGCCTGTAGCCTTCTTGTTATAACACAAGTATTAAGGAAAAAAAGTGCCTGCCAGTAGCAAGCTTGAAGAAAGCCATCTAGGCAAATCTGCCTGAAATCCTTAACATCAGAGTTCAGCTGCCAGGAACTATTACAAGCCATGTACAAAATGAAAACATACCTCAAGGAAAACTGTAAGCTGAACAGATCTTACTTGGAAGGAAAATAGCTCTTTTTACTAACAAAAAGTAACAGAGGAAGTAATCCTTAACCTTAAAACCTGTCAGAGCAAGAGAACATGAGTATGTGAACATAAGAAACAGCAGAAGAGCCACAACTCCACAATAAAACATTCTAAAAACACTGTTCAGATTACACAGAATGAGAATTTGCTAAAGGACAGCTTAGACTAATAATCAAGGTTGTGACCGATATCAAATCTAGACAGAGTTTAAAAGAATAAATAAATAAAAAAACCAAGCAACAATAACAAAACCACTCACAAAACCACAAAATCACTGGAATTAACTACAAATCAAAATCAGAAGCCTCGAATTTCCATGTATTAGCATGGAAGCTTCAATACACAGTGGCACTAAGCAGCAAAGTAAATAGTACTTTTGTGTGTCTAATGCTTCACCACCTTAAAGCCATAAGGTTACTGAGCAGTATGGGCAAATCAGGGCAAGAAAATTTTGCAAATCTGCATTCAGATAAAAAAACAGGGAGCAGAGATAGAACATATTTGGACTTTTCATCAAAGTTGCTTGAATTAAGCATGCCACCTGTAAAATATTGTAACACTCTTTCATCTGACTGTGCACAACTAAAGGGCTTGCAAAACCCATTATGACTTTCCAACCAAATTTCTCAAATTGTTGTATACTTGCTCTGTTCTCAAGCACCTAAGAACTTTTAAAAAGTGACAAAAAGGAACAGATTTGAATTATCTCATGTTAAAATTGTACTTACTTGGACCATTGTTTTGTCTGAGTACATCAACTCAATTGTCCGATGTATTCTAGATATACTTTCTTGTAAATCTGAAAGACAGAGAAGAAAGAACCTCTCTTCCATAAGACTGTAGAACTACACATGGCTACATCTTTATCTCACAAACAGGGGTGTGTTTCACATGTGGCACATCTATCTACATGCCAAACACTAAACATTGGATGAAAAAAACTCCCCCACTTGCACAAATCCTCTCCTAGGGCAAATGCATTCCCCAGTTTGTGGCATCACCTCTTGTGTCATTCTCTACTTCGGTCCTCCAGCGATGCAAACAGCCCTCCAGGACAGACAGCTCCTCCTCCGTGATGTGCCTTGGTGCCGGATGCATCGGCAGGTCAGGGGGAATCCGTGATTGCGTGAATGGCTTATGTATTACTGATCTTTGTACAGGAGACGTGCTTGGGACATCTGAAGATGAAGGCCCCTGCTGCTCTATTGTGCTGCATTCATTCAAAACATGAAATACAAAAACTGAATTATCACACAGACAAAGTAAAAGCTACACCATAAAAATAAGCTTTTCATCTGAAAACGGGCATTTTAAAGGTAAGAATTACCTACAGTGCAATCGAGAAAAGGTAACTACAATAGCAACATGGAATTAGTATGTAAATTCTGAAAGCTTTGTGGTGTATTACATATTAGCACAACGACATAGTTTGCTTTATTTGAAACACTACTGAACAATTTCAAATCACATCATGCATGTAAATAACTGTGGTTTGAAACATTTACTGCCAAATGGCAGAGAGAGAAAACACAGCAGTTTGTCTTATGGCCCACTGACCATAAAATCCAATGAGCACAAATTCTCAGTTTACTAAGTTCTTCATGTGTCTTATGCCTAGCAGACACATTTTTTCTAATGTCCTACCTACAACTTATGTTAGGTGGACAATAATAATGAAGGGACCTCTATTATATTTATGGCACACTGGAAACGTGCTACCAACTGATCTAAATTTGTTCCAAACCACTCTAACTAGAACTGCAACTTAGGAGAATTCTAAAAGAGCAGCAGGGTAATAAAAATGAAGATTCATTACAGATTTTTCTCTTCCCCTCAAAAAGATCACCTATATATAATTACACTGTGTAACAGGAAACTGAAGATCTCTCTTGCAAACCACTGAATTTTTACTTTAGGTACAGTAGCATGATATCGCCTGAGGAACCTGGATTTTTCAGGAGTTCAGAAAGTTCTGAGAACATTAAGAGCAGAAAATGTCACTCCATATAACTTGCTGTGGTGTTTCTACAGATGAACAAAAAAGCCACAATACTTACATTTTTACAGAACAAACTTCCCATATAGGAGTTTGAATAAAGTTTATTACTTTTCATATCACATTTCATGCAAGCAATGGTAACTTTTAGAAGTTTGTCTTCTCTTATCAATCATCATTTCTGCTGGCATTATATCAGTAAGACATTTAAAATCTTTTAAAGTCTTTTTAGAGTCATGCACTTCACTTCTCTGAACAACAAATTTAACAATCTTGACTGACCCAGAAGACAGACTACTACTGCTGAAATACAATATAGAGAGCTGTGTGATAAACTGTTAGTATCCACTTATTCACAGTTATACTCTATTATCATGGAATTATTTAGGTTGGAGAAAACTTCTAAGATGATCAAGTCCAACCATTAACCCAGCACTGCCAAGGCCACCACTAAACCATGTCCCTCAGTGCCACATCTACACATCTTTTAAATAGCTCCAGGGATGACTCCACCAGTGCCCAGGGCAGCCTGTTCCACTGTTTGACAAGCCTTTCTGTGAAGAAATGTTTCTTAGCATCCAATTTAAACCTCCTCTGGGGCAACTTGAGGCCCTTTCCTTGTGTCCTGTCCCTTGTTAGCTGGGAGAAGAGGCTGACTCCCACCTGGCTGCACCCTCCTGTCAGGGAGTTGTATAGAGAAGGTCTCCCCTGAGCCTCCTTTTCTCCAGGCTAAACACTCCCAGCTCCCTCAGCTGCTCCTCACCAGACTTGTGCTCCAGAGCCTTCCCCAGCTCTGTTCTCTTCTCTGGACACACTCCACACCCTCAATGTCCTTCTTGCAGTGAGGGACCCAAAACTGAACACAGAATTCGAGGTGTGGCCTCACCAGTGCCCAGCACAGGGGGACAATCCCTGCCCTGGTCCTGCTGCCACACTATTGCTGACACAGGCCAGGAGCCATTGGCCCTCCTGCCCACCTGGGCACAGCTGGATCATGTTCAGCTGCTGTCACCAGCACCCTCAGGTGCTTTCCTGCTGGGCATCATCTGCAAACTGACTGAGCATACACTAGATCCCCTATGCTGAGTTGCCAGCTTAAACAGTGAGAAAAACAACATTATTGGACATTTATCTCTCACTTTAGCTACTCTGCATTTAAGAAGTCAGATTATTAGGTTCCTGACAAACTTGGTAAGATAGGTAAACTGCATGGCAGAAAAGAAGCTTAGCTCCCAGGCAAACCTAAGAGATAAATTTCACACCAGAAACCTTGAAGCTATGCAGACACATACACACTGCCCAATTCAGATTCTTAAACAATACACATGGGAATCAATAATCTCACCAGATATTTTGTCTATTTAGAATTGTAGATGGAATTGGGCTGTGCTTACAAATGTTAATTCTCCTTGTGAAGACATTTTTGTAAGTGAATGAGACAAACCCATGTCATTAACATTTTTGTGTATTTATTTGAGCCTGCCATGCTGAAAGAAAAGAGCAGGAGCTTTCCACTACCCCGCTTAGGAGACGCCCAGTTTTATTGATCTGGTGAACAAAGCAGAATGTGTTCCCTCTCTCCCAGAGGCTGCTTTGCCCAGGCCTCTGCCCCGGGGGAGCAGCAGGCAGCCCTTACCTGGGGGGGATCTGTGGTGGCAGTGTGCCGCTGGCGGGGGCACTGGCACCCAGGTCATCCACGGGGGACGTGCAGACCGGCTTGCTGGAGGCGAACTCCAGGGCATACTGCAGGACATCTACCAAGGGGAATCGTTTAGGACCAGAACCATAGCTTAAATATCTGTTAACCACAAAATGTATTAATGCCATGACTCACAGATACAAAAAAAAAAAAAAAAAAAAAAAAAAAGGAGAAAAAAAAATTTAAATTATATTCTTTTCTGGTTGACTGTAATTAATTAAAGCAAACCTTTTCTAGCATGTTTCATGAACCAGAATTACAACACTTAAATGCATCTTCCAAAGAAAGGGCAAAAGAAAGGAAATCTCAAGTAAATAACTATACACATGTATAATTGCAAAGAGTTTTTCTATGTAGCCCATAATACTATTTGCATTTACACAGTTATCTATAGTACCGTTCTAATCTCTGTTGTAAAACTGTGAGGTACTCTTTGAGTCTCTTGATTTCATCTCGTTTTATTCTTGTTATTTCTCTGTTTTTGTGCATATACCTGTAAAACATGAAATTTAGAAAGAAGTGTCAGCCTACAGTATCTCAACACTGAAACCAAGGTCTGTCCCCATCAGCCATAATGCTCAGCATTAATAAAAACTCACACCCTCTAGAACCTACCACACACTCAGCACTAAAACAGAAATAAGAAAATAAGCCTTCCCTTCCACAACTTTCAGAAGATGCTTTTTCCCCAGAGTCAAAAGCTCCATTCACACCATGGATGACAAACATCTATTAGAAAGCTACTGTTAAAGAGATTCTAAATTAAGTGGTTTAAGTAGCAACCACATAACAATACTCGTTTCATATTTAGGTTCACAAATAACATTCAACAGCTAACTGAAAGTCATTCTGGTATTTCTGCCCCACAGAGAAATGCTATGCACGGATACTGAGAATTGACTACATGTTTTAACAGTATCCGGAACACCACAAAATATCCAACTTGTCACCCTCTTTCCCAAATGAACCCATTAAAAGTGTGATTTTTCAGAGTATTTTCCCTATGTACACAAGTACCTAGCAATAAATGGAACAGAAGGAGGTTTTTGACACAACGCAGCAGTCTGCCTTAAATTGTTATCTATGTTTATTTTCTGAAACAGATGAAACCCATGAAAATTCTAACTTGTATAAATAGAACATAAATTTACTGTGATTTAAAAGAGCATAAGACTCATCATCAATTTTAACAAACTCACAAGATTTTTTTTTTATATTCACACTAGGATTTTGTTGATAATATTATACTGTACCTGTCTAGATACAAAATTGGAGGAAATTCTAATTTGTTGTGTATCTTCTCTGGTCTCCCCAAAGCCTGATTAAACTCAAATCTTGATAGCTCAAAAGTTAAGACAGGAGGAAGTTCCGTGAACCAGTGCTGGATAAAAAACAGAAACCGTCAAAATTAATACCTTGCAATAGCAGAAATTCAGTAATAACGGTACAATACCTGCCAGACCAACACAACTGTAAGAGAAACTGGTTTTAGAGGGTGGGTCAGCATAAGTTTTCCAAAGCTCCCATCTTCTCCCCTCACTGCAAACACAGCCCATTTGCTGCCCATGCTGCATCAGAGCTTTGCTATCTGTGTTCAGGCAGAGGAGGCAGAAAGGCTTCTTCCACTCACATTTGTCTCGCTCGTATGAAAATCAGCTCATGTTTGAACCTACCTTCCTTGCCAACTACCCTGCTCTCTTGTAACACCACAATGACACTGAAAGGGCTGTTCACACTGTTAGCAAGTGCTCTTCCTGCTATAGTTCTCTCAGACTCAACTTCCTGATCCTCTCATTCACCTGATGCCATTCTAAAGTTTCCAATGACCCCCTCTGAAGCAGGATCACTGAGTGTTTGACATTTCCTCCATACTAACAGCTTAACATTTTTACTCATGTCTCTAATCACTGCTATCATCATCTTATCCCATTTATCTTTGGCTGTTCAGTAGAGGTCTATCCATAGTCCTCATTTCTTCTTTTACATACATTGTTTCTCAATTACAATGCAAATCCAGCTCCAGTTCCAGCACTGGAGATGTTTTTTCCTCTCCATTCTCAAACGTAACAACCACATTTAATCAGTTTTGGGTGTCTAAGCACCACCTGAAGTTCCTCTGATTGCTGCAGACACCATTGCCACACATTTGTCATCAATGCCATAGCCCAGATGTGGCATTTGTGTGGGTTCACTTCAAGTTCTCCTATCCAGCCAAATGTCTTGAATAGTTTTTTCATACAATACCTGGCAAACAGCCTTTTCTTCCTGTGCTCATGGCTAAAATTCTCTTGAAGCTGGATTTAAGTTCCTCTGGACAGGGAATGCCTGCTTTTTCTGTTCCTACTTTAGCTCACTTGCTGACACGCTGCTCCGTTACTAAGGCCTTTAGGCATCATGATAACAATAGTAAAAATAATAGTAATACTAATAGTGAACAAGCTAAATACCCCATTAGAGGCAATGGTGGGAATAAGGAAAAAATTAGAATGTTACATTGAGGATCTTTCAACACATGCGACCACCACATTAATATAATTCTCTTTAAGCTTTGGTATCTGTCAGCTCAGAGGAAAGTTACTTGAAGTCTTTGTTCAGTTGAGAGACAGACCATGTTAAAGCTACAAGAAATTCAGAGTTCTTTAGTACTTCCAAACCTTCCAATGCACTGTAACATCTTTCAGGCATTGTATTTATACCTAAGTACCAAAAGAAGCAATATCGCTATGGATTATTTCAGGAAAACATAACCAATTTACTTGGCCCTGGTAATAATGCAGCAATGTTTTTCTAGAATAGGACTTAGTATATTACTTTTCTTGGTTTTCCACTATTGTCGATCTGTCATATTTCACTTCTATTTCCACATGCTAAGAAGCCAAGCTGACAATTTCACAGAACTAAAAGCTTAACAGTACAGACCTGTACATCACTATCCTGCTGTCTCCCAGTTTCCCAACATTACAAGTTAAAAAAGCCTCAAAACCAAAACAAAAAAACGCACAGCATCCAAGTCTGACACTTCTAGTCAAGCATTTATAACAGAACTGACATTTTATGCATGAATACACACAGGTTTTAACTGCAAGACAACCTTTAGCTCATAAGACGAACAATTGTGCTCTTGGTAGTAAGTAGGTATGTACAAGGTTTAACCTTGCATGAAGAAACTAAACTTGGGATTCTACCAAGAAATTTATGAGATTTTGTTTTCTTCAAATTATATTTCAGGAAACATGCTCATTGCAAAAGGGATGCTATAAAACATTTATTGTAAAACACAAAATTGGCACCAGAACTTCTGACTGGAGAATGATTTCAGCGTGCGTCACTAGGCTTCACAATTAAACCCTGTGTGTGCTTTGATATGATTAAAGGAAGCAAAATTTCATTACTGCAAAAGATTGACATCAAGGAAGAAATTATACCTGAACTTTTTACCTAAGCACAAGAAAAACTCCTAAGATTTCACATCTTTAAAATAACTGTGATGAAACTGAACAGCTGTGTAAAGAGAAAGTAGCTCAGCCTTTACAGGCAATAGGGATTCCCCTATTTCCATATCAGTGACCCCCAGGTTATCAGACAGAGCTCTGCCGGAGAAAAATGCTGGGCACATACACAAATGCCAGCAGTACGAGGGGACATTTCAGAGCACTCCCTCTCAGTTCTATAAACACCACCTGCCTCCTCCCCTAAGCTGTGACTTCTGCAAAGAAACTTCATTCATCACCTTGTCCCAGCACCCCACCCTGTGCACGCACTGCTCAGGGGGGGCTCCCTCTGAATCCCTGCACCCATGCTGCCAGCATGCTCTGCTATCCAGCAGCCTTCTGCTCCAGCACGAACTCTCCTGGGAGGAACAGCAGCCCGTGGAGCAGGCATTGTCTGTCATGAACCAAGAGGAGGATGCTGGGGAATGGCAGCAAAAAGGGGAGAGGGGAGGACGGCAAAGGTGCCATCGTAGCTGGACGTGGCATGAAGATCAAATATCAGCAATAGGTGGGAACCAGCCTGTGTCAAATCATCACTGCAAGCACCTCACAGTGCCAGCTTTTAATAAGCATCAACTTCCTATTGGATGAAAAACACAAAAAGATGATACTCTGGACACCCCCAAAAGAAATACAGGCTCCTCAAATTAGCAATCTAATTATGCCAGAAAGCAGAATCTACACAGCAGATGCCATGAACCATAAAACCCAGACATGAAACCCAAGGAAAAAGAAAGGGCACTACAACAACATCCCAAGAGAACTCCACAGGAGCACTTAACTCACCTCCTGACCAGACTTCGCAGAGTTTTCTGAATGGAGAGATTCAATTTCCCCTTCAATCATTGCAGCTTCTAGGCACTCATGCAGATCTTTAAAGCCATTAACCTGTAGTGGATACTGGCCAAACATTTCGGTGTTTTCAAATTTTTTACCTGCCCATGAAAAATTAAACAGGTACTGTTTTAAAAATAAACATTTACCTTGGAAAAAACCCTATCAATCCTAGGTCAGTTGACCTGTCTACTGAACAATACCACATTTTCTTATTGAACACTTTCATTATATGTACAAAGACAATTTATTCAAAAATGTTGCTCACACAGTATTGAAAATTACTGTATTTTCTTCTGCAGACCATCTTTTATATTGTTTTAGTATCTGCTGGTAATAAACAAAACTCAAAATGACTTGACACCAAATTTATGGGAAGTTTTACACATATAAATCAGAGTCCTCCTCCTGCAAATAGGAGCTTAATAATAAAAATATATATTGTATCAGCAAAGTCAGTGGAATTTCTGGTATGAAAGAGCCCTTTGTATAAGTACATTTTGCAAAAATAAACCACAAAAGAGAACATTCATGATTTCTGTCCTGATAATGAGATTATAATTTGGTAACAGTGTATAAAAATGTAAGTGCAAACATAAGGAGAAATACGGGGAACAAGTGATTTCAACATAGAATTTCAATTTATTTTAACCAAAAGTCAGTAACAGCTAATTTGTTTTAACCTAAAGTCAGTAACACCTGCTAGTTTCTTTTCATTTGTTCGATATTTACACATCTCCTCTGTTAAAATGAGAATGCAAGGGATGAAAGTAGCTAAATGTAAAGGAGCAAGAATGCTAGCTAGTAGCAAGAAATCTGCAGAATGATTCTGAAATCTGACAACTCTTTAAAAAGACATTCAAGGTCATGGAACAACCTGGAAGCCACTAAAAGAGTATACCTGCTTCATTCAAATGCAAAAATCATTCATTTGGATGGGGGGCAGAACCACCAACATTAAAATGACTCAAAAATACTTTCATGGGCTCTCGGAAATAGAGAACAGTACAGTTCTCAGATCTACTAATTACATACAGATAAGACAAAGGGAAGCTTGTTGTACAGTCTCTTCCTCCTCAGCACTCTCTCCTACACTGCCCTTGAGCAGGGTTCCACTGACCTTTTCCAACAAAATTGGAAACTTTTAGGAGGGTGAGGTTGCCGTATGAGAAATTGTGCAGAAGGAAATGCAATAACTGAAATTTTAAATTGCATTAAATGAATCAGAGATAACACGAGATAACAGTGCAATGTAATACAGTATCTTGCCGTCTGTACACTGTTTAGTAAGCAGTAACAGTGCCCTGATAATTTCTTCCAAGCATTTCCCCTCAGCATTTCACCCCAACTTCTGTTTTCATAACCTCCAGGAGCTGAGTGTATGTTCTCAGTGCAGCAGTCTTTCTGGATCCCTGCAGCTCACTACATTTCTCTTCAGTCTGGTACTTGACAAACCATTTGTCACAGACAAATGTATCTATGTGTGTTCTCCACATCTGCTTCTGCAGAAGTAGCTAAAATCCTACAACTGCATTGGTCACCTGTGTGTTTGACAAGCACTGAACAGACACGACCCCAGAAGTCCAAGTAAATTCTCATGCATACCTTCAAGTACACCTACTGCTAGAAATCGTCCATAGAACAACTCCACCATTGGGTTCTTTGGTTTCTCTCCATCCCTAAAAAACAGGAAGTGTGTTAGTGCAAAAAAAAAAATCCAGCTCAAAGCTATGACCTTTGATTTATAATACTTTGAGCAGGCTATTCTGAATTCATTCTAGAAATGCTGCCCATTTTACTGTTAATTTATTTTCGTACTTTCCCCTAATGACAGTAACAGTGATTCAGACATTTGGAACGAAAAATATATTCTGAAAATTAAGTGCTTCATTCTAGGAAAATCTATGTAAAACAGACTCAATTCATGAGTGGGTAAATTATACAAAACCCTTGTAAAAACTATTTCCCACAACATTCTAGAAAAAATTATGTACTCAAAAGACAGTTCGTAGATGCTCACTTAAACGATGAGTATTTACTTCTGAGATGAGAAAGAGGAGCAAGGTTTTGAAGTATTTCAACTACAGGATCGAAAAGCAAAATTGCATTCAAATTTAAAAAAGCCGAATTGATGTACAAAACATCTCTACTCTTTACATACTTTGGACTTCATTGAGCTAGATTTCTAAAATGAAATAAGAGAGTGAAAAAAAGACAGCACATGTGAAATACCAAATGTATTGATATGTACGGAAAAAACCCACACTTAAACTAAAACAAGGTACAGAATCAGATTTTTTTTCAGCCAGAGAAGTGGATTTTTGGTAATCTATTTTGCGTTTCTCTCACCCAAATATTCAACATGCAGAGCTAGAAAAAAAAAAATCTTACCTCTCTTCTTCAGCTTTAATTTGGAAGGCATCTTCTAGCCAATCTAACAATTTGTGTGTAAATTCACTGACATCTTGCTATTAAAAAATACAAAATGATCAGTTCACATGTGCAACAGAACACAACGCAGTGTCACCTTACAAGATCAGTTTAGCAGAATTCCCTTCCCCTCCACCAGTGTTCCAAAATCACACTATGTCTAAGACTATGCCATGATTGTTTTTTTAAGAGTGGCTCTGGTGTTCCTCAGCAGTGACACTGTCCTGTGACCCTTTCTACTTGGGCTCAGCTTTCACACCATGCTAGCCCAAAGGCATCTCACGAATCCCATTGTTCAAACCCTTTGGTATCTAACAAGTGGTGACTAATATTACTTTCATCAAGCTCAAAATTCAGTGTGCTGTTGTAATTAAACACCTCAGCCACATAACCTCATGCGGGAAAACAAAGCATCTGAAGAAACAAAGTGTTTCTCAAAAAAAAGCAGAATATGTGCATTATGATTTGGGTAATAATCCTGAATATGAATATTTAGATCCTCCAAACCACTATCTAAACAGGCAGTAAAATAGGATTGTACCAGCTCTGGATGTACTGTTAGATCAGAGGAGTATTTCTCTTTCAAAAAACCCCAGACTTAGAAGCTAAACTAAATCCTAAATCAAGAATGTTGAACTATTAGCTCATTTCTAGAATAACAGGATGTGCATTGAATAAAATATTCCTGTTGTCTGGAATTTTTTTTTAAATCTTTTTAATAAAAGTAACTAGAAATCACATAGTATTATAGGAAGAGTTCAAAGACTGATAATTGGAAGTTGCTTTTCTGTGGACATTTTGAAATTCTGTTGTCCACTGTAAGTATTTCCTGTTACAATATGACCATATGAAAACATGCATAAACTTGGTTGAAAAATACACAGAAATTACCTGTTGGGAATCATTTGATTTAAAAGCATCTTTAAGGATTTCAACTGCTCTTGATGGATCAACGTATTTTCTCTTTGAACCAACTAGAAGTGCAAACAGATACCTCAATTCACGCATAAAAGGCAGATTCCTATGTTCCTGTATGTGAAAAATAAAAATATTTAACAAAGTGATAACATAAATCTACTGTACAAAGCATAACCCAATAAACTAAGTGCATAACATCATAATAATATATCAGATTACTTGTACTACTATCAAGGTAGTGCTGCATGCTTTTTAGCTGGCAGTTTTACAAAACAACACAGTTCTCTGGGAAGAAAATTACATTTCAGAAATGAAAAGCTCCCTGAAATCATATCTAGATGATGCTGTTTGTCTTGAAATGGGCCTGAATTGACAACTGAATTGAGAAGTAGAGTTGCATTTAGGACAGAAATGTTTCTCTCAAGACTTACAAAGCCTTAAGTAATACACTGCAACAATATGCATTGTTTTACTGAAATTAGTATCTCTCTATACCCCTAGCAGAATTTCTTGTGAGCTTACACACTATTCAGTACCTTTTTCAAGCTTATTTTTTACTGAAGACTAAATTTCTAAGGTCTACATTAACCTTTATTATTTCTCTTGACAGAAGTCAAATAGCCTGCTCTCCTTTCTATCTATTTTTGAAGTACAGTTCACATGACTATGACATTCTTTTTCTGGTTTCCAGAAGAGAAGAAATAATTTCTGCTTGTGTAGTGAAAAACAAATAAACTGAAACACAAATACCGTAGATTAAATCACAGTTTATCAATGCCGTGGAGATTGGATTTCACTCACACTCCTGAATAGACAGTTGGCAAATACTTGTGAAATTAAACCCCATGTGATATCTACTTGTATTTAGAACAAAGTATCATTCAAAGGCTGCACAGATGTCTGATGCTGGTCAAACTGGAATTACTTGATGACAAACTATTTCAGATGTTCATCAAACAGCAGACTTGTTTAGTCACTCCTGTGTCAATCCGGCAGGCATAAAGCTTTTTGTACGCAAAATCTGGTTTATTTCAGCTTTAAAAACTGCAGTGAATCCAGTGTGTTCCACATAATACCTAGAAAATATTCCTAGTTACATAAATCTCTGAATTTAACTTGCTCTTCTAGCTCACCTTGCAAAACACCTGCCAGTTATAAGCACCGTTCACAGAAAAGGCTCAAGACTTCAAGTGCCCCCCTAATTCAGTATTAAATCATCCTAATATAAGAACAAAATCAGTTTCCCATTTAGATACTTAAGCACTATACAACAACAAAAGAAGGAAACAAATGGCAGAAGTATTTTTCTTGCTATTTTCATAAAGCAATCGATTAAAATGAACGGAATTTCAAATTTTAGATACATTTTAACAAGATGCTTCAATACCAGTGATAATTCATATGCATAAATTATTAACCACAGGATAGTCTAGACTTTACCATCTTTTTGTTAAATCTGAAATACACAGGCATTTTTAGAATGCACATAGTATATTACTGCATTACCCAAATTTAGACTGCTACTTTAGCTGAGTTTTAGCCATACTTGTAGCCTTAGCGTAAACAACTGCCTACCAATGTCAGTAGATTACTCCGAACAAATATCTTCAAAGGCTATCAAAGTTCTCTAAAACTAGGAAAATCCTTACTGCTTTTTCAAAAAGCTCAATTTAATGCATTTGACATGATCCTTGACCAGAACAAACCCTAAAATCTTCAAAATAAGGTGGGCCAGTCCCCAAGATAAGGTATTGAGTTCCACAAAAGGGCATGCACATTAAAAAAGAAGAACTGATAAAGTGATCACAGCACAGCGTACAGCTCTCACCTCAAAAGCATCCTGTACATGCACCAACACCAAAAAAAAATTTTTTAAAAAATCAGTTTTGAACTAAACACTGTATGGAAATTTCATAATCTAAAGCATTCTCTATTTTATCACCTATCCTCATAAATAGCCTCATAAATAATTTCATGTGTGTTGGAAAAACTTATTATTATAAATGCTTTTAAAGCAGTCTACGTATTTAATACTTCGCAAACATTATTGCCAATCAGTTTGCCAGGAGAGTGAGATAATGATAATATTACAATAATATCAGAAAAGGTGGAAGGATGTGCTGACCTATAGCACAGTAACCCCTTTCCTCTGGTAATAAAATGTTTCCTGAAGTTATCACTGAGGCCAAATATTTAGCTGGTCTCACTGTGTCCAGCGAAAAGATCTGTTCATGGGACTGCATGAACAGTAAGAGAACTGGGGCAGCAAAGAAGCTGCAGTAACTACAGAGAACAGCATTTGTTCTACAGAAGGAAACCAAAGAAGACAAATTAATTTCAAATTAAAAAGAGTAAGATCAAATTGAAGATTTTAAATGTATGCCCAAATCCAGAAAATCAAAGCCCAATTAGCTGACACAAACAGGGTGGGGCTGTTCTTTGTTTGGGGTTTTCTTGAAGTGAAAATTTATACCAATGACTTCTGGATTAAAAAGTTTACATGCCAAATTATTCATAGCATTTGGATTCAATATATTGATGGGAAAGAACAAGCACCCTGCTCTGCAATATTCCCTGAAGTACAACCACTTGCTTTAATTCTAAATCAAGAGATTGTCATGACCGCAGCATTAAACTCTAATTCCCACCAACTGGAAGAACAACAGGATGTAAACCCAACGATTCAAAATCTGGGATTACTAAAACATGTCCTTTATTAGCAAGGAAATTTGATTCTGGAGAATGTCAGCCACATATGGTACTTAATATTAGAATAAAAATAAAAACAAAACCAAAACTAAGGCAAAAGTGTTTTAAAATAAGTAAACAGTCAGAAGTAAATTCCAGGGCTTTATTTTTTTTTTCTATTGTCAACTGGTAACTTATATTACAACATTAAATCAATTTGCCTCTAATTGCTTCACTTACAAAAAAATAGAGGCACCAAATTTGGGGTCATGCATGCTTATGTCTTCTGTCTGCCTAAATTCCAACTAGTGAAGTAATCCCTTATCCTAAGTTCTCCCCAGTCCTTTTCAGCTGTAGATAAGACCGATGAGTACACCAAGTAATAATGTTACTTTATTCTGGAATGTAAGTTAACAAAGGAGAGGACACAAACTACTGCCAGAGATTCTTTCTAGCAGGCCTGCAGAAAGCAGGTTTCTGCACAAATCCATGCACTTGCCTCGTAGCACACCATTTCACACAAATATAATATTGTCTGTCATGATCAGAATTCCTAAAATATAGCACTTAGGAACTGCTAAAGGCATTTGGCTGCAAGTGTCAATGCTTGGGCAAGATGTTTCTGAAGACAACAGCTTGTTATTAGCTACTTCATACCACTTTTTAGATGCCAGTTGTTTTATACATGAGGAAAAATGAACACAGAATCTCTGAGTACTGGAGGATATTACTAAAACAAATTATATGATGAAAACTTAAATACTGGTCAGAAAGTCAATCTAAATAAGTTTTAGGACCACTCTTTGGTAAAGCATGACTTATCTTTCTTATTTTAATAACTGCCCCATTCCCACCTTGTGTTGGGAACATTGCCCATCTTTTATTTTCACAACATCTCATGACCTAATGCAAATATGCATTCCTACCCAAAAAAAAGTGACTTCTTTCTCTTTGAATGTGGTGGGGAAAGAAGGGAGGGTAAGGGAGAAATTATCCAGTCCTGACTGAACATTCAACTTCCCTTTTATGGTACATACCCAGAGGTTTAGAAAATGGACACTGTCCTCCCTTTGTCTGTTTTCTTTTGCTTCTCTAATTACAGCTCTTACTTTTGCTAGTGAACATTCCAGACAAGCCTGAAGGGACAAACAACTACAAACAGGCTACACAACACACTTCCCTCTGTAAATCTGAAAAAAAGGGGCAACAGGCAATAATCTAATTTACTGTGAGGGTGGTGAGGCACTGGCACAGGTTGCCCAGAGAAGCTGTGGATGCTCCATCCCTGGGAGTGCTCAAGGCCAGGCTGGATGGAGCTCTGAGCAACCTGTCCATGGCAGGGGGGTTGGAACTAGTTCATCTTTAAGGTTCCTTTCAACATAAACCATTCTATGATTCTAATTTCTGGATATGCAAAAATTCATTGCTCTGTAAGTCCTTGCTAAAAATCAGGCTACCAAGTGTCTTCACATGTCATACATGCACTTCCTTTTCCCATTTCTTCCTTTCCATTTCACAGCATAGAAACTAAGGAACCCCATGCAGCTCTCCTCAAAGGGTGCCCAAGAAGGAAGAAAAACTGGTCTGTTTTGTTCCTCACTCCATGGCCATTCCCACTTGCCAGTCTGATGTCACAAAAAACCTGAGCCATGGTTCTCCCCTCCTCAATCCTATATGAGCACCACATAAAAAAGAGAAAATTTACGCTTGTAATAACCTCCTGAAAAGGTCACGAGAGACAAGCCAATAACCAAAAGCTCAATCTCAGATCGTGAATGGGGAGGAACTGGAATAAAATGCTCAGAATAAGCTCCACACACGTGAGAAAAGCTCTCTCTCTCTCTCAGCACCCTGTCCCACACTCTGCTGTGAGGCTGATGCCATTTAGCTAAGATCCACAACAGGAAGCTCAGAGAATTGTTAACCGGCACCTCTAAAACCCACTCTGATTTGAGCTAGAGAACAGTGCAAAATTCAAGTACAAGAGAGAAATGCCCTCATCAGCCACGAGGGGAAGTCAGTTTCTCATTTTACCTTTTGGTTTCGGGGCAAATCTTGAGCATTTGCAGGAGGATTGAAATTCAAAACTAGTCTTCGAAACTCCAGCAGGTTAAATAATGACTGAAAAGAAAAAATTAAGAAAACCTTTAAGCACTTTTACGAACAACACAAAACTCTTCCAAATAAGCCTTGAAGTGTTAAACATATGCAATGCTACGTTTTTTTTCAGAAGGCAGATTGTTGCTAAACATTTTCATCAGAAGACAATTATTTTTGCCAAGAGAATAGCATAATAAAAAACTCTCTCTGCACTTAAACACATAAAAGGAACAATAATTTTACATGACAGGCAAATTATATTTTACAATAAGATTTTTAAAAAATTTTGTAGATGTCAGTTTTCAAACTGACATGGAACACTGTTTAGCCATCTAAAATTCATCTTGTAGGCCCTCTGTCATCTACTCCTCAGTGCACAGAGAGCACATCTCTGCATACGCAACTTAATTCCACTTGCAATTAGTTGAACTTCTTGTATTCTGTCCTTTCCTCCCATTCCTATATGATCTGAGGGATGTACATCAGAGTAAGGAAATTGGGTTATGCATGTCTGCAGGTAAGGGACTGATAACACCCCCATTTTATGGACACTGTGACATGAAAGCAGGTGTCTACAGGCACATCCACAAAGAGCTCCACAGTGTAACACACAGCCTTGAGCCAAAAGAGTAGAACAAGGCAACACTGGGCTGCAAAAAACAAAAATTCAAAGCATTGGCTGAGAACTGGAGGCCTCAGCACTTACAGAACTGCATCACTGCTTTTCTGTACAGAATAAAGCAACATAACTAAGAATCACTTCATTACAGAAGAGCATTTTGATGAAGACAGGATAGCAGGAAAGGTCTGAAGCACCTTAAACATGCTCATCAGAGAAGAACAGGAAAGATTTGCCTTCCTATTTGTACCTTTGGGGTTTTACAATCTATAATTAACTCTCCTCCCACCCCATCACATCTCTTAGCTATTTGTTTTGGAAAGGCAGAGTTTGCCTATCCCAGCCATAGACTTTGATCCCAGAACTTGTCCTGCCCATGTATAGACGGAAGTCACAGATCACAACAGGTTAATAGGTTTTCAACCCCAAAGTGCCAAGTAAGTAAAATGCAAAGTGTGAAGAAGCTCTGCATTTATTCCAGTAATTTAGAACATATTGGTAAGAAAAAAAAGGGTGTTAAAAATTGCCATGTTCCTGACTCTCCTTGTGAAGGAGCCTGTACAGAGTCTAACCTTTTCCCATATCCCACAGCATACAGCACCCCCAAGAAAATGAAGACTACCATTGTCACACTTTCAGATTTGAAAAGTATCAAAAACTTTAGCCAAAAAACCACCTTTCTGACCTTGCTGCATCAAGGCAGACAACTGAGTGTCAAATTTTTTTTCTGTTTTGCTGTTCAAAATACATGTTCCCCTTTTATCCATCCTTGCAGAGAAGGGAGATTAAAACAGAGTCCTTTTGTTTACTTACTCAAAGCACAGAAAATGTTAATATTTAATTCAAGTGTCAGTCTAGAAGCTGATACTAATTGAAGTTATGTCTCATGATGTAACAGCATTCCACTGGTGGGCTCTTCATCAAGCAAAACATAGCAATGTTTTATGTACAAAATAAACCAGCTGCTGAAATATAATGTCCAAAGGCTGAATTCTCTCCATAACTAATCTAAGTGCCATCAAAGTGCCAAGCAGCTGAGCAGGCCAATTTCATAAAACAAATACATGAATTATGTACAGAAAACTGTACTTAAGTTTAGCATTTTTGCCCGGCACTCAATCCACAGCTTTTTCACAAAAATTCTGTTTCTTTAATTCAGAACTCTAAACGGAACACATAAATCCATGCTTTCCGACCAACCTAAACAAACCTATTTGTGCAGTCTGCTGAGAGTAATTAAGAGGATTGTCCAATTTGCTCTTTTCTTCTTCAGCCTTGTACTATTCAAAATTTCTTATGCAAGATGTTTAGTTATTAAACTTCTCTCCAGAACAGGTTACACCGTGCATGGCTGTTTTGAGATGCAGCAGAACCCTCATAGTTCATCTGCTGCCAACACCACTAATGCCAACAGGACAGTGTCATGTTGTAGCTCTCCTATACTGAGGTAAATCAACTTAAGGAAGCTTCTATCTTTATTAAAAAAAGATAATTTCCCAGTGTAAGTGTAAACAAGTGCCTGAAAGCAATTTTTCTTGGGCCCAAAGCACCTCAGTGAGGAACCTGCAGCTCTTTCTGAGTTAAGGACAAAAAAATGAGCTCACCCAAGCCCAGCAGAGACCTCCCAAGGCAAACCACCCCAGAGGCCAGAAAGGGGCGAGGCAAAACAATTTCCAGTTTGCTGAGCCACCTTCTGTCCAGGCTCCCTGCACCCAGGGTAAGTGGCCCATGAGGCAGAGTCTGCTCTTCTGCAGCCACTGAGAAATGCACCAGAGACTGTCCCTGGACCGAGTGCCACTCACTGGCCCCAGCCTAAAGCTCCAAATACATTTGCTTTGCAAACACATTGCATGGAGCAGCACCTCACCTCTTACCCACTTGGCTTCAGCTGTACAAAGGTGTCAGGAGTCCCAGTGCAAGAAAACAGGCTGGATCTAAAAGGTGGGTACTTCACACCTACTGTCCTTGATCAAATACCTTTACAACTCACCAAAGCATGCACAACTTACACACAAAAGAAAAACTCTCTAAAAGGTGAGTTTGTGTTTTGTTTGGTGTTTTTTCCCAATGTATTTAAACCATTTAAAAGCTGTCATCTGGAAGTTTGACCAAGCTAAGCTAAGTTATACCAATTCAAATTAGCATGAAGATTTTTAGAGTACTGCCTTGTATTAATTAATTAGCCCTCAATTTCATGGGGTGAACGAGATAGTAAAAGTAAATGAGAATACACAAGAACAGAAATCCAGTGTCAGTTTCAGGCATTGACATCAACAGTGCTGAATGGCAGCAAACATATTGTGGCTTTCCCCTGCTATAGGTGGTTATGATGTATTTTCAGTCATACCAGAGAGAACTAGGTAGAGTTGTAGCTTCTATACTGTAAGATACTAAAACATTCACTTTTCTGAGTAATGTTTACTTACATCGAGTCCAAACACAATTTTTGAATTTAAGTTGCCTTGGTTTCCCTTAAAACACTCTGCTTACCCTTTCTCACCCCCTTAAAGTCTACGATTATCAAACATAAGGACCCTGGCAGAATTTAGGTTGACTGAGTAAAGGATTATTTCTTAACATTCAAGAATTGCGATGCTGCAATAATGCTGCAAGAATATAAATTAGTCAGCATATTAAATCTATAAATGCCTGGCATGCAACATAGGCCATAAAAAGCCACCAGCAGAGTCCTAACTTAATAAAGTTACTGACAACAATAATACTTAGAGAGTAAGAAAATACCACTTCTGAGTCTAGATAAAAGGTGACCCAATCAAGCTGCTGCAGAAAGCTTCAGATGGGCTCTCTGATGGGTTCTTGCAAGTTCTGTAAGCACACGGCACTAAAACCAGCTGTTTCACTAACAGATTGATGAAAACACTTGGTTCTCTTTGACTACCAATTTTGAATTTGTTTCCAGCACTGAGAACAAAACCAAAAAACAAAACAAAAAGTAAAAAAATTGTCCACAAGAACTGTGCTGTTTTAGTATGGAACACCTTAAATACAAGTTTGCATGAAAACCTAAAGTTCGTAACACCCTGAACACAGATAGCTTCTCATTGAAATTGCAAAGGTTAAGCTTGGAAGGACAGAGAGAAGACAGGACAGAAGGAAGAAACCCAAAACCCAAATATATCTTATGAGGAGAGCTTGAAAAGCAATTCTTGGCAAGGAAAAAAAAAACTAAACATGCATTCCTACAGCGCTCCTAAACAAATTCTTTTAGGTACTGGCATTTAGCAAAAACATGATCTTGTATATGTTGAAAACTTATATATATATATAAGCACATCACAACACCCATTTTCCTCATTAGTCATCTGAGGCCTTTGAAGCATTTCCAATTTATTTGACATTTATTCAGATTTTAAAGCCACAAAGCAGAGACCATATCTACCTTCATTTTGTATAACAAGCAGAGAGCAATCTTAAATAGCGAATACATTATTATTGTTCTAAAAATAAAATGCAAAAATAGAGCTCTATGTCATAAAGTATATTATTTGGAATAGTTTGCCTCTGACAACATGACAAATTAGACTTATGTTCTTACTTCACTTTATAAACAATTGTGGTGGTTTATGGTGTATATATAGCCAGTTTTAGTGGGGTAGATTGGGTGTTACTAGGGTTAACATTTTATTCACGTTAATAACCCAACTCAAAGAAAAACACAGAACTATGGAATATATGGTCCTACATGCATGCATTGCCATGTTTCCTCCAATTGAATAAAGAACTTCAAATTTACTAGTTATCAATATTTGAGGAGCTGAGGTTCAAAGTAAAAGTACTCCTAAATATTGCACAAATTAGTGATTCAATATTCCTGCATGCCTCCAATTGAATATTGGTGTCCAAAGCACCATATTGCAAAAATGTGAACAACTCCACTGACAGCTGAGCCCATTTCTCACCAACTTGCAAGCCTTTTGGACTCTATATCCCTATAGCTTTAGAGAATTAGGATTTGTCAGCCTGGAGAAGAGAAAGCTTCAGGGTGACCTAACTGTGGCCTTCCAATACCTGAAGGGGGCCTACAGAAAAGATGGAGAGAGACAAACCTGGAGTGACAGGACAAGTGAGAATGGATTCACACTCACAGACTAGGTTTGGATTAGATATTAGGAAGAAATTCTTTACTGTGAAGATGATGAGGCACTGGCACAGGTCCCATCCCTGGAAGTGTCCAAGGCCAGGTAGGATGGGGCTCTGAGTAACCTGGTCAAGTGGAAGGTGTCCCTGCCCATGGCAGAGGGTTGGAAATAGATAATCTTTAAGATCCCCTCCAACCCAGGACATTCTATGATTCTAATCTGAGAGAATCACTTCTCTCTCCTCTTTAAGACTTTCCACACTTTTTCTATTTATTGAACTATTTTTTCCTTTTTGGTTCATATTCTTGAACCTACTTTCTCACAACCAAGTCCATGAAGTGGCTGCTTGTTGCTACTGCACCGGTTGCTCTGCTTGGCACAATGCTCCTGTCCATCCTGCCCCTTGTTGTAACTTACTCTGAGGCTGTCTCCCACTCCACCTGTTTGTGTCTTATTCCTATTAAGTGGTAAATCCTAATTCCAGAATAGAGACTAATGACAGGCATTAAGAAAATTAGGAAGTCACCCAAAACATAGTTTTGTGCTTCTTTATATGCACTGAGGATTTGGCACGGTCCAAAGCTTCTCTCACATTCTTTAGAAAACTTCATGTAAGGAAGACAGAAGGGAAATGAGGAAATCAACTTCAAAGCTGGGACACGAGCAGGTTCCTGTTCAAGCTTCAATGTGAAAGTAAAGGAAGAGGAGTTTTCTTTCTCTTCCCCTCTGAAACAAAAACTCCTACAGACAGACATGACACTGCCTGATGACTGAACTTCAGTACAAGCACCCCACGTGTACAGTGGTAGAAATCAGGAAAACATTTAGCAATTTCAGAATCACACAGAGATTCATTCCCAGGTCTCAAATGCTTTGGAAAGTACCTCTAAAAGGATATTTTTATTTATAAACAGACAACCAATTAGCATTTCAAACTGCTAAAAAACCTCAGTATAAAATGTAGTTTTAAGCCATCATGTCTTACATTTCCAAAAAGGCTGAGGTGCAACGTGGAAGAAGATGGAAAACAGCTTGCATATTGTTTGAGCTAGAAAGTCAAACTAAGACCTCTAGCAGGCTTGGGTTAAGTCAACATTTTAAACAAACAGCTCACCATGGCATTACCAGCCTGCATTTAGAGAACATTTACTTGTTTATAGCAACAAACTCAGAACATTTCTGCAATTCAGAAGACAGCTAAGTATGATATGTGTCCAGAAGAATTCACTTTATGCTTGTGTCTTGGCACATACTAAAAAATGCCATTCAACCACTCCTCTATTACATGGTCAAAGCAAGAAAAAAAGTCTGTTGGGACATAAAATAACAGCCAACATTTCCTTACATGGTTACAGTTTTCAACTTCTTGCCTAAATGAAGTAAGTGATGCAAATTTAAATAACGCACCTGAACAACGTATCCTGTATCCTTTAATTAAATGAGCAACTATTTATGAGTCAAAGTGAAAGCCATGATCCATTAAAGCTTTCCATATCTTCAGAACAGATTTTGCAGTATTACATCTCACTGAATATAAGGTAAGAGTCTGAAATATTACACAAGCAACCTGAGGGAACCAGAGACCACAGAAGCACAAAAGCAGGAAAAGGAATATCCTGTTAGCAAATATCATAGGATGACTGAATTTGGAATTGACAAGTTCACTTTACAGGGAAACAGAGCAAGTGACAGAGGAATGGGAAGCAAGAAACTAGATTTCCAACATCTTTATTCCTCTGCCCCTAAAACTCTACAGAACAGTTTATATCCTATATCCCCCAGCAACCCCTGCCCCAGGCTGTTCCACAGTGAAAACTGTGGAATGAAGATATTCCATCAATGACCATTTTAACTCAAATGGGGATTAAGCACTGAATGTTCTTCAGCCTACAATCTTGCACTGCATGCCCAGGGAAGCAAGGGACTAATGTACAATGTATATATGTGCACATTTCATTATATAATCCTAGGCTTTTTGGTATTAATGCACAACCGCATCATCCATCACAATCCTCTCCATTCATCATGAAAAAAAAGAAACATAAAATACTGTAGAAATTAGATATTTGTGGTAGGCTGCTTTAAAGAAGAATAATATTGGTAAGAACAGCAGCTGAGCCATCAACCGGAAAGAAAATACTCGCTTGATTCTCACCCATCAAGCTGGTTCACTTCTTCCCAGAACTAAGAGCCTAGGATCAAAGGAGATCCTAACCCCACATATATTGACATCAGGATAACAAGAAGAAGGCTGCTCCCAAAAAAAATGCAACAGAGTAAGATGCCAGAAGCAGTGTTAGGGACCCTGAAAATAAAAGTTAAAGAGCACCCTTGGAGACTTATGCTTGTTAACTTTGTTCAGCAAGCTATGCACTTTTGGGGAAGAAAGAGAAAATCTCATTTTTGAGACTAATCAGACTCTGACAGACTTACAAAGAAAAGAGTGTGGGGATGCCAAGCCCCAGCTGTCCTGTTACGATACCTCATGTGGTAAAGAGAGGGGCTGCAATCTGGCACTCTGGAAGTCATGAGGGAAAGAGTGCACATGGTACATGAGGAAGGGGAAACAGGAGGAAGGGGAAACAGGAGGAAGGGGAAACAGGAGGAAGGGGAAACAGGAGGAAGGGGAAACAGGAGGAAGGGGAAACAGGAGGAAGGGGAAACAGGAGGAAGGGGAAACAGGAGGAAGGGGAAACAGGAGGAAGGGGAAACAGGAGGAAGGGGAAACAGGAGGAAGGGGAAACAGGAGGAAGGGGAAACAGGAGGAAGGGGAAACAGGAGGAAGGGGAAACAGGAGGAAGGGGAAACAGGAGGAAGGGGAAATAGTTTTCACTGATTCCTTACACACTTTCATCCTCCCACAGAAATCTGCCTTGGCACACCGAGTCAGTGACATTCACTAAATGACACTGGCATCTCCCATGGCACCTCTGCCACAGGGCAGGTCCTGCCAGGACATAACTTCTTGCACATGACCAGAAGCCTACTTGGGACTCCAGAAGTTAAAGTTAGTGTGGTGCAATGTCTTACAGCAAAACATCTGGGGGAGAGCTTGCACAGGCAGCAAGCCTAAGACATGATTCCAACAACATGTCCACGTCCTGTGAATTACTTGCCTTCTACATCCCATGTCCTGCAAACTCTTAACTTTTGCTCAGCATGGCACAAAGGAGCTGCTCTATAGGCTCCATAAATGTATCATTTCTAAGCGGCTATAAACTCTTGTAGCCAAGAAAAACTGTGACGTTACCTTTTCACAAGGGAGCCACTAAAATCTACTGCAGAAAAGTAAAAACATACAGTGGTATATTTCTGTTTTGTTTCTTTAAAGAACTTGATATCTTAAGTTTTATTTCAAGAGCAGACATATGTAGTTACAATAATGAGAATTTTAAAAAATTAATAAAGAAAAAACAACACTCAACCAACCTAGAAATATTCTAAAGCCTCAAGATGTATGGGTCCTTTTATAAATGTTAATCTAACTAAACAGTAGCAAAAGCATGCATGGGTGAACTCCTGTCCCAAATTTAGGTTTGTTACTGGTTCAAGAAGATGTAGAACAATCATTGACGAACTTGATTAATTTCTTGGCAGGTGAGGAAGAAATGAACATGGTTTAATATAGTTTTGTTTCAACATATTCTCTTGGGGATTCAGTTTTAAATTCAAGTTATTATCAAGTCAGAAGTCCTCAACAGCAGGGCAGATTTTTAGAAGTCACACTGTCGGGAAAAATATTACTGTTCATTCTAATGCCACTGAACGTAACTGTTGAAAGCAAAACTTTGTTTTGGAGCTCTCTGAAGAGAGACTCCCCCCTTTCCCTGCAGAAGAGGATGACTTCCACATGGGCCTGTTTCTCTAAGGCACAAATAAATACAGCTTAAAGGCAGCATTTCCAGCAATGTGTGAATCTTGTTAAGAGTTTGCTGTCACTCACTGCAAATTTCTCTTGAGGAATTTCATGCTCTTAATGCAAATACAACAAACCATTTATGATTGCATTTCACATAGTCAGTTAAATGGTGCCTATAAAAATACACATTGCAAAAGGAAAGCATTAAAATGTCAAAATCTCTTTTTTTTCCCTTAACAAGCACGCCTTAAATAGAAGGAAGATTTTTCTTTCTTTGCAATTTAGTTTTAGATTCTATTACACAATATATCACTGTGATTGGCAGTAGTTAACATTTAGATATTGTTGACCTAGGTGATGTGTCAGGTTACAAAAGCCTCCCAAAGAAAGCAAGAAAATACTTCTACATAGTCAATGCAACCCAAGTAGTCAATCTACTCTGTGGATAAATAAATACAGTATTAGCTAATGTTCTAAATTAACATGCATTGAATTTCCTAGGATGGTTGCTTGAAACATAAATCTTCCTAGCTGACAGATAATATTAATAACATAAATTTTCAACCAACTGAAGTTATAAATCTTTCAATGGTTTGCTTGAATTACATTCCATAGACCTAACTCCAGAAGTTTCACTGTCTTTTAGGATCAAGCCATTATAATTCCAGACACCATACACTTTCACATAGTGTGGCTGGTGACCATAAGAACTAGCTAGGTCTCTTTCTAATCTGTTTTCAAGGTATAAAGTTGCACACTGGGTATAAATAACATGAGATCATAGGTCTAGCATAGGGTTTTACATTCTCTGGCCTCTGCTCTTATCTCTGTGGTTAATGAATTAGAAAGTTTCCATGAAAACGTTTATTTAAAGATTTGCAGTTTCCTATATATAAAAGTCTTTTCCAGAAATGCACATGCACATAAAATCAGTCATCTTTACATTTGGGATTACTAGGAATGTAGAATCTGATTACACAACAGAGAAGGTAAAACACCAAGTCACATTGGCTCCATAAAGATCTTTACGGAAATAAAATGTCTGCATCTGTTACCAGAAAGACAGTGTTTCTGCTATTGCAAAGAGTTATGCATGTGATGGAATAGGGAAAGGAGGAGGGATGAAAAAGGGAAACATCAAAAGATTTCTAGGAACACAGAAAATTCAAATACCTGTTAGATTACTAAATGCTGAATGAAGAGAGGCCTAAGAACATAACTTCAGTGGGAAGGGGGGTCATATAGAAAGTAAATCTTTCCATTTCATTACCTTCAGCATTACCTACACACAACCTGCAGGTAAGTAAATCCTTCCCATTAAAAAGAAGAACACCAAACCAATGAACAAAATGACCCACCACAAACAAACCAAAAACCTCCAAGTCAAGCAAAACATGGATAACAGTAATCCAATTTATGCAGTCTACTGGGATTTCAGGTTAATTTCTCAAGAAGTCATTCAACAAAAGCTTTTAACTAAGCACCAAAGAGGTGAGATGGGAAGTCCAGGCACAAACAAATAGGCAATCAAAAGTTAAGAGAGGAGTAAGAGACAACCATCTGCTCCAGCCTGAAGAGAGGTTACTGCAAATTCATAAACGCTGCACCGGTAAGTAGAATTCAGAAGTGATCTAAAAAGGACAGCAAGTTTTGACCATGTTTGCTCAGTAAAGAGATATGCAGTGTAGTAAAAACAAGAGTTGGCAAGGATGAACTGACAGAAACATCATATGAGACTGAGTATCTGTGTAACAAGAAAGCTAAATTCAAAACTGCTATGCGTACAGTGAGGTACATGGTGGAAAGCAACTCTGGAATTTATAGAAAATGATGGGCACCAAACTAACTAGCATTATTCAAAACTTTGAATTTATGGCAGATGGTTCCATGCACATATCAGATCAACACATGAAGTATAATCATAGTTAAAAGCAGAATAAAACTATTAAGAAAGGAAGATAGAATGAAACAGAAAACTTTAGTATAGAATAACAGCATAATTCAGCTCAGAAGATACTGATGGAAGTCTCATGTCAAGCCTCCAACTTGATCTCACAGGAGGTCACCTGTGAAATAAGACCAGGCTACTTAGGGCTTTTTTTCAGACCCACTGTTTGACAGACGCTGCACAACCTCTCTGGGCAATCCCCACTGCCTGCCTGTCCCCATGGGAAAAAATGCTTCTTATATCCAGGCTTCATCTTCCTTACCTCAGTGACTCCTATTGCCTCTCATCCTCCCAATATGCACTGCTCTAAAAAGCCTGGCTCCAGTTAATCAAACTTCTTTTATTCTCCATGACTTTCCAAAAATGAGAGAGAGTTGCCTTGCTAAGACTTTTTCCCACTAAATCAGCAGCTCTAATCAGCAGCGGAACACAGCTCAGTGGGTCCTATGGACTTGTACGGTTCAAGTGCCCCCAAATACTGACTCAAATCCTTAACCCTTGTTCAGAGTTCCCTCAGCTATGTACAATGGCCTTGGAGATCTCACTGGTAAAGACTGAGGCAAAGCGAGGCACTGAGTATGTCACCTGCTCTATTCAGCAACAGAACCATTCTCCTCGCCCAGCCTTTTATTAGCAGTGTAACACCAAACCTTTTCTTTTTACCCTAGACAACCTTTGAGGCACCAGCTCTAGGTCAGCTTTCATTTTCTTCATACCATTCCTCCAAGCCTAGACAACATTTTCAATCTCCTCAGCAGCCCTTCCAGATGCTGCACATGGCCTGCTTGCACTGAAGCTGAGCTCCCTGAGAGCAGAATGGATCCTTCTGGCAATCAGGGAATGCTCTCAGCCTTCCTAAGCATCTCTGCCCTTCCACGCTGCCACTTACAGAATCTGAGATACCAAGTTCCAGCAGAAGACAAAGTCTGCTCTCCTGAACACTAGGTCTGGGTCCTGTTATTCCTTTCTCGTTCCCATCAGCATCTTGAACTCCACTATTTCATGGTTGCTGCAGTCAAGAGTACTCACATTACTTCATCTCCAGTTCTCCCATTTTAGGGAACAGTAGATCAGTGCATCACCCCTAGCTGGCTCATCAGTGCTCATATCAAAAAGTTGTCCCTGATGCCCTCCAGAAATTTGGTTTGCTTGTGTCCTGCTGTGTTGGACCCAGCAAGGGTCAGGATGTTTATTAAAGTTTCCCATGGGAACCACAGACTGTAATCCAGAGACTTCCTTGACTTTCAAGAATGCTGTGTGCACACCCTCACCCTGAGGCAGGTAGTCTGTAGCAGACTAATTATGGTGGCTTTACCAGCCTCTCCTCTGATCCTGATCCACAGACTCCCATCTTAAACTGTCACCTTGTCCCACACAAGTACCACACACATTTGAGCTACTCCTTCGGGAGGAAGGCAGTGCCTCTCCTTGCCATCCCCACCTGTCTCTCATGAAGAGCCTGTATCTCTCCATCATACCACCCCAAATTCATAGTCCACTCACATCTTAAGAGCTTTCTTCATTCCCTAGCTAAAATGCTACTAGAGCTAGAAAAGATCTGGAGAACAGCAACAAAGCTTATCAGAGCACAGAACAGATTCCACAGGTGGCAGGTCAACATCCAGCCTGGAACAAAGAGACCACCTAGGTGCTGAAAGAGAGTAGGACAGCAGCCCACAGAACTGTAATGGCAATCAACTTCTGTTTCGCCCACCAGGAGACAGGGAGGCTACTGGACACAGAACCTGGGAGCCAGGTTCAAAAACCCACACAAAACCAAGACAGTTCTTCATGCAATAGAGGAAGCACAACTCTGGAATTCCTACGCAAAGGACCCTATGGGTGCAAGAAGTTTGCAAGGTTCAAGGCAGACAAGTACACACAAGGGAGGTCCCCTGTGGTTTACCAACTAAATAAACTGCAAAGGATGAAAAAAACCTCTTCCAAGATAAAAGTAGTGGGAGGCTCAGAAGTGTTTTACCAGAGCAGCATCATGTGTACTGCTTGTACTCCTCTGTAAGCATCCATTTGTGGAAACTGTTGGGCAGAACATTGATCTAAATGGACTCAGCCTGAAGTACAACAGCCATCTTTCAACAGCCACTATGAAAGTAACAGTATTAGTTTATCTGAAGTGCTTCAGCCTGACAGTAATTTGTTAAAAATGGGTATTAAATATTTTATTTTCTTCCTCTCAAAACCTCAGACTATGGAAAGTTACAATACTCTGAATTTGTTTCTTGTAGACTAAAAATAAATTTCCCACTATTGTATTCCAGTTTCATCCTCAGTTTTCTGTGATTTAGGATGCTTTTCAGTAGATCTACAGATTATTTACAGAAACATACATGGATTTAGCAATCACTTATTAAAAAAAACTCCTAAAAGATGGATTCATAAAGTTTATGTACATCCATTATTGATATTAGAACATTAGCTTTCACTAGGGAAGTTGCAGTATCTGTACTCATTTCCCTACTCACCGTCTTTAAAAAAAAAGCACACACATTGATTGTATTACATAAACCAACCAAAACCAGATGCAATTGCATCCATGTCAGACCTTCCCCTTCATTCTTTTCAAGTTTCCTTCTCTATCAGTTATTCCTTTTACCCAACCCAGCTATGTATCCCCTTGTAGCCATTCTAGTAAGCACTCCATTTCCTCTACCTACCTCCATTGTCAGCCACCCCCTCTCAATCATTTGCACCCCTTTAATAGAAAAAGTCGGTTCCTCATCTGTAATCCTATTTTCCCATGTTTTTATGCATCCACAATTGTCACTGATGTCAGCATGAGCTGCACAGGCCCAGGATCTTCAGAGTCAACTTCTTGTCTTCAACAGCTTCTTAAGAAGAAACATTTTGAAGCTTCACTTAGATACGCTATCAGTACTTTCTACACTTCAATCTGACTTACGAATGGACACATTAAGAGATGTAATAAATAAGTAATGCTCAAAAACATCTCATGCAGTAGCCTAAACTTCCCAGGAAACCAGATTATTTTAAGTTATTCACTTAAAATGAGCCAACTCACCTCCCAATAGATACAACGAAGAGTGCACAGAGCTAACTGAAGAGCGCTTACCTGAATAACAGCACTAAACCAGCACGTGTTGCCAACATTCTTTAATCCTACTGGGCAGTTGTCTTGCCGCTTTCGATCATAAGGGTTTGGAGAGTCACTCCATACCTCTGGATGCGTCCTCTTTAAACTTGCTTTATTTTCTGCAATACTGGCTTCTAGAACTCTTCGGGAACAGAAGGGAGGGAAAAATGTGAGAAAAAACCAAAAACCCCAGAAAAAACAAAAAACCCCCACCACCAAGTAGTAAAATACATTCAGGTAGTAATACAGACATCATAATGACATCATTCACTTATTGTTGCTGAGCAATATATGCAATATATTATATGCAATAACATGTCTTTAAAGGTAAGATACTATTTTACTTTTAGCTATGCTACAGTAATTCCATTTTCTTTTAGAAAACGGTATCAGTGAGTGAATGAATCTCCTGTGAGAGCTCTAGATACAAGAGCCATGTCTGCAAGCCATCAATTATTTAAGAACCAGATTCAAACAGGATGGACACATTTTAGGCAGCACTAATAGTATAGCGCTTTCATCTACAAATGCTTTTATTGCTATGCGAAGCACAAAGTCACCAATCTTTCACTTACTGATAGGAAGCCAAAGCTAGCTAGGCAACTTTCAAAAATGAAAGCAGTTTTCTTAGTTTCCATTTTTGCGACTTATGCAACTGTGTTAATCACTTTACAAGGCAAGTAATTATGTTATGAGCCATGGAAAGATATCTCCCCGCAATTTTTCAAATGCCACCCAATGTATGCTTCAATGACCGCTTTCTTTGCTGGAAACTGTTTCTATGTGATTTATGCTGAATATCCATATTTCACATGACAGTAAGATCTGATGGGTGTGAAGATCTCCAACTCAAGCTTTACTCAACACATTATTTCTGTATCAGCACATATGCTTAGCCTGGTGACAAAGTACACCTTAAAAGTAAATCGGGGTAGGTATAGTCTAAACAGAAGGATGGAGATGGATGCATTGAGGTCATGTATCAGTGGCTCTAACTCATACAGCAAGAGCCTGGCATTACTGTGCACTACTGACACAGTAGTCACTGTCCCCAGCCATCTAGTCCAACTCTCAGACAAAAGGCTAAGCTGCTCTCCAACAAAAAGCACAGGATTTCACAAGCTGCATCATGAGCATCTAAGCAGCTTGAGCAGCATGAAGAGTTGCCCCCTCTCAGTTCTAGGGTCCCTAAACACCAAAGAAAGGCAGGTTTAGCTTGGTCTATAAAGGGAACTCCTAAAGGACAAAGCTTGAACATTTTAGAAAAAACATAAAAACTGACAATCCCCCCTCCCCATAATCCCTCAGTTTCCTAACTGCATCTTTATTTCAAGCCATGTTCTGGTCAAAGAAAGAAAAGGTATCTAACCAAGAACTATGAAGCAGCATATGAATTTACTGCAGATAACTGTTCTGGGGGACATAACTTGTCATTGATACTTCTTTTGAAAAAAATGCAATAAAAAAGAGGCATTCTAAATTTGAGAGACCACTGGATACAAATACCACTTTTGTATCCATCTGCCTCAGGAAGAACCCAGAACTGGTAATTTCCTAAGGATTAACCAATTTAGTTTTTTACACCACCTTGTAAACAGCACTGAAAGGACAGGCATATAATCCACTAAGACTTTCCGTTCTGATACCTCTTCAAACTGTATAGGGATGGAACCTGACTCTTCAGTAGCTGATTGTTCTAACAGTCTTTCTACTAAGAAAACCCCAAAATGTAAAGAAGCAGTCGAATTAATTTCCCTTTTCACTGATATAATCCTTCAAAAGTGTTAGATGACCTGTGTATCTCTACGTTGAGAGCAGAAGTTGGTCAATGGGGACATTAAAAATCAATTTTAAAATATCATACATAGTTCAAATAATTTCTCATGCAGGTAAGAATTGATTAAAATCTTGTTTAAACTAAATTGAAGGGACCTTTAAAACTGGCAGGAAGATTGACAGACTGGAATAAATTTAAATGATGTTGTAACAGGACGACAACACCTACTTCACACCACTTGTGTTTCAAGTAAACAATCAAACTTCCCTTTTTCTTTTCCCCCAGGCTCAAGAATATTTCAAGATTCAAGTTTAGAAAAATAAATGTTCTCAAACTGAAACAGTTCCTTGACCCCATGGGCATTACCATTCATCAGCTTAAATATCTACTAGAAGTTCTTCCTTGTATTTGGGTTTGTATTTCTTTAGCAGATAAGGGATTCACTCATCTCTAGCTCCACCTCAAATGTGTTTCCCTGCGTTAATGAAGTATTTGATTCTGAAGGCTTCATGCTATCTTTTCCTTAATTCTACTTACAACATTATCTGTCCTTGGAGAGCACAAGCAATAACTGCACATTCTATGTGCCAAATTAATTTTCAGACATAATGATAGCTGTGATGCAGTTAGATCAAAAATGAAAAGTGAAATAAAGCATAGTGAGCACAGTAAATAGGAACCTAATGATCAGCTCAAAAGCTACATAAATAAATGTATCTACCAGCATAGTGAGGATATCTCATACTAAAATGTTCACTGTCTTACATTCATAGAGTTATATTCATAGAGTCACAATTTGAGACATCACCTGCATAAAGAATCTCACATTGCTCGATAAAACAAGCATCCTTCCAGAGAGTTATTACAAGGATTCAGCAATTCTGGTGACAGAGCTGAAGCCCCACTTGGGGACAACAGCACGATCTCCAGCACACAGCCATCAGCTACGTGCAGGGTTTGGCATCCCCCCGGACTCACGGGACCTACAGCTCCCCCACCTCTGAGCGCTGGAATCTTGCTTGGAGGGAAACGCTGCGGCAAGGGTTAGTTAGTGCCAGGCTTGGCATGAGACTTGAAAGCAGCGTTTTATTTCTCTGTAACAAGCTGGGCACAGCCAAGCAGCTTTGCAGAACTGCACAGGGCTCGCCAGACAAAGCAAAAACCCTTGGGCAAGGCGAGCCCAGAGCACAAAGGTTCAGTCAAACCATTCTGAGGAAGCCCACTCAACATGCTGCAAAAAAGCCCGCTCTGTCAGGTTACTCAGCTAAAAGAGCATGGAAAGGCATTTGCACTGGGACTGTCTTACAGTTGGACATCCAGGAATATATATATCCCTGACTCTCCAACATTCCACAATCTCACCTTGGATCTAACACACACAGTGCTTAACCACAGTGCAGAATCCCCAGCAGTTTCAATGACCATGATTTAAAAAAAATGCCCAGGGGCTGTGCACATCCTTATGTATGCCCTGACAGCATGGACTCATTTTTACATGGACACTACCACAGGCACAACAGAGACCAGCTGATTTCTCCTTCCAGTAATATCTCACTGGCTTCCCTAGTGAAGCCCTATTTCCTCAGCTTCAGACTCCTTCAATCCAGGAAAAGCAATATAAACAGGAGAAACTTTGTCACAATAGGAAACACACTGATCATGCACATTTCCCTGGGAGATTTAAAGAGGAAACAGTAAAAGACTTTAAACGCGCCATGTACAAGATGTTCAGCTCGGACACTTGGACATTTCAGATGCACTCCTCTCAACACCTACACAGTAATCAAATCTGTCCTCATTAAGTAGCCTAAAGCAATTACATTCAGGAAGACAAATTCTACGTGCATTACAACATTAATTACACAAGTCAAGAAATTCCATTAATTCTCCCTTGGAAACCCTAACAAAATCTGTGCAAATTAGGTTCCAAACCACTATGAATACCTTTGAAAAAAAATATCCTCCACACCAAAAACTATTTAAATACACACATGGCCTACATTTTTAAAAATTAAATATTTCCACAGTTTAAATTTCCTTATTGATCTCCTATTCAATTTCTGCTTCTTGTTTAATCTAAAAAAATCAAAAGTAAATGGCTGTAAGCTTGACTTGTTTATAATCACAGTGTTCTACTTTTTGTTTTGAAAAGTTCTGCACAGAACCTGCACTTTCTTTTGGAATGCCAACATTCTTCTGTGGGGTGTTAACTACAAAGTGATTTTTTTTTTTTTAAATAAAACCAGTCTGAAGTTCTGTCCTTAAGGAAACTGACTGAACAGTTCGGATCAAGAATTCAAGAATACTGAACTTCATTATTTGTCCAACACCGACAATTTGCCATGAGCTCAGAGTGCTTCTTGATACGCTACTGAGTTGATCAAATGCCTCAATGCTGCCAAAACCTTCAAGATCCTCACTCTTCTCTGCCTCCACAAGCAAAGTCCCATTCCCTTCCTCGTGTCATGAAATACTATGGATCCCTCAGTGACTATTTTTGCATTGCTTTGTGAAATGAATTTGTGGAACAAATGGCCCAAAGAACACTTCAGCAAGCACAGAAAATGCCAGGCAGTGCACCAAGGGGGATATTACCTGCAAAAAGTTCTTCATGTGGCATTGCATGTGTTACTGTGTGCAATTTTGCCATTAGGTGCCAGTCTCTATTTCATAAGACCAACATTTTCTCTGCAAATAACCAAACAGATTGTCTACATGCCTTTGTACATACAAAAAAAAAGGCATACTTTGATATTTTCTGCAGCCAGAAAAATAGACACCATAATTTAAGTAAAAAGTATTTATAATAATAAATCATGGGCTAAGCAGGTAAGACCAAAGAGGGGTTTTTAGTTTCTAAAGTGAAAACCAAAGCATACAGCAAAAGTTCTAAATCTTTGAGGCTCCCAAGAATTGAGCACAGCAGAAGCAGTCAAGGCTTGGGGAAGGAAAAAGAGGGAGAAAATTTTCCATCTCCAGAAATAGGTCCATCTTTCTGAGTGCCTGCCTAACACAACTCTGTAATTACAACAATTCTGCCCTTCAAGAAGGAACATACAAGAGTTGACCTTCTGAGAAACATGGACAGAACTTCCACCATTCTCTTGTATACATGCACATACCAAGGTCTTAGGAAAAAAAAAAAAACCCTTAAAAGCTTCTTCCAGTTATTAATGAGAATATAAATCCCTCTCATCCTTCCTTTCACTCCTAAAATATGTTATCTTAAATTCATATAATAAGACAGCTTTTATCACGGGGGGGTGGGGGGGGGGAGGAAGTGTATGTTTATTCTCGCAATTAGCATATTTATTTTTCAAAAGGAAAAAGAAAATTACTGTCGATAAAATAATACAAATAAAGCAATAAAATATACATATTCTCAGAGATGGAATTTTCTAATAAGTCATTTAGCCCATCAAACACAGTGAACTGAGAAAAAGAATTATTGTGGTTAATCTCCCCCATCTAAATTATTTTTCTATAAAATTGGTCTTATACAAGGAGGCATTATTTTACCTCCTATCAAGGATCAAATCATTGCCTGTTTCCCTTAAAACAAGGCCAGCCACAAATGAAAAACTCAACATTTCTCCCAAGGCCAGTTACAGATGGAAAAAAAGAAACATCCCTCCCACACAACCCTGCAACCAGGCCTAGTTCAAGTCCCAACTATTTCATAATTATTTCAACATTACCAAAAAACATACACTGTACAAAAAGTTACCATAAAATCTGATCAAAAGTTAACTCTTATCACACCCAAATTGAGAGAGTTAAGTTTATAAAACTTTAAATCCAGAACTTCACTCAAAGCTTATAAATTTTATTTGTTAAATAAGTTAATAACATACTTCATCAGCTAAAATAGAGCAGCTGCTCTTAGTATACTCAAATAATAATATTAATACCCACTCCCTCAATCTCAGCCTTAGCGCAGAAGGAAGAAAATGTTATTGTAAAATGAACACTGAAACAAACAGGACAAATTATTTATTAGCTTCTTAACTATATTTTGACTTTGTTGCTTTTTACCTGGTACACAAGAGAAACTTCAGGGTTTAGATCCTATTTAAATATGACCACATATTCTCTATCTCCATCCACTTCCTCCATATTTAAACAAATACATCAATATGAAACATTACTATTAAATCCTAGTCCACACATAATAGACTATTTTCCAGTACAGAATATACAATACATTAAAGCAACATCCTGAAGCCAGGCATATCAGTAGCACAAGTAAAAGTAAACAAGTTATTCTTTGTTAAAAGTTTAAAAAAGCAATACAGGCCAATCTCCAACTAATTTCTGCTTTATATAAGTTGGTTGTTTACCTGCTAATGGCTTGTTCCTCATCTGTTATTCCAGTCTCCCTGAATGCCCTGTTTGATTCCTCCAAACTCAAGGCAATTGCCCTCTGAAGATCATCTTTATCATCTCCAGTGAGATCAATCACATCTGAAAAGCAAAACTATCTTTCTCAAAATTAAAAGTGAAACAGAATGAAAGGTAAGTCTTATGTAGAGGAGAGAGCCCACGTGGATTGCTGAGCACCATTCCAGTCCATCCCTCCTGTGCCCTACGCTCTTCCAACCACTAACGCTGCTAACAGCTCCCTTCTGCCTCCAAGCCAGATAAAAACCTCAGCAGCTTGCTCTTGATATGATGGGCTGTAATTCTCCTTGCTCCTAATGTTCTTAAGGTTCACAAAGCTATGGAACAAGTTTAGGAATCCATGTTTTCTGAAAACCTTCTTAAAGCAGTACACTTAAATGCATTACTTCAGCTACTGAGATCAGTTGCTTCAGGGAACACATGATGAAGAGAACCTTTCTTAAAAAGGATACATTAATTGAGCATAGTTAATTTTTCCTCCTCATGAAGGAACATGTAAAGGAGTTTTCCCAACACAGCCCCAGATTCTACAAGTATTTCTGTACCCTGGTGAGCCAAATACTTTTTCAGTTTCATAACAAGTGGGAGATTTACTTACTTAACCCAATTATTTTCTACCCTGTCTGTACATTCCTTTTCTGAACATATTTAAATACGTTTTGCCTACTGAAAGTATGGCACCTCAACATGAAGAAAACAAATCCTGAAAACAAAATGAGGATCCATATTTGGATACAAGGGGAATGCTGGATGGACTACTGACTGAAAACGGCCCTACTTCTGCCTTTTTCACCAGCTCTTGTTATCTAAAGGAGCAAACACTGACACCCCCCATAAACTTCCTTATTTCCTAAGGGCAACAACAACATCCCTGCTCCTGATTCAGGTGGGATCCCACAACACACCACAACATGAATCATATCCCTATCAGGCACAGCCAAGCTTTTAGAGCAGCTAGAGTCTACAGGAATGTCCATCAGCTGCATAAGACCTTCAGAAAAGTCAAGGTCACTGGTTATGACCACTTCAAGGGTCAAAAGTCTCATTTTCCAAGTCAGACAGACAGAAACAGAGGGAAAGTGCAAAAGAGACTTCAGCGTGCAGTATCAGAGAGACACGCACAAAGAGCATCGTCTGGTTTGAGTCTCCCTCTTCCAAGGCAAAGTTTACGCAAGGAGTTATGAAAGGGACTTGTCTCCAGCCTGGGGTTTGGCCATTAGAACCTGAAAGGCTCTGAGAGAAAGAGATACATATTTGAAACTGGCAATTGCCCACAGAGAGAGACAAGAGGCTTGTCTGCATTTCTCCTTCCACAGACCAACCAAATTACTGCAAAGAACTTGTCTGTCTATGTTCTGACTTTTCCCCTGCATGGGCTGGCTCGATGTAGAGACTGTAGCTTCCCCTATTTCCCTGGGATTTTTTTTTCTCATTCGATCAGAACAAAACACTGAACTTAGTATACAAAAATCATTGCCATAGCCATGCATGAACAGAAATCAGGATGACCTGTCCTTGCAGAAAGCTGAAAGAGTAAAGAAGTTGTAAAGAAACTTTGCTGTTAACACCAGCATCTTCAAAACCTAGTTTTAAACTCAGTCCTGTTTCCTCCAAATAATGCTTCAGTTTCTGTTTTATTTAGTGGGCCATTAAAGGGAGCACTCTTACCTGCAGAGTACAATGGGCAGTCTGCCATGATCTGGAAGTACGGAAAAACACTATCACTATAAAAACAGCACTTCCTAATTTTACTTTCGGTCTTATAAAGTCAGCTCAGATCTTCCAGCATAACAGAAGGGTACTTCAACTCAGATGCCTGAAATTCTCCTTCAGAAGTACTAAAGCAATTACAACCACCACCAGCAGACGACTCCCCCAGAGAAGTTTTGATAAATAAGCTGCCATGCTGAGAACAAAGTAATTTGGCCTAAATTACCACCTTCAGCCTTGGTCACATGCAAACCTGGCTCTGTCCTATGACGTGAGAGCAGAAGGACACTAGAAAGGTCAACAAAAATGAGAGGATCCCCTCACCACAAACACACAGTACCTATTGTGCTGTAAACCGTGGTGCTTGTGTTGTATTTTCTGCACACTCACAAGGAGCCACACACAGTACCTCATTTTCCCTGGAGCAAAGCTGTGTTCTCAAAGCAGGAATAATGGTCACAACCCAGCAGCCACACGTGCTGATGGACAAATATGGGATTGCTCTGGTCACTTCCTTACAGAGAGGAATGTTCCTTGAGCTAGTCTCTAGTCAGGTGAGAGTGATGAAATTTTTATATGACAAAAAAGAAAGTTAGATTAAGAAGTCAGCTCTTCTATATGGGGAGTATTTTCTAGAAAAGATCTTTTAATATAGTTGAAAAATATGTACTTAACAAAACCTCCCCCATCATACAAAAATCTATCTGGATCAACTCCAACTCACAGTTCCATTAAAATATTCAACTTCTTTGCACCTCCCTAGCTCCCTAATCTTTATTCATCTATACCACCACCCTATGCGTTTACTTAGCATTCATATTACCAGTAATTACAACATTTTCATATTAAAACGCAAAATCTTTTAATTCCGTTTGCTTTCCAAAAGCAGATGAGCCAGAAGAGTTTGTTTTGGCATGCAAGGGTTTTGGAGCGGACATTACAGGGTTCTCTTTAGAAATGTTCTTTTCATACATTTCTCCTGCTCTGAATGAAAAAAAGACAATACCTGCGGCCAGGTATTACCACTACATTTGAGTGGTGCAATCAATTCATGTCACAGAGGGTTTAACTAGCATAATTTATGCCAAAAAAACCTATTTCTAAATATCCGCTAATCCATGGTAACCTAGTCCATGCAAGCTTTTAGTTCATAGCAAATGTAAAATAAAAATGGTTTTGAGATTTGAGCTGATGTATTTTAGCTCATGCTTGCTGTACTTGGAGCACCTTCAAGGTCTTTTTCAGCATCTGACACAGTAACTCATTAAGCTGCAACAACTCATATATGACTTGAATCCTAAATCGTAAGATTATAAAGAAGAGATCTCAATAGAAGTCATTAAAGAAGGGCAACAGTCTGAGACTAAACTCCTCTTTCTACAATCCAAAAATATGTGTGTGTATATATATATATAAAACCTTGCCTGCACAGTGTGCATTCCTGTCAGGGGGTTACACATTATGAAAGTGTACATATAATACATGAAATTCATGCAAGTTTTTTTCTGCTTTTGTTTTAAACTACCTTCATGTTTCATAAATTCTTACATGGGGATGTTTATGTTACTAGTAGTAGAACTCCTGAAAACTGAAACTGAACAACTGAAGTTTCCCATCTGACCAACACATTTCTGTTCTGAGTGCAAGTCTGAAGAAAAAAAAGATGACTTTTACCCAAAGTATTATCAGACACACAAGTTTTCTGTGATAGGCTGAAGGATGCATTTCATAAACGTGTAAGAATGCCACTTGTCCAAATTTATAGTTACCTGACTTTAATTTACATATGCAAATTTTGTAATACTCTTCTCATTTAGCCCACAGAACACTTCAGTTCTCACTGGCTCATCCTCATAAAGGTACTTATTACTGTAATGACAAATAGTCCTAGAAAATGCAAACATTCTTTACCAGGCCATGACTAGCAAATGAAGTTTGCTTATAAAGAAGTTCTCTATGAGTGAAGAAACTGCTCATCAACACAGTCTGGCTTAGTGCATTCATGTTTATTCAACTAAAATTAACATTCATAATTGATCATCTGTTTTACTAAGAAATGTATTTTTGGTTTACAACATTATTATATAATAATGTGTACTTCTGATACATAAGATTCAGAGAGTTTAACATCGTTTGTAATTCTACAAAGCAATTTTAAGCTGTATATTGAAATTTGTGACAAATATACTACCACATATATAATAAATGCATACACTATATCTATCTATCCCCATAGAGCTTCCTTTTTTTCTAAAAACTTATTAATCTGTTTACTCAGGAAGTGTCTATCATCATTTAAACAAATGGTTCTTCCTTGGTTATTGCCTAGGTCATTAAAATAATTACTGTGTTGTTGACTTGGTACTTATATGAGGAGGAGGCAGAGAGTAGGAACTTCAAACTTAAGTAGGCTGGGAAACTCAGCATGAGGGACAGATCTACAGTAGCAATTGAACTCAGTGACAGGCACTAAACATCGACAGTGATGCAACAACTGGAATAGGGAGAGAAAAATGAAGGGGCAGCCTTGATGGGTTCAACAGAGTGGTGCCAAGTATGGAAATCCAGCAGCAAGATTCCAATTTCAACACATCAACAATATAAAGAGAAAAAAAAAAGAAACTGAGACTACATCTGATTTATTTATTACAAGCAGAGCTAAGCAAGATCTTATATACTGCCACCTATTCTGTGACGTTAAATTCATGGTGATCTCAGGCCCCTGCACGAAGATTTAAAGGAATTTAGGTGGCTGTATATGCCAATTTTGGTTAAAACTGGATGGGGGAGAGCACTCAGCACTGCAGAAGCTATTCAGCCAATACAAACTGCTGTACTGGTGCAAGAGCTTGTCAATATTAGCCACCACTATCCCACAGCTTCCTCATCTCAGCTGCATTTACAACATCCGACAATGATAACATCTTAAACTGACAACTCTGAGAGGAGGAAATCACAGCACAAAGCAACAAGTGCCATTCAACAGATGAAAAGAGGACCTCAAGGTACAAGACTCCTGACATTTTGAAGCAGGCACCTTGACATACCAAGCTGGCTAAACTCCCAGGAACCTGGATGGAGATGACACAATTAATCCCTGAAAGAGAAGGAAATGTCACGAAGACACACAGTGATGGCTGAGTTAGGTAAGGTGACAGAAGAAGCCACTGTCAAATTCTACTCACAGAAACAATAAATGAACAGCTAGAGAATGAGGACTGACTAGGACTTGTGCCAAGAAGAATCCAGGAGCTACAGCCGACTCGTGCTCAATCTGCAATTCACATCACCACAGAACTGAAGAAAATAGGAAGCATTACACTTTTGTCAGAGTACTACATGGATATTTATAGAGATTCACCTATTTTTCTTAAGAACTAAGCTGACGTCTTCATTATTGTTTCGAGTGTCACAGCTCAGAAAAAAAGCAGACTAAAGAAGGCCTAGATGAGAAGAAAAAAATGACAACAGTTATATGAAATGCTTCCAAATACTTGGAAAGAATTTAGGCTGTTTAGTTTAGATCTGAGAGAAGTCTTATGATACACTGTCTTCGAGCACACAACACTTCATCGGAGATAAAAGGAATAAAGTGTACTATAATTTCCACAAGGGACACACAAGGAGTAAAGGACTTAACCTGAAGCACCGGGGATTTAGGCAAGACACTAGGAGTCTAAAAGTAAGGACAGTGAAGCTCCAGAACAAATTACCCTATATACTTTTCAGAGTCTCTAGAATAGAACAGTAAGAAATGTTTTATGAACAGCACTTCAGAAGGATTTAGATACAGTTAAGTCTAAAGTCTACCTCACTGGAAAAGGCTGACTGAATGACTTTTGAAATGACATATGCAAAGGCTCAAACTAAGAACAGGAAGATTTAAAAAGCCAGAAGCTGTGAAGTCTACAATCCTTATATTGTTGTGTGTGGCATTTCATAGTTACACTGTACTATGCCCTTATAAAAGGCTTGAAATCTTTTGTTTTTGCAATTGCGCATTCCATAGCCAAGACTAATAATTCAGTTTTAATGAAAAATAACTGAGTTTTCAAAAGAAGGGAAGCAGAGAATCTGTCTTGACAGCTGCTCCATTGGAAGACAATACAACTTCCAAAATACATCTCTTCATTCTGCTGCTTCCTTTAACCCTGGGTTCTTCAAGTTCCTCCAATAACAAGAAGAAAATGGGTACAGTCTTAGCAATCCAACAGGGCTGTTCTGCAGCCACAGATGAAAACACACAAAATTACTTCAAATGGGAATGAAAAGGTTTCTAGAGAAATCAATAAAGTGAAGATATTTGAAAGTACTACTAAACTACTTTTGTTTTTCTTTAAGTACAATGACAAGGATTTACTCTACCAAGTGGAACACTAAAATTACCTTAGATTAAAAGATGTGCATTGCAAGCCTAATGCTTAAGCACTTTCTGCTAACAGATTGCAGGAAGGAAAAAAAAGTCAAAATATTAAAACCACCTCTGCAAAGGAATCAGATTAAGCTTTCATCACTGTTGATGTGAAAATACTATACTTGCAGGTGCTTGCAGATGCCATTTTGAACAGACAACAAGGCAAGCATCATGAGTAATACTGCAAGTGAAAGTCAATCTTTGTTTTAAAGATGGAGTAGATTTTATGCAAATCCATTAATATTTTTGCAGCTGCTGAAATCATGTATTTTGTCATGAGACAAACCGGGTTTCCTTTTACCTCCTACCATCCAGGATGCAACTCTCAAACCACTTATGACCACTGCCACTTTTGGAAGAGCCAGTGCACAATTCAGGCTAATCACTGGCTGTTACAGTACACATCAACATTTTCATCTTACCCCTTAACTAAGCAACCATGTCAAAGAAACGTAGTCAGTCAAGCTCACAGAACTGATATATCTTTATGCAAGGAATACATTCAACAGCCTTTGTAAGTGGCTGGGGGTTTTCTGTGGCATAAAAGACAGCTCTGGTATTAATGTGTGACTCTCTCATTCCCAGTTTGCATGCTTTAACTCGGTGGGACAGCAAAGCTCAGTGACTCATAACATCCTAAGTTCCAAACGCACAGAGGTGGTTATGCAGCAAGGAACAGTAAGGGTGAGTTATAATTAATTAATGTAATTATACTTATGTGGGATAATAAAGAGAGTCAAATTTGAGAGACAAGATACTGTCAGCAACTCAGCATAGCCACTGAGAACTGCTAAGAAGTGTTCTTTGGAGGAGGGAGCGCTGATGGTCGAAGGCACCACTACTGAAGGTTTTCCATCCTGTGCCCACCCTTCCATTCTCTCCTTGCAAGTTATAGCTCTTTCATACTCTCTTACATGACAGTGTTTACTAACACAGGGCCCTGAGACTTGGCCTTTTAGGTACATTGAATTTTTTAAATCAAGAATCCAAATAATTACAGGAAAGCACATTACAAGAAAACAGTGGCTTTCTTCCAGAAGCTTTCACTAGATCCCTATGGGAGCCTCAGGGGGCTCCATGATCACATTGGTTTAGGCTTTTGTTCTGCTGTAGGTGCTCAGTTCTTGCCTTGTAAGTCCTCCAATATGATGAAAAGTTGACTAAGATGCCTTTATCTCAAAATGTGGTTTCAGTCTAACTAAAACAGCAAAAGCTGGCCAAGGGCTCTCATCTTTATTGCTAGTGAGGACCTGACCAGACATTAAAGATGTTAAAAACCAAAAAATCTACTTTTCCCAAAGCAGATGGTGCTTCTTGATTACTGCCTTGTCATGCTGTATAACTGTAAGGAATCTGGGTCTGCCTTCAGCCCTCCAGAAAAGAGAAGAGAATCCTGAAATTCACCTTCGAATGTACAACTTATGACCTACTCTTCTCAGTTTGACCGTCAGCCATGGGTAATATAGGCTCTTGCACGTTTGGTTCATATCCCTTGTCACCTCATTTCTTCAGTAAGGTTGTGCAGCACAGTAAGTGACAGCAAAACGAAACACTTCTATTAATGGGATTGCTATTAAATCTAATTAAACCCAGACTCCAAGAGAATCCAGCTTACTATTCCACTGCCATAGTAGGTTGTCAGTACTAGAAACTATGACACAGTGGTGAGTTTGTTCAAAATAGTCTCCATTTCCTAAACGGCAATTTTTTTACATTGAAAATTAAACACATGGGGGAGGTTGTGTGTGTTTTCTTTCCAAAGGAGTGAAAAGAAAAAAACACACAAAAAACCCCAAGCCACCCTCCACAACGTAGTGCATGGATAATACAGCTACCTATGATGCACTAGGGACATTTTATACAGGGCTGTTACTAATACCAAGGATTTAAATGCACTTTTCAGATCTGAGATGCTGGGAATAAACTCATCTCTAATTAAAAAAAAAAAAGAAGTGAAAAAGTTCATGTCAAGGTTCTATAGACAAAAGATAATTGTACAATTGATAAGGAGATCTAACTAAACTTCTTTACATTGGAACCACCATGAACAAAAAAAAAAGGGGGGAAATTCTACTGCAGGTGACACTAAATAATTCTACTTGCTGAATAAAATCTACATAGATATACTACATATATGGCCAAAGAACATATATATAATTAGAGTATTCTCCATCTGCATTGCGAATGGTGTAAAGTAACTCTGTAGTGTGAAGAAATCAATCCCACTACAAAACTTTCTTTGACTTTTATTCCATGTTATTCCCCATACTTATTTGCAGAACATATTTAACAATTTTTTCTCCCCATAAAAATAACTATACACTTAAGCAAAGGATTATAACCTGCAAGGCTTAGAGAAATGCAGGTTGTGGGACCTCCTGTATCAACTAAATGAAACTGCTTAAAATCAGGTCTATTTAATGCTAATTTCGTATATAAAATACCTCTTTCATTACAAAATTCACACTTAATCTCCCACTTCTCCCTTTGGGACAGTCATTCCTGTCAGAAAGAAGCTACTCTTAAGCATATCAAGCTTTAGCATTTAAGACAGATAATGACAGACTCTTCTCCAATTTTGTTTTGACAGAGGAGTACCCAGGCTCGCCTTAAATTATTAACTGCATGACCCCAAAATAAATTTTGCAGTATGGGGAAAAAAAAGGAAAAGAGATGGAAAACCCAGTTATTCACCCTTTGATCAATACCACACATACATGTAAAGGCAATGCTTAAAGACAGCTCAAATAAAAAGAAAACAAAAACAAAACAAAAACACACAAAAAAAAATCCCCCACTGAAATAAGAAAAGAAAGAATATAGAATAAGATAAGAATCGGTAAGTAAGAATTATCTGCAGATTAACAGTTATGTTACAGGCCAGGTTTTATTTCCCATGCCTTTAAGCTAAACTTATGGAAAGAAAAAATACCTACTGGTGTCTGCCTGGCTGCCCACGCTGATGTATCTGTCATTCCCAGGAAGGGCTGTTTGGTAATACGTTGCCTCCTCTAGCTGGGGAACCTTGGCATTCTTTGCGGTGAGAAAAGCCACAGCCAACTCCAGATTACCATTGCTGTCCTTTAAAACCAAAAACACAAGAAGTGAGAGTCCCCTCCCCTTTTTTTAAAAGCAAAGGACATGATAAACAACTTCAAATCAATAAGCATTGCACTCTTAGGCAAAACATGGACTAGAGAAGAGTTTCCAAACTTGACATATTCTGCATATTTCAGTGTTTTAAACCAGATTAAAGATAAAACATCTTATAAAAATTTGTTTTGGTGGAGTTCCGCTTATTTCAGATTAAAAAAAATAAATAAAGGTCTTGGAGTGTAGGTCAACCTCTCAAAAAACATAACCAGTCCATTCACAGACTTCAAGAGGAGTCAGATGATTTTTTCTGAAAAATCTACATTTTCATTTTTAATGCCAGAAATCATGGCTTTTGCAATGCTGATGTGCACACGACTTATGCTAAATCTGAAACAACTATTTTTTTAAATGTACATATATGATTTAAATTACTAAATCCTCATTTACCATGTATAAATGGTTAAAAAATTCTGCTTGAGGGAGACAAAGCATTTTTTGATTTTGCATATGTATGTATGTATGTATGTGGAAACAATACAGAGAGACCTGACATTCTTTACTTGCATCAAAGAACTCTTCTGTGCTGGGAAAGAAATTACAATGGTTGAAAAAACAGTGAAATAATACCAAATTAGCAAAGGTTGGCAAGTTCAAGCAGAGTTCTTCACTCTACACAGCTGAGCAAGGACTGTGCATGATGGAAAACAACACCTTGACAAAAAAACACTACTTGATTCCTTAGGAGCTGACCAGCTGTAGTAGCACCGTATCTCAAAGCAATTCACACAAAGGCAAGTCATAACATTCCTATCTTTTCATTTTTGAACACTTGAGTAATTTTTATGTCAGTACCAAAAAAGAACAAGACTCCTTGTAAAGTGAACAAGCCATCGTTACTAGCTTTTTTTCCCCCTGAAATAAACTCAAGCTGGAAATGGAGAGGAAGGAAGGAAGGTAAGATAAGATTAAGAAGGGGTTGGATTTATGGCTTTCAGAGGTAGTTAAGGTGCATTCAGGTACATTCAGCTACAAGTCAGACAGTTATCTTACCTTCAGTGCCTGTTGTAGTACCTGGATGTCATTGATACCAGTGATCTCCCTCAGCTGATTTAAAAATGTTTGCTGGTGCTAAAACAAAAAACAGATCATCCAAATAAGATTACAGTGAAATAACAGCAAAACCAACTACTTACAAGAGTACACTCCTCCACAAACATTAAAAGCATCTCCATATGAGGTTTATGCACCACAAAGGGGTAGAACCTTCATTACACCAGTTTGTGTTAGTTTCTGCCATTTGGGCACTTTTAATTCCCAAATGTAATGATTTTGCATTTCGGTGGGTTTGCCTGGTTTCGGATTTTTATAAAGAAAAAAATGGGCAAGCTTATGCAACATGGGTTTAAGAAGCCTACACAAAGCCACAATTGGCCCTTCTAAACAAACAGAACTCCACAGCTTGGTCTTCAAAGGCAGCAGGGGAAACAGCTGACAACACTCCCACCAAAACCAACCACTTTAGCTCCTAATTATTCTCAATCCCATTATTTCCTTAACATATATAATTCCTAGTCACTCCAACCTCTAGACCAGGAAATTCATCTTTACTGATCACTGAGGTGTTTTAAGAGAAATACTATTAAAAAAACTCCAAACAAAACAGAGGTTCTCAATACTGAAACAGAACTTTAGCAATCTGTCCAAACTGCCTCCCCAGAGCAGTTGAATCCAACTCTCCCAAATCACATCAGTCAGCATCCATGACTGAGTTTAAAGTAACATTTGAAATTAGGAAAAGAACAAGAGGTCCTCGGTCTCTTAAATATTCACTCCTTAAGAATTTTGAGGCTTGGTTTTGTTTTATTTAAATAAAAATCTGGTCCCACCCCTGTTTAGAGCCAACAGATGATTCACTCTGCTCATGCTCAGCTATCACAACACAGAAGCAAAAAGCAGGCACTAAGATGGAACAATCCTTGAAGTCCTGTTAACCATAAAAAGCATCTTAGCCATTAAAACCATGAAAACACAGAGCACTGACCATTGTTCCATACTAACAAATTTAATTGTTCCTTTGGCAGATGGGAAATGGAGGAAAGATATTTGCAAGTGGTTTTTCTTTAAAATTCTTTGCCCACCACATCCTGAACTCAAAACAGTAATTTCATCTATGAAAGAGGATTTTTGTAAAGTACAGGGTTGTGTTTGCAAGACAAAAAGCGTATTTCCTATCAGGAACAAATAAACATTCTTCTGTTACTATCCAAATTCAATTTAAAATAGCAACTATAATTGTCTTGCGGCTACTTCTAAAATACTTATCTTTAAAGCGAATTATTTGGAATCAAATATTCAAATACCCTTACTCTCTCCTTATCACTGCTTTGTATAGAGGAGGAAATTAAGAGCTGCATGAATGCTGAATTCCCCAGTGTGAAATTAACCTGGCAGGCACTACTTCATGCCCTAATAAGTTGAAATAGAAGGCGTATAGTTCAGGATGTTTATGAATTACATACACAATCTTCCCTTCATTTATGATCCTAAGAGACACTGCTAACAATCCAATTTGCCTCTTTCTTTTTTCTTTTCCTTTTAAAAACCCTTCTGTTGGCACAAGAGAAGTGAAGTGATGCAGGAAAACAAACTCCCACTCTATCCCCATCCCTCACCCGCTCATTTGTTTACTCTGTGCATTTCTTAGCACTGTACAAAGCCACGATTTGTTTCCCCTATAAAGTTGCTTTCCTGCCCCTAGGTCTGGCAAGAATCAAAGAAATTAAATAGAGTATTTGGGAAAAATAATTACAACTGCATTAAAATTGGCAACAGCAATTCAAGGGCATGGCAGTAAAGTGGATTTCTTTTTTTACTTGCCACCAACATGACGGTGAACAAAACAGAAGACAGTTTCACTATAAATTATTATAACAACAAGTTATAACAGATTTCTGTATCTTCCACAATATATACAACACTTGGAAAGGCTGACTGCAATATATTCGTTGTTCACAGAGACTGGGAAAAGACAGAAGAGACAGTTTACCAACAAACAATCTCTTAGCAGTTCAAAATATTGGCTGTTAATTTATGAGCACAGCTGTGACTTATAAACTTAGACATCTGTAGTTTATATCCACAATTCAGAATTCCAGTGTAAAAGCTGTGGTTCGAGGCCCCCTTCCCGAGGACATACACATTTAACAGATCAGAACCAGGCCCAGAGACGTTCCTTTCTCATTGAGAGATGATTTCAATATCTAAGTATACTTTTCTTTAAGGCCAAGATTTTAAGGCACCCAACTCCAGAATTTCTAACTGGCAATTAAAAGAACAACATGAAGAATTCATAAGCACCCTAGTTAGAAGTGACAGGAATTAAAAGGCAAATTAACAGTTTTCCTGAATACCTTAAATGAAGCTTTGGGGTATTTGCCTGATTTAGACATTACTGTTTTTTCAGCTAAATGTGGACAAGTTGCCATTAATTTCTAATTGACTTAAATCATGCATTAGTTAAAGAATGGATACGCTCCCTCTCTAGAAGGGGTATAACTGAAATTATTTCCACCTGATCAACATGTTCTTTTAATACCTGCTAACAGACTAACAGGTCCTCAGAAACAATTGTCAAACTGCACAAGGCAGCTAAAAACCCCAACTGGTGGTCTTCTCTTCCACAAACTCACCACCTCCCCTCATCCTCTCAAAACTGAGGTAACTGCATCATCTTTTCTATGTACTGACCTTTCTTGCAACTGGATGTTTAACTTGCCATTATTCTCCTTCACTGTTATAATGACAGTATGTCACCACCCATGAAACTGTATTAACACAGGTAATTCTATTTCTTTTCATTACAAGTGACAGAACGGGCAACTACTACATTTTCCTCATTCACTGTCAGGGGATGAGATTCAATTTTCTTTCTGCTTTTCTTTTCACTTAAGATGCTTATGAAACAATTGCAACCATATTCAGAGAGCTTATATTACTTGATTACTGATGTGACTTTATTTAGTGCATCTGTACTACTCTGCAAAAATCAAAATGGGTAAATTTTGTTTGTTTTTAATAATATTCCTTTACCACAGGTTATTGTGGCATACAGAAAATTTATTTTACTATTACAATGACTGAAGCTTGGAGATAAATTTCTAATGCAACTGCTAAACAGTTAAGTCTCCTATGTATGATAAGAAATATTTAATAGAATACTACATACACGCATCTACATATGAAGCAAGCCACCCTCGTTAGTCCTGTTAATGCCCATTGTGATTACATTTACCCTAAAAGCTTTACTTTTCATGAAGCTTGGGCTAACTGGAGCTGAAGTGACTGTAGCATATAGACCCTCAAATGTCTAAAAACAGATATTTTAAACAATATAAATCATAATTCACTCTAAGGCTATACCTGAAAATACCCAAAAGAGCTCACCCTATGCTAAAACAAAGATAAAAACTGAAGAAGGCAGCAGACAAGTATTTACAAATGTCTGAAGTACCTACACTAATGTATGCTCATGAAATCAGGTCAGTGAGGGAAGATTCAGATCACAACTACCAGTTCTAAAATAAATAAGCTGCTGTATTTTTTCAATGCAGCTCATTCCTGATTCCCTATTTTTGCCAACCTTGCCTCAGAAGAGTTTCAAATTCTGAATTATAACTCACTATACTTTAATTCAGCGTAATAAGCAGCCTTTCTTTTCAAATGGAGACCCAAACCAGATCATTCCAATAGAACCAGGTGCAACTACTGGTGCTAAGAAATCCACCTCCCTTCTTTCAAATTTGCCTGTATTCACTTCTGTTTGCCATCCTATCCCCAAATTTACATGAGAGATTCCATATCTTTTCTCTAGCAGAGATCCTCCAATTTAGTGAGTTAAAACTCAAAAATATCTGCAGTGTTAGGACATAAGTGGACACGTCACACACACACAAACACACACACACACATTCTCTATGGAGCCTGAATAGCATTTGATTGAACTCTAAAAAGCCCCCAGGACCTGATCTATGACACCAGACTGCTGGTACAGCTCCTGCAGGGTACCCCAAATCCTTGGCCACACAAAGGAGATGGCTCACTGATGCTATGGCTGCCCTGCGATCCAGCTGCTCACACCGCTCAGTCCCACCACATCACACAGCAGCAGTCTGTTCCCTGGGGCTTTCATGCACGAGCTATTCCCAGCCTTTCCCTTTCCTCTGGCTCCCTGAGGTATGCACTATGTATCTTCAGGCTTTCAGCTCTTGGAAGATTTTAACTAACAGGAAATTCTCCCATTTTCCTGGATGGAAGCCAAATTTGTGTATTAGGAATGCATGCCCTTATTTCCAATTCTCTCCTTTTTCAGCCATCTCTCCCTTGCTCTCAGGAAATGCCCAATTAAGATTATCTGGTTTATAACCTCACACAATAGCATATTCAGTAGCTGTGCCAGCACCAGCGAAGCAGAAAAGGACCTACACTACTATCTGCTTAGGGAGATACTGTGCCCAAATTAGTTCCACGATAGTACTGTAAACTCTGATAACTTCCTACAATCAGAGTGAAAAGCTAAATTACACAAATGCTTCTTTAGGACAGGGCAAATCTCATCAACTGACTAATACTGAATTACAGTGAAGATAAATTTGGGGGGGGAAAATTAGGCACCTTTTGATCTGTTTATTTTCTCCTCTCTGAAGCTTCTGAAGAAGCTCATGTAAACTTTGGCTTCATTCATGGCAACATCCAAATATTTGTATTTGCAACACAAACACTTACAAATGCAGAAGATAAAACAACCCTTTTCCCTTTCCAAGCACAGATAAAGTTGTATGTTCAGGAATGAATGAGATGATCCAACCATTAGCAGGAGAAAACAGGATCTATGGCCTCACTACACAGTTCACATTTCTACAGTACATAATGAAATCGTTCTAGGGGCACCAAGCTGATTAGAAGTATGGAGCACCTCTCCTATGGGGAAGGGCTGAGAGAATTGGGACTGTTCAGCCTGGAACAAAGATGGCTTAGGGGTGACTTGCAGCCTTCCACCACATGATGGGAGCCTACAAGAAAAATGGAGAGAGATTATTTACAAGGGCCTGGAGTGACAGGACAAGGGAGAACAGCTTCAAACTGACAGAGAGTAGGTTTAGATTGGATATCGGGGGGGTGGAACAAGATGGTCTTTAAGATGCCCTCCAATCCAGGCCATGATTCTGATTCCTGAGGGATGAATGCTTTTATTAGAGACAAAGAAAGGAAGAGGAAAATGCAAACGCTGAGAATGGCATCTTGACTCAGTCCCTCCGCACAAATCCCTCTTTCTTTACTTCCTAGTACAAACTGATTTATAAGACCCATTTATGAGAGGAAAACTCAAATGACATTGCACAAATATTTTATATTAAAGACAATTCCAATGAAGCCTGAGCTGCAGAGGACCTGCTAATGGCATTGCTTGCAGACAAGTAGCTAATAAGCTGGTTTCCTCATATGATGCCGCTGTAATGAGAAGAACACTGAGAGCTTAGAGGAATGTAATCCTCTATAAACAGGCTTTAAGTTTCTGCTACAAACAAACAAACAAAAATAGTTTAACGTACAAAGGACAAGCATACTAAAGACCCTCAATTACTACTGTGAATGTCATTTTCTGCCACATTAATCATATCTCCCAGGAATAGTTAAAAGGCCCACAGACACTGCTGTACATTATAGCTTCCAGCAACACAGATACATTAACCATTTTCTAAATATGCTGTTGGTCAAGCTCCAAATAGGCAAATAAAAACTATCTCCTTCCATGAAAACATTCAGTTGAAATACAGGGAAAACATGCAGTCAGATCCAGAAGGTTTTTTTGCATGTCTCTACTCTTTCCAGCTCTGTCCTCCATACATGGAGATTCTTCTCCATGTATGTGCAGAATAAACATATTTATAAAAATATCTAAATGAGAAAGTGGTTATATGTATACATATATTTTTAAAGCACTATTTTGTTAGTGCAAAGACCAAGTTAAATCTCTGCACTTGCTGTAAGGTGTTCCTTAAAGCACAACAGAATTAGGTTCCCTTGCCCAGCATCTGCTAACTGGGCTTTCTTTTGTTCAAGTATGAAAAGAGAAACCTCTTACATGACATTGTATCCTCTAAGAAAGTAGGTAAAGACATATTTTTATACACACTCAAATGCAAAATGCACCTCAGCTTTGGCTCAGACAAAAATCACCTGTGGAGAGCAAAGGACATGCACAAAGACGGCAGATTTTCAGTCCGGGACTGCTCTGCACAGGCTGCCAAAATCTGACAATTACAGCAGCAGCTTGTACAAAGTGCAACTGGACTGAGAGCAAAAACTTAGTTCAAGGAGGCAAAAGGACACACTGCATGGCAGGAACTTTCAGCCAACCACAGCCTAGCCCAAATAAAACTTTTAAGGGGGAAAAGGCTTGAGTGCACTACTTAGGTGCATATACTCCTCTCCCAAAAATTAAATGAAGAATTCTACTTAATCAGAGCTTTATGTAACCTATGTTAATCCTAGACACCACACAGAATACCCTCACCATATTTCTATGCTTTCCAAGAACAGTAACAAAGCTGTACTACTTCAACTGAAATACTTTAATAAGTGACTTTTCAATGAATTTCAATGTTTGATATTAAGATTCCCACGCAACCTGAGATCATGCATTCATATAAACACTCACTAATTCTGAGCCTCATGTGTGGCCAAAAAAAGAATCTTATTCACTCTCAGCATATACATTTGTCTTCATTCAAGCTAATATTTAAACATTTTGAAATAAGATTTTAAGGAGAAGCTTGAGGAGTTTGGTTTGTATTCTTTTACACTAAATATAAGGAAAACCCACCTCTGACAGTGATTTACAAAAAACCACCCAGAAATTATGAGCCAAATCATCACCTGCATGGGGAATACTCTTGCAACAAGCAGGAAAACCACCTGCTCAGTTCACAGCGGGTAATTTTAAAACTAGTCTATGAATTGATTTATGAACACTGTTGCTTGAGTGAAAATGCATGTGAAGAATTGCTTAGTTCCCTGTTTCTAGTTGTTACTGATAGCTACTCCCAAATCAGCTTCAGCGACAGGATGATAATCAAGAAAGGATAGCAGCCTTAATACTTACTGAAAACAAAAAGGTATCAGAAATGTTAAATTACTGGGAATTTTGAGGTGTGTGTGTTTTAAACCACCATCATGATTTCTCATACCCTGCTCAGCATAACAGTGAGCTTCCCAATACCAGTAACAGCAGCTCCAAAATAATTAACTACAGCAAAACCAATGAGATCTTCAGTTTTACTTAACTAGACTCAAGTTAAACTTCAGGTTGTATTCACTGGAACCGCCAGGAGAAAATCTGCTTCACAAAAATTGCTTTGGATTCTTCCATACTCCAGTAACTGTGATAGTAATTAGCAAAAATATCTCTGCTCCCATTCAAGTCTGTTCACTGATTAGTTACTGGTGGCAGCGGGAGAGGTCTTTCAAAGCACCAGCACACATTTTCCACAAACTACATATAAAATTCAGGAGGATTCCTTCAAGAGCCCACCCATGGACAACAGCTAGGCAAGGCCACGGCACCAGCAGTTCACAGTCCCACCTCAACACCATAAGACCTGCCAGGAGCATGCACAAGCCATGGCAAACTAAAGGCAGTGGGCTCAGTCAGAGACAGCGTTCTACTGAGAGAAAGGAGGAGGAGGCTGGAGGATGGCAGATACACAGCAAACTGTGCGTACATAAATACACACATACAGAACCACACGGTACGGGTTGGAAGGGGCTTCTGGAGATCATCTAATCCAACACCCTGCTAAAGCAGGATACACATACACACACAGGAGGAAAGGCTGGGAGAAAAAGGGTTATTCAGGCTGAAAAAGGGAAGACTTTGAGGTGACCTAATTGCGGCCCTTCAGTACCCGAAGGGAGCCTACAGCAAAGATGGAGAGAGACCACTTATAAGGGCCTGGAGTGACAGCATAAGGGAGAATAGCTTCAAATTGAGAGTAGGTTTAGATTAATATTAGGAAGAAATTCTTTACTGTGAGAGTGGTGAGGCCCTGGCACAGGTTGTCCAGAGAAGCTGTGACTGCCCCATCCCTGAAAGTGTTCAAGGCCAGGCTGGATGGGGCCCTGAGCAGCCTGGCCTAGTGAAAGGTGTCCTTGTCCAGGACAGGGGCATGGACCAAAATGAGCTTTAAGGTCCCTTCCAACCCAGATCATTCTACAATTCTATGATCTTTTTCTAATCAATCCCAGCTACTTTCTGTTCTAAGACTTTACTTCTGAATGTTTTTCTTCTGTTCACAGATATTTACTATCATGCATAAACATTACATTTTACAGTGTCTGACAAGGTAGCACCATCAAGACATAAGCTTTCTCCTCACAAGAAAGACTATTACCTAGGGTATAATTTTACTGTAGCCATTATTAAAAATGTTCAATTTTGTCTTTCTGGTCTAAAACAACACTGCTACGAGATCCACATTTTTACACTTTGAGGTATTTTCCTTTGCATCCCAATCACAGTTTAACCTACCATACCAACACAAACTATTCTGTCTCACGTTTGATGCTCTTCACAGTCCTTTCACAGGCCTATCTCTCAAGTGGAAAAGGCAGTCCCACTAGCTCATTCAAATGTTCAGCATATTTATGGGGCTGTTTTTCTCCAAAAAGCCATCATGATAGCCTCACCCTGCTCTGCACAACACAGAAGAGCTCCCAAGGAAATAAGAAGCTATCCCCATTCATCCTCCTCACTCTGCCATTATGATAACAAGAGCAACTATTCTAGGAGCAAGCAAACCAACTCTGGAAATTCCAAATGTCCTCAGATCAGCAGGATCCCAGGCTCTGCAATACTTACAAACAATAACACTCACAGGGGCTGTCAGACCACAAGCTGCTTCTGAGGAGTCAGCTGTTCTTCCCAGGCTGTAGCTCCTGCCAGCGCTGGCCAGCCCAGGCTGGTGCTGCCAGATGCCACTCCTCCCTTGGAGCCAGCACTGCCACTCACCCAAACCTCCAGCAAGCCAGCCCAGGCTCTCAATAAACCATCAGAGAGTCACTCTGCATCCATTGATTTCCTGCCGACTTAGTGAGAGCCGGCGTGGGACAAGGGAGGGGATAAGACAGAGACTACACCGATTTCCACTGGATTCAGCTGTTGTGGAGCAGCAACCTTAGAAGAACAAGTAGTTTCTCTGCCATTATTTTATCCTTCTTTTATGCAGTGAGAGAAACTGATGGGGGGAAAATCCTCCCGCAGTCCTCATCCTACTTAGGCACTCCTGCAGAAAACTTAAACCACCAGGAAATGAATTAAAATTCTCAGAGTGACAGAGATGTGGCGCTCCTGGTGTACACTTCTCACAAATAAATATGCATAATCAGACCTGCTCCCGCACAGGCCAAAATGCCATACATACACTGCTCCCCACTCCCTGCTTGAGGTGTGTGCATCCAGAAGGATTTCATTTACTGCAGCTGTTAATGGCACAAAGATCAAAGCTTCCACTTCACCTCAAACAACTCTGCTACATGCCCTAGGTAAGTGATACCAGGAAGATTTCACAATTTTTCCACACAAAATTCAGTATAGTACAGCAGAGAAATTTTAAATAAAATTTAAATTGCACTTTTTATAGACAGGTCTGTATTACAAAGAATCCACTGTATTCAACAGAAGGGATACATTTGGGGAAAGAGCTCAGCTGTCTGTTTTGAATAGGAAGGGGAAAAAAAAAAAAACAACCAAACTTAACAGAAAGCCTTTCAATAAAGGCTCTTCCGCTCAGTCCAATTAAAAAAAAAAAATTAGTAACATGATTTCCTACAGAAACAGGCCTAGTGATCACAGAATGGGCACATACCCAGGCACATCTACCCTCCTTTCTCTCGAAAGCAACAGCCTTGGCAGCCCCAGGCCACCTCCAGCAGCTTGGCCTCAGGGATCCCCAAAAGCCACAGCAGCACCCCTGGGCTTCCTGGCACCTTGGCCAGCCACTGTGTCAGTCCTGATCACACTGCCTGCTCCTGCCCACATCTTGGGCCAGAAGAAGTCAGAGGAGACAACACAGCGGACTCGGGAAGAAGAACAAAGGGGGAGCACCTCCACTCCATGGCAATGAAGTCTGCCAGAGCTGAACTCACCCCACAGCCTCAGTTGGTCACCCCCTCCCCAACTGCTGGTGCATTAGAAGACAAAATTACATCAGAAAAGCCACACACCACTATTTGCAGCATTCAGTAAAAAGATTTGGTATCTTATCCTGCCCCCCACTAATCATTAAAAAGAAATCATGTGAAGAGACACATGTTGTTAGCCTGGGGAGGGGAGCGTAGGCAGGGACAGACAAGGCACAACTCTGCAGAACGAGCCCACACATGACATTAAGCCACGGAAAATCCGGGGCAGTGTTTAACAGGTTGCCTGGAAGGTGACAAGCTTCTGCCAGCAGCTCTACTTCTCGGGCGAGACGGCCTTTCCTGGGTCAAGCGCCAGGAAGGCTCCAGCACGTGCTGTGTCCCTGCAGAAAGGCCACTGCCACACCACAGACTGTGAAGGGCAGCCAGCAGCTTCCACTTGCATTGGGTAATAATAACCTCCATGGAAACAGGTGATATTAGAATTGAAATGAACCTCAAACACAACAGAGATGCTACAGGATTCAAAGATGTGGTGACATCTGTCCTGGGGATCAGCTTGTAATTTCACTACTTTAAAGAAATAGTAAATTCAGCATTGTACTCCAGAGAGGGCAACTGAAATTTTCTAGACCATTTTCTTTCAAGGAGAAAGAAAAAGAAGATATTTAAAGTTTTGGGTTTCTTTTTTAATGGCCTTATATTAGAACACACACTTGCCTCACCTCCCAGAGAAAGCTGAATGTACTATATTCTCATATGTTCAGACATGGTGTCAAGAAATTTACAACAACTTTGGTTCATAAGCACTATTTGCTATCATTTAGCCCTGCCAGTCTTCCCTGTCTCAGTGATGTCGTAACAATATCACCAAGAATTACCTTCTGCCATCACCACATACCTACCCGAAACTTCGCAAGCTGACTTGAATAAAAGGGGTACGAAATACTCCTCTAACGAGTTCACATTTTTGGAAAATTAATTGAAACAAAAAATTTCAATTCAGTGCTGCCTTTCTAGCAGCAGCATTATGCCAACACATTCCCCATCAAACGACAGAGATAATAAACTCTGATAGCAAAATCTTCAACTCTTTTCTACTCAGTTAGGTCACAAAGCCCTCAGTATACCTTCCCTGGCCTCTAACAATTCAGCAGAGCCTGTGCACTGCACACACCAGTCATCTTTAAATCAGCCCCAGTATAAGCTTCAAGGCAACACACCAACTTAGCAAGAGCTGGAACTGGTGATGATGGGGAAATCTGTCTGTCTTTGCCATTAATAAATCCAGAGGTTACCCAGTAGACCAACAGACTGTTCCCAAAAATGCAGCCCAAGCAGCTTCAGGCGAGGGGACAACTGTGGTCCAGACAGGGCTGTCACAGAGACGTCCTGTGGCTTTCAGCACCAAGCCCCGTAAAATACATGCAAGACCAGACAGAACTATTAGAAGTTGCCAGTAAGGTGTTGGTTATTTTTTATTTTATTTTTATAATAAAACTATTTTATTTTATTTTTTAATTTCCAAACAATTAATGGAATACTAACAGAGAGACTTAATTCTAGTACCCCATTAAAAAGAGAAGTTATAAGCTTAGATGCCAGAATTAAGAAAAAACTTACCAACTAAGTTTAAAAACTTACCAACTACTACCACCAAATAATTAGAAGTCTCTAAAGTAAGAAAACTACACAGTTGTGGGAAAGTCTCTAAACAAAAAAAAAAACCATAGCCCCCAAACTGGCAGGACATTACATAAGAGATACAAGCAGAATTTGAAGAAAAGTTGACAAATGGGAAAACAGGTAATCACAAGAAGGGAAACCACTGTGCAAGCTGTCTATAAAGCTATTTAGCTTAAAAAAATCATATTTACAAGCTTAGAAACATTCTCATATATTTTCCCATGGTTCTATATCAAAACAAAGCAAAAGTTAAAATCTGCAAAGTATAGGAACACTTTTTCAGACATAACCTAAGATTTCTGGGACACAATACAGTATTCAGTCCTCTAACCAGGCCATTTATACCTATGCACCAGAAAGTGTTAGGGGGAAAAAAAAGAAAAGTACTCTTCCAACAGTTGTGGTCCCAGGAGAAATTTCTTCTCCAAAGTAACTAACTTTCAAAAGAAAAAAAAAGAAACAAAAAACAAAAGGAAAGTGGAGTAGGAGTCTGTTCCTGCCATCTCCTCTTCTGAAAAGAATGAGGAACATCATATGCCAATGCATACCCAGCCTTTTTCAGATGCTTACTTTAAAGCACTCTCAAAGCACACACCTGAATGTAAATGAATACTATTTTCAACTTTCATGTGACAGTCTTTTTTTCTGGCTTTCCTAGTAAAAACACAGCTAAATTCAACTTCTCAAAGTGGTTTTATGTTTTAATTGAAATTTGACTGAAAATCAGAAAGTCTCATTTTTGGTTTGAGAACAGGAATAGAAATTTCAAGCACAGGTATCTGATTTTCCTTGGGAGTCATACAGCTGCAAGAAGGACAGTTATCACATAAACCATGTGTGACCTCAAGTAAAATGACATTTACTATCCAACAAAAGTCAAAGCTGGAATGAAATACAGTTATATAATTCACAATCCAAAAGTTTTACACCTCAGACTCAGACCCAAATGTCAAGTGAACATCCTCTTCTAAAGGGAGCCCTCTGGATGTCAAGGTAAAACACCAATGAAATGATGACAATTGGTAGGAAGAAGCCACAGAGGGATATAATGCCATTGTATCACATGCATTCATTTCCACAAATTCTGTGTATGGTAAGGTACAAGGGTCAATTACATTTAAATAGCTGCAGATCATGCCTTGAAAACACCAATGCCTCTCTGGCAAGCTTTTATTAAATACATTGTTCTGTCTACCTCTGCTTACTGTAAAGCTGAAAATATGCTTTCACCTGATGGCTAAAAAAGCTTTACTCAAGGATATTCTAGGCACAATCTGAATTTTCTTGGCACTGAAACTTTGATAAGCTTGACTGTTGCCAATTAGTTGATAACAGAAACATTTTAAAAGAAATGCTGTGCAGAGTGTAATTTTTTTCAGCAAGAATCCACCGGCTAAAATAATTCAGAAACCAGCTACAAACAAAAGCATCAAGACAAAGCTGCGCATCTCAGGAAAAAACCTGTAAGAATCTGCATACTAATATTTCTGATGCCATTAAAAAAAAAGTGTTTTACATACACAAATCTGTGTCAGGCGATGTTTTCAAAGTTAACCTAGTTGCACTCCAGCCTTCAAGCTGCTCCATATCACATGTCCTTTGGATTCCACTTCTCCAACACCCTTAGAAGGAGAGGTACTTTCAAACTGTGGACACTCAGTGGTGTTACCACTCACAACAATACTGTTCCTGTTAAAGTCCCATCACCAGGTAACACCAGATTTCAGGGAAACTCTCATGCTGATAGCTTTCAACATGTTCCTGAATTTCTTCCTTTATGGCAAAGAAAAGCTAATGACATTTACAAAACAATGAAAACTATGAAACCCAACTGAAAAAAAAAAAAAAAAACCCAAATACGAGTGCCTTCTTAAATTGCAAGAGCCTGGCCTGAATAGATTAAATATTTTCATTGTGATTTTCAAATGCTTGGAATGAATGATGTTACTAAATACATGGGAAAACCACTCTGTAATTAAACAGACAAGAACTCAGAAAGCCTGCCACCAACGACTGAACTCATCACAGGGTCCAGCTCATGACATTTTGTGTCAGTCTGTCCTGTACACCATCTCAGGACCCAGTTCTTTCTTCAAAGCAACCTCAACATTTGAATCAATGCTGCTTAACATTTCTTTTGAGGTAAAGCCCAAACCCACAGATTCTGCACCACATTCACCAGGAAAACTACTGTGTAGTTCAGTATGCTAAAACCACCCCTCTACCAGAAGACAGAGCCCTGTGAGTGTCAGGAGTCAGCACAGCCCCACAGCCCCTTCAGAACACAGACTGCTGCACTCGCCTCAAATACTGAGGCAGGGAGGTATAACCCTCTGTAGCCAAGAAACACTTTATCCCCTTCTAAAAAATGGAAAGAGCACAAAGGTGGTATGGACACGATGACTCAAAAAGAAGTTCCATGAAAATTTTCCACTAATGGTCTGCAGAGCTTAGTCGACTGCAATTTTGAAGTCCTACAAAAATCTAGCAATAAAGAAATCTAAACCTTGCAATACAATGAGAGCGAGCAAATTGCAATGCTGGAAGAAAGCAACATTTTAGATGGTGATTGCACTCAACCACAGTACACACTACAGCTGCTCCCGATTTTACCTGCCAGTTTGGCTGAGGTGTGCAGGCACAATACAGCTTATGATAACATCTATATTCAGAATAGTATTAATGTACGCTAACATGGAAAAATCTGACATGTGCTGTTCAGAACACACTGCGTTGCCAAATTAAGAGTTACAAGAGTTCACAAAAAAACAGCAAGAGATGGCATTTGCCAACCTGAGGAAACAGGAAAAAGTATTTCCTTTTGCTTGGCACAAAGCCTGAGTTTGTACCTTTACTTGGCACAAAGCCTGAGTTTGTACTATCATGCAAGGTGTGCTCTGCAGGAAGGCATCTCACCACCTCACCTTCAGCCCCACAGCTTTAGATTGCTTCGCCACAGTATTCTCTCTCTTTTTTAAGTAATAAAAAAGATGAGCTTATAGAAAACTTTCAATTTGCACAGTTTTGCATGCAACTAACTACTGCGGTTCACAGTACCAGCTTTTCCCTATTAATTATGCCTGACCACCCGTTAACCAGAACATTGGCCATATCACAGTCCCAACGGGAATGGAGGGAGCTTTCACCCCATGTATCAAACACACAGCTCCCTGGCAGACACACATGAGCAACATTAATTTCACTGAACTACTGAAACTGAACCTGCTCTCACTCCAGCCTAACTATTTCCACTCTCGGCAGATGTTGACTTCTTTAACAGCACCCCAACTGATAAAGTGTAATAATCAGCTAACAGAAGCCAGCTCTATTTCATAACGTGAAAAAAAAAAAAAAAAAAAAGACTGAACTCTACCCTCAATTCATAAAATCCTTTTGAAATACATTGTCACAACAGCCTCTCCTACATTACTCACCTAATACTCTAACTAGTGATTTGAATCGTGATGCTACACTGCTACCCCAGGCACAAGGCAACAGGCTCCTGAGAAGCTGAATTCCCTCAATTTAAAGGTGTCTATCTGCTGACTAAAAACCATCACAGTAGTAACTTAGTCACTGAGGTTTGACGGGGAAGTTTAACAAAGCCTGCTAAAAAAAAGCCACAAACAAACAAACAAGAAACAACTATACAAAATAAAACCAACACACGCACACAGCACTTCATTATGACTCAATGTAACCTTCACCCACTTTAAAATAATCACAGTGGTTATCACAAGAGAACTAGAAAGTGAAAGCACTCAGGATACTTTCGTTTCCTAGAAAACCTGCTTCCACACCAGTGACTTTTCTACTCAGAGAAAGTAGAAAAGACTCTTCTCTCAGTCAGGTCCCAGCAACACATGCACATACACACACACATGCATCCCCCTCAGATTTTTAAGAGCTCTGTTCCTTAATAAGTACAGAAAATGAATTAAAAAAAAAAAAAAAAACAAACCCACAACCAACTAAGCAAAACCAAAAATTCAGGCCTTTAAAGGAATTTATTCCTACATGAGAACATGTAAGGGAAGACACAGCTCTTAAGCTTTTTGTTTACTTTTTATGCTAAGGAATACCAGGAATGTCACATTTGACTCTTAGCTTTTGCCAGATGACCAGCTAGGAATTGCAAATCAGTATCTTCATTACAGAAAGTGAAGTGCAATATTATTTTAATATATCTTCAGGTACCTCTGGGCACCTCAATAACCCCCCCATCACTGTCACTGCCAGCAATGACTGCAAGGGGGTGACTGATGCAGCTCCCCAGACAACTCCTGGCACAAGTGAGGGTCACAGACTTCCCTGTTGGGCCTGTAAAGATCTTGGCCCAGCCTGGAAAGGCATCCTCCAAGTGGAGTTACCAACCTGGCCACTTGGTCCCCAGCACCCAAGACGTCCCTCAGCATTCACATCCCCTCACATTCCCTCAACCTCAGCATTCACATCGCTGGAGCTATGGAGCCAGCTTCTCATGGACTGAAAAACTGGGCTGTCAACTCTTGGCTGGGTTCTTCAGCAAGGAAAAAGAGAAAATTTAGTCAGAAACAGAAATTCCATCTTTTTTTCTACCTTTTATTCCACTGCAGTTACCCACGCCCATGAACACCAGCCGAACAGCCACAACATATATTCTCAGGCACAAGAGTGTAAGAAAAGCAACTGTTCAATTATCCTTCCACTTATCTTTATGAAGCACTTTTAAAAATGTGAAATACTTTTCTATTTTAAGACATGGGTAATTTGCTTTTTTGACCTTTTCATAGAAGCTGATGGGTTTTATCATCTTTTGTAGCTGTGAATACAGGGTTATCCTGAAAGTACTGGGGGGGGGCCAGGGGAGGTGGAGAATGCGGAATGTATGTTAAGGATTTATTAAAGATATTTTAAAGTAATATTACAAAAGGTTACCAGGAAAGTCTATAAACTTCATACTTTCATATTCTGAAGCAGTATTTTTATTTCAAGGTGTGGAGCATATTTAAAGATATTATTAACATATTTAAAGATATTATTTCAGACAAATTCTAATGATAGCACTACACTTGTAAACTCCCGCAACCACGATTGAAAGTATTACTGAACTTCTGTGAATGGTTTTCTGAAAGCGAAAAGTTTTAAATTGCTGTTAAAGGTTTCATAAAGGTGCTGATCTGATTCATATCATATTATACCAGTAAACACGAACCTCATAGATACAGCAGGCTTGCATAGATACAAAAAAAAAAAAAAAAAAAAAAAAAAAAAAAAAATCCAAAGAAAACTAACCACACACACCTCCACCCACTCCCACCAAAATCCATCAAAACAGTCACAAAACCAAAAGGCATTCAGCAGACCAGTTTGACAAGGACTTTCAAAATTACTTTGAATCACTGGCCTCTGCACCTTGCTCTAGCTTTCAGAAATACCAACAGGAATCTGTGTCAAAGGTGTAACTACGAGTAATATAAACTCTTTTTTTTCTAATACAGAACAAGATGTGTATATTTAAAAGCGTAACTCCACAGTACTTCAAGTAATGTTTGCAAATTACTTAGTAGTTGATGCAAACACTTCCACTAAACCAGTGCTGTTACTCTGCTCGTCCTGGCCAAAGAGGTACTAAAGCCCTGGGTACACCACTGGCAGCTATAACCCCCCATATTCAAGCCCTCCAAGCACAGAGCTTCCTATCACACAGTCCAAACACAGGCAACTCCCCATTCATGGGGACATGCATAACCCATTCTCATTTCATGACCCAGGGGACATTTTTCAGCTGCAGGGTGACACCTGCACGTTGGTCACAAGCAAGAACAGCTCTGGCCTCATGATGAGAGAGGGCGCCTGCAGCCTCTTGGATCCACCAGACATCCCTGAACTCAACTATGAAAATACAGAGGTTTTAAAGGTTTGGATTTTAAATCCTTGGAAGGTTGCCACCTATTAAGACAGGGGGAAAAAAAGTACACAGCTCCCAAGATACCTTCCTTGTGTACCAAGTGCTCAGTAGGTATTTTGCAATCACTTCCTGCCATTCAGGACTGCATCGTGTCAATTGGTGGAGATAGATGACTCTACCATCCTCTGCATGAAGTGGCTATTGCTTGCAGGAAAGAAAAGCAGTCAGTGCCATGTTATTAGATAAATCTTTAAATAATAAATACACCAAAATCATGGGATGAGCAGAGCAGAAGTACTGCTCTGAATGAGTTAGCACAATTTTCACCTTTTTACTCTGAAAAAGAACAAAAAAGAAGAATTTCGTATCAGACCTTGCTTTAAGCCAGGCATTATTTCAAGTGGTAAATATCCTTAAAAGTTCGTGCTTCTTTTAGAAAAAGAAAAATGAGCTGAGCTGACACACCTAACTTTATTCTACTATTCCTGAGATTACACTGCCAATGCACTGCTGAATCACAGCTCTGAAATAACAGTGGGTGTGGGAAACCAAAGGACAGATAAAACAGCCTTTAAATCTGTGTATCAACCAAATGTCAGGCTCTCTCCAGAAGCAGTAGAACTTGATAACACACATTGCTGAGGCCGGCTAAGTGCCACCCATTAAAACGCAGCTTCTTCTATCTGCTCTTCCAAGATGACCACCACAGTAATTATCAGAGCTGAGACAATGCTGAAACACGTTTGACCTCCTCAATGGTAACTTCTAGTTACCAGAAAAATGACCATTCCCCCAGCCCCTGAACTGGCTGAGGCAAGGGTCTGCACAGCACGAGTGGCAGCCTGGGAAGATCTTCCTCCAGGAGGAAAATCGATGTATGCAGGCACCAGCCATGTAGGGCTGCCTGGAGTACAGGGAATTCTGCAACACACATGCCTTAGTTCCTCAGCAGCAAAATGCCTGATAAAAAAAAAGGATTGTATGGGACAGAAATACAGATCTGGCAAAACAAGAAGCTGCCTTTTTTTAACTTCTCACATTGTTTACCTTTTTTCACATGCTTTATGGTCTTACTGTGAACAATACCTATAGCCTCCAGACACCGAACAATGTCAGAGAAGCACACAAGGGCCATGAGCAACAAGAATAATATGATTAATTATTTGTTTCAAGACATAAATTACAAGTTTTAACTAAGGGTCAAGATGACCAGTAGAGATGAAAGGAAAAACTGCTTTTGACCTGATGCAGCTGCTTTAACAACACAATAAACTAAAGATAGCTTCAGCGGGAAACAGGCTGTTTGTAGTTAGAGCATTTATTAATACAAACCTACATCTACAAGTGCTGCTGAAGTTTGACACACACTTCCTGTATGACAGTAAGAAAACATCTGATGAACAATGTTGGGAACCACAGTTCCCAATAAGGTATGCTGATGACTCAGGCATCTCTTGTAAACCGAATATATTTCTGCTTATATGTGGTTTGTTCATACTAACAGAAAACAATTGTAACAAACTTTGAGGTCTCTAGAACTCTCTTATTTGTGGAAATTGGGACTTTCCTCTTTCAAGGGAAGACAATGAGTTAGTGCTATGGTAGCCTTTCATCCATGCATCAGCCAACTGCACCTTCACCTTTTTCCTTCTTACATGCAAATACCTGATCAATGTTAAAGTCTGTCGTCCAATTAGCTAGTCATTAGTCTCCTAAGCAATGAGATACTCACTTCGGAATCAAATAAAGATTTTTTAAAAGTACTCTCAAGATGTGCCTTTCCCTCATTCCCTAAATGCATGCAATTAGGGATAAAACAGGTAACAAGCAATTACAGATAAGAAAATAATCAGCTGATTCAACAGAAAGTTTAAAAAAACAAACCTGCTATGAAAAAAACCTTGATACTTTGTTCAGTTTCTCCAGACACTTAGAAATATGACCATCACCCACAGATGCTGATTACAACTTCAGAATTATTGCTCGCTTTATTTTTTTACTGCAGCATGGATTACCTGGCATATACCACAATCAATCTTCAACCTCCTTTTGGGCTTATCCTCGATTTGAAGCTCAAGTAACCCTGAACTACTGACCCACAAGCAGTAGTTTAGCTGAAAACTAAGGATTCTTCTAGTTTAGCTGAAAATTAACATTTCTCCTTCAGCATTATTGTCAGAAAGCACAAAAGGGCAGCACTGATCAGGGTCCACAAGGCACTGTGTAAGAGTATCTGATGTGATAATTACTATATATTAAGGAAACCACTGACAAGGGCTTTTGTAAAAGATAAACTTGCTCACGAAAGTTGTCAGATGCACAGCAGCAACATCAGTTTTCAAACACAGCAGGCACATGCAGCAGCAAACCTGCTACATTAACCTGTGAGCACACCCCAAATGAAAACACTGAGAGAGGAACAAAATCGATCCGTTCAGCCCTTGCCTTCTGGCTGAAGCAGCCAAAATCACTGCTAACTACTTGCAGCTAGGAGAGCAGTCCTCGGCCAGACACGCCCTCCCTCCAAAAATGCTTCTTAAATGCGAGTTGTACCACTTTAACCAATTATACCTTAATCAGCACATTCCCACTGTCCACTCTTACGGCTGCAGCCATTTAACTTTCACACCGACTATACCAAAGCACATATACCTTTATCTTCTTATGAAGGCAGCACATGCCATTAAAAAATTAATAAAAATCAGGGAAGAGGCAACAGTCATACCAATAACCAGAAGAGTTGCGCTAACCTACAAGTTACCTTTAAAACATATTATTTTAAAAGCACTGCAATTTAATTTTAGACATTTCTCTTGACAGTTCAGCTCATGCGAGGGAAAGCTTTAGAACGTATGTTTTTTTTTTCTTCTTCTGAGAGAGAAACATTCTCCGTGGAGTCCTGGCGCACAGTAAAATATGGGTAAGCGCCGTCATTCCCCTAACCCCGTTCCATGATGCACGTTAACACGAGTCCCTAAACCCGGCACTTTTTCACTCCAGGAGGAGCGCGTCACTCGCTGGAAATAGCGTTCACCTTTGGCAGGCGCGGATGCCGGCGCTGCAGGGTCACGCCGGGCATGTGCAGCATCTCCCCCAGGGCCCACGGGGGGCTCGGCACGGACCCCGAGCTGCTCCTGCCCAGCCCCGGTCGCGCCGCTCTGCCCGGCAGCCTGCGAGCGCAACAGGCCCGCCCGGGGCCCCGGGGAGCGCGCGGGGGCTCCCCCGAGGGCAGCGCCAAGCCCGGGGCCGGGATGACCCGGGGCCGAGCCGGCGGCGGCCCTCGCCGCAGCTCCGCGGCCGCCGGAGCAGCGGGGCCCGGGCGAGGCCGCGGCGCGGGGAAGGCCCGGGAGAAGCTCGGCACGGGCACGGGGGGGAGCGGCGGGGGCCGGAGCGGGCGCGGCCAGGCCCGGGCGCGGTGGGGACGCGGAGCCGCTCCAGGCCGGGCCCCGCCGGAGACTCACCTTGGCGGCGCCGCCAGGCTGCAGCACGTTCTGCTCCACCGTCATGGCCCCCGCACGGCTCCCGGCGGCGCCCCGGGCTCGGCGGGTGGCGGCGGCGCCGTGCGGCGGCAGCTGGGCCGGGCCCGGGCTGGGCGAGCGGGGCGGGAGGCGGGGCGGGAGGGGGAGCCCGAGTCACCGCCCGGCGGGGGGGGCAGCGCGGCCCCGCTCCGGCCCCGCTGCCACTCCCGGAGCGCCGAGCGCCGCCCTCGGCCCGGCTGCGGCTCCCGGCGGCGCCGCCCCGCGCACCTGCCCCGGGCGCAGCCCCCGCCCGGCCCCTTCCCCGCCCTGTCACACCGCCCGCCTCCATCTTGGGAGCTCCCGGCGGGAGCGGCCCGGCCCCGCCGAGCCGCCGCGGCCGTCCCGCTCCTCCCCCGGGAAGGGCTCCGCGTCCTTCGCCGGCTGCAGGGGCGGCTCCGCCGCGTCCCCGGGGAGGGCGAAGTTTGCCCCGCTGCGGGGGAACCGAGAGCAGCTCCGACCGGTGCCGCTTTCCAGGGCATCGGCAGGGAATTTCTGAGCGGTTCCAGCGCTGTCGCTGCTCGTAGCGACAACAAACCGTAACACCAAATGAATCACAGAATTACAGGATAGTTCGGGCTGGAAGGGACCTCTGGAGATCACCCGCTCCAACCCCTTGCCAAGGCAGGGTCACCTGGAGCAGGTGACACAGGAACGTGTCCAAGTGGGTTTGGAATGCCTCCAGAGACCGAGACTCCATGCCCTCCCTGGACAGCTGTTCAGTGCTCTGCCACCCTCAACCGAAAAAAGTTCTTCCTCGTGTTGAGGTAGAAGTTCTTGTGTTTTATTTTATGGCCATTGCACCTTGCACTGTCACTGGGCCCTACTGAAAAGAGTCTGGCACCATCCTCTTGGCACCCGCCTTTGAGATATTTGTATGCATTAATGAGATCCCTCTCTGTCTTCTCCAGACTAACCAGGCCCAGCTCTCCTCATAATAGAGATGCTCCAGACCCTTATCACCTTTGTGGCCTCTGCTGGGCCCTCTCCAGGAGTTCCTCGAGGAGCCCAGAACTGGACAGAGTAATGGTGCAATTTAAAGTTGCCAGTCTTACCCTTCCCTGAGGTTTGGCTGGGTGATGGTGATGATGTTCAGCATTAAAATTGAATGGGAATGTCATTAAAGCATGGGCAGGGTAGCAGGTCTTGGCAGCCCACAGTGAATTTTGGCACCACAGATGAACAGTATTAGGGAAGAGATTGTCCCTGTGTCACACTGTATCAAGAAAAGGGAGAGAAAGGACTCAGCTTTGGGCATCAGCACAAGCAGGGGAAAGACAGCCTTGGAAAGCCCCCGGGATACTGGGCTGGCCAAAACGCATTTGACCAGAAGCAGGGGAAGGGCAGCAGAGGAGCCCACCCCACCTGCCCAGTGCATTCTACCTTGTGTCCCAGTTATATTTCCAAAGCAAGGTTTGGTCTGTAGGAAAAGCTGAGGAGAGCAGCACAGTTCTGAAAGCCCCAAGTACCTAAAAAACATGAGCTCGGAGCCTAATGCAATAAAATGAATTGTGGCAACTGCTTGTCTTTCATGCAGAGCCTTTATGACTCAGTAATTCAATGCTCTCCTCTCCCCACAGCAGAGTATGGATCTTTTTAAAACTTAGGTTATCAGGTAATAACATCGCTGGAAGATCCTGGACTTTAAGTAAAACATGAGCACAGCTCAAGACAACCTGCAACCACTGCCTTATTTCACTGTAGCTTCTGTGCAGGAGATGTTGCAATGTGATCAATATTTGCACTTCTCAGGTTTGTTGCTCATAGATTGTATCAGTTTTAATGGTTTTGCCTTTCATGCTGCAATATGCAAGGTGATTTTTAAAATTGATGTTCGCAAAGAATTTATTGTGCAAAAGACAAAAAGTATGCAGATAGTATAATGAGATCTGGAATGGCTTGAAAATTACTTTCCTGGAGATAGGAGATGAAATTCTCTCTGCTCAGACTGATGGCTATGTGTAAGAAAGACAACAGGAGTTGTTTGGGGCTTTTCTTAAAGTTTTCTGGAGCAGTTGTGCAGGAGTGCTAGTCCAATTCCTCTGTCTTCTTCCAATATATAATAGTGCTTTTCCTTAGACATTTTTGCAGCTTCTTCACTGTATTTCTGACATGTGTTATGTTCAGATAATTTTCATCAAAGCTATTCATTATTTACATTATTTTAAAAAATATAAACAAATTAGCATTTAAATGAAATGCATTTGTCTTGTAATATTTTTTCAAGTGTTTTCACTGTTTCATTTAATAGCTTTCCTGTGTCCAAAAATAAAATGTTTCAAAAAAGAAAGTGTTGGAAAGAAATTGTACATTTAGTTCAATCCTCTTGAAATCAGGATAGGATGACAAAGTGTCACCTTCCATTAAATTCCCCTCCCCCAATAAAATTATCACTTTTAAGGTCTCCTGCTTCCTAACTTACTTTAAAATTTAAAAAAAAAACCAAAACACTGAGCAATCCACTCCCGAAACAGGGATTTGTCATTGAAATACATAATCTGCACCACAGCCATGCAAATTAGGATTCTGTCATGCTTATGGTGCTGTTGGGAAACAGAGGGGCAGAGTTCCCAGTTCCGTTTGCAGGACAAGCTCCCTATGAAGTACATTGAGCACAAGACTGGAATTTGTATCTCATCAGAAAACACTAATGATTTTGTCAGGGCCACAGTTTAGGAAGAGCTCTTGACTTGATGCTAATATTCCTCACTGTCCTTTAGTATCTTAATTTATATATATATCTATATATATGTATATGCATATGTGTGCAGAGGTTTGTCTGGTTTCCCCTTAGCTGCTCTTCACCTTTTAACAATATTGCAGGGTTTGGCTGTTACCAAACATGGCTTGGTTGTTAAACGATTGGTGACACATTGCACAACCTCTGCCTCCAGCTGCTTGGTCCCCTGAGCAAGGCTCCCCCTGTCTGCACGTCCTCCTCACCAGCAGTGCTGGAGAAGTGATTCACCTGAAATGCAAGCACAGACTCCCCTCCCCCCTAAACTGGTTGCTTTCTTCTGCTAGATCAGTTCCCCAAAATGGTTCACTGACTGGCTGCAGGAACAGCTGTGCTGGCCCAGGAGAGAGGGTGACACAGGCTCAGCTATGGTACCCATCAAGTTTCATTTCACCTTTTTCTCAAATCACTAAGTGATCTGCACACTGCCAGTTGGAGGGAAAGCCTGTGCTTGCGCACAGTGATCCTTGTTTGCCCACTTCTAAAATGAGCAGCCAAAACATCAGCCAACCACAAAACACTTTAGCACATGTTTTATTGTATACAAAGATCATGTACAACAAGAAATAGCTCATTATTTCCCTCCATTTTCAATAGACTGGCGTTTGTCTTTAATTAAGTGTAACATTTATTTGGGGCTTTAATTAGACTGTGGCTGCATAAGTTACAGCTGGGGAAGTACAAGTCAGGACTTCTTGGTTTTCTCAAATGCGTAACCTGCTATATTGGGGGTGGGAAAGCACTGCTCTAAAAGTGCAGTGAACGCTACAAACACAGGTTCTGTTGTTAACCCTGGACAAGAGCTGCCCTAGATTCATATTTATAAACCCCATCTTGGAGCACTTAGGCCTTTTGGCTCTGCAGTAAATAGTTCAGCCAACTGACAAAACCACAGCCATTCAAGCAGCTTTTATAGCATGACACTTTTGAAATCACCATTTGGCAATTACTCTCTGTGTCACTAGTAACCATTCAAGCACTGCTTTGGCACCTGCAATCTCCTGGTGGTTATTACCCAAGGGAATCAAAACAAAAACTAACCAAAGCTGTAACTCAGGAAAGAGCACTATCATCATCTGAAAGCCTTTTGAAGATCTGAAAGTCAAACTAAAATGACGTGAATGTAGGTTTTGCTGCTGTACAAAACACAACTTCATATTTCATTGTTTATGGATCTTAAATTGAAGGCCCCTGATCTTCCAATTGCTTTTTGACAGCAGATGTCTCTTCATATGCTTTCTAAAAGTCAGGTACTACATTCAAAATAAAAATTCTCAGATTGAGACTCCTGAGTTCATGTAACTGCAGCTGAATTCCACAGAAACTGTAGATTTTACAAGAACCTGGTTAAAGTGCCTTTTTATCCTAGCCATCTTCACATTTAATTTACTTTCTTGACCATCCTTGCACATTGATCATATTATTTCACACAGCTTTCCTGAGAGTCTGTAACAATTTTTTGTATGTCGCTGAAAGCAATTCAGAGCTCAGCAATGACTACTAGTCCTTCCAATTACACAGTGTTTTCCAAGGAGTAGAAAGTGACAGAACTGTTCCCAAAATACTTCTGTCATTGAAAAGGTAACTCATTTAAATGAGCATGTTTCACAACAAATCACAGTTCTACTGAATTCCTTTTAAGCAAAATGATAATTAGCATTGCCCCTGGTTTAGACTTTACCTAATGATTACTTCTAATGTTTATTTTGAAACTATTTCAGCTCAAACATTTATAACTTTTAGCATCATAAGTGTGTAACACTCATATTCAAGGTCTAAACAATTTATTTTGGATTACAAAGTAATTAAGCCAATTCTACATATTCTTTTTTCTATTCTTACTTAGCATATATTTTTTCAAGTGCCAAACTTCTTGTCTTCCATTCAACTTCTCAGTCATTTCTTGCTTTTTGTTGAAGCAAATGCTCATTGACCATGATCACAGCCTATCACAACTCTTGGACAAGATTCCCATACATGCAGTCATGTAAATGTATGCTGCACTCTTCTTAAATAAATAATAACAGACAATTGCTTTCTTAGCCAATGACCTTACATTTGATGGTCTCTGTGGATAAACAGGGTTGTTCTCCATCAGAATCCTGTAATCCACACGTAAAACTAGGACTCAAAGCTGACGGGACTAGTACAAAATTCCCATGGTTTACTTCTGTCATTTTTTATGTCTTTCTTTCTAGTCACCCACAATTTGCTACTCAAAGTTAAAGAAATGAAAGGCTCCAGACTACTGTAATGCATAATTTCACATAGGTTTCAGGTACTAAGGGTGATATTCAAATACCCCAGCTAATTACCCAAGTTGTCCTAGGTATGGAATGGCCTTGGATGCTTCAAGCTGGGATCTGCAACATCCAGCAACCTATGATCTGCTAAATTGCTGAGGGAGGTACGTGCCTAATATTCGACCCCTCCTATGGACAGGGAAGATACTTTTGAATGAGTGGGAAGATGCTTTACATAAGGATTCATGTTTCACAACTAAAGCTGAATGATCCTTGCTCAGGTCCAACCACCCCATGTCCTTATCACAGCCTGATCTGCAGCCTCCTTGTCTGGCCACTCCTCTGGAATGAGGGGAATGTGGACACCAAACCCCTGACAGCGTAGGAGGGAGCAGCACTCAAATCCTCCATCTACTGGGACAGTGCTCTAAATACGAGGAGCTTAAATAAGGAACAAACATCATTACTGCCTCCCTCAGTGGCTGTATTTTTAAATGAAGAACCCAAGGCTCTGCATGCCGTGTTGATTCACCTCATCAGCACGCTCAGAGCTCAGCTATCAAGTGCTCTCTGGGAAGATGAACTGGGGAATACCATTGCTTCCCTTTTAGGGGAACGTTCCTAGGTATTCAGCCCTGGCAGGGTTCAAGCACACATGCAGAAAAAGCTTCCTCAGCACTTAGGAAGCTTTACTGATGACAATTTGTTTGTCTGAAAATTTAGACAGGAGTTTGCCTTTTTTTTGTGGTTTTCTTTTCCTCACAAATCTGAATTTTCAGTGGACCCAGCTGTAGAAAGGCAGTTTTCTGTAGAACATGGCATTAGCACTAGTTTCATAGTATTCATCCTGTAAAAAAGTTAAGGAAAGATCAGGCAGTCCCTCACAAATGCCTATAACTTCCATAGCAGGATTTAATTACAGCTTTTATTTTTTTGCCCCAAGAAAGGATTTTAATAGGATCTTGTAGGATTTTTATAGCCTGAAGTTTTCATGCCCTCAGCCTATTTAAATATGGTTTTTTAACTTAATAGTTCTCAGTCTGGATCACATGAAATACTGAGTACAAGGTGTAGAAATTTCCTCAAAAGGAACTGCATGCTTACATTTTTACATTCTCTGAGTGGTTTTCTCTCTTTTATATCCAGTAAGGGACAACATGTTCTTCATTTTCTTGATTAAGTGTCAGTTTGGTTTGTATCTTATTACTGACTGTAAGGAACTATATGTAAAAAATCACGTAGATAACAAAAATATTACTGACGTGTGCATGGTCAGGCTCACACCATCTTTTATTTTTTACCTGCATGCAGACATTAAATGCTTTTAAAAATATATATTTTAGCAGAATAGAATGTATTCTCCATGTTACTTCAATGACCCGTCCTGTCTGACCCCATTTACTGACTGCAACAATAGCAGTTTTGTATGTCAGAGGGCATAAGAGAAAACAAAAAACTGTTTGTTTTGTTTTCTTGTCGTAGTTTTAACCAGCAAGCCTACTTCACCTAAATGGTACAGAAGAATGCTGACAATTGCAGACCATTTCACCTGACATATTTGACTTGTTTTACCTGAGCATAGTGTTCATTTGGGTGATTAAAATGTTGAAAGAAAGAAAAAGTTTTAAATCAATATATAATGGCAATTTAAGACCCCTTTATTGCTATTAACCCACTTAGAAATGCATTGAGGGTGGTGTGGCTGTTGTCAGTGGTTGCTCTAGACAGAGCTGTAGGACAACCTCCAATAAATATGCAGCTTTACTCTTTGTGTGTTCACATGAGGGACAATATTGGGCTCCAAGAGTACACTTGTCACCACAAAATCTGTCACTTTATATATTCTAATGAGATTTCCAGTCCCCCTTGTGCTGAGGAGACCAACTGAAAGCAAAGTCATTTAATATGTTCAACATTTAAAGCTGATCTTGTCAACAGATTTCACTGTGACTCTTCCTTATCACATTTGGTATATAAAAATGAAACCCACCTAATAGTAAAGTCAGCTTAGTGACCTTTACTACTACAGTATCAGGCACAGCACATGCAAAGCCTTTAAATGTAAAAACACAGACAGCTGGGGTGAAACATAAGATTGAAAGGATGACACATTAGCTAAACAGGAGCCTGAGGAGATGAGACAGGGTCATAAATTGCATTAGTCATACTGTTTGAGCAATGATCTCCAGTGGCACTTGCTTCTCACTGGGGCTTTCATTGATGATCTTTAGTATTCGCTGGTAAAACTCTATTCAGCTTCTTACACTATTGCACGTTTGGTACACATTTCCAAAGAAAACCATCCTCAGGGTAAGCTTTGCTGGCATGGAACTTAACATGCAGGAGGGGAGGAGTGCTACACTAGCTAGGACTCCGTGCTGAACAGCTAAAGCAAGGGTTAACTTTGGAGAGGGAGAATCCCTGGCTTAAAACCGAGACAGGAACTGAGGTGCTGACATTAGGCAGTGCTTTTGGGGAAGTTGGGAGCAGCAGCAGCCTCAGAAACACTGCATATGGATTGACAGCGGGAGCCACTCAGAACAGCAGTTCATGCATGTTTCATTGAGGCACACTACACATGGGCACACTTTGCAATTTAAAAAAAGCTCAATATAGTATTCCAGAGGGTCAATGAAACAAGAAAAACTCCAAAGGCGAAAATCAAAGGGAAACATTTGTTATAAAAATGGACACAATTGCAGCAATAAAATAGTTATCACATGAAAAGGATGGGGACTGATCATCTGAGCATGAAAACAGAGACAGAGAAGGTTTATTATCAGTAGCTGGTCAGCATTACAGGAAGGTGAAGTCTCATATGCTTAGTTTAGTTGTCCATGTAGAAATGTGGGCAAAGCTGTTCGTTCTGAGCTGTTCATTCACTCTACTTTTGTTAACCAAGGCTGGGAGATGACAAGGCTAAACAGAGCTCAGGGATGGCAAAGCATTAACAGGACATAATCACAAAGAGGCACTGTGGGGAAAACCCCACACTATGAGGACAAGCAGCTCTCTGCACCAGGTTAGGCAGGTAACTGGTGTGGAAGCTGTGCAGAATGCAGCCCGGGAAGTGGCCAGGACACAGTGTCCCACCACACTGGCAACCTTTGCAAACACGCCTTCATGGCCTGTCAGAAAGTCACAATGCTGTACTGGAAATACAAATTACACACACATGGTGACAGAGCAAGAGAAAGAGGACAAGATACTCAGGACTCCCTGTCCCACCAACTGTGCATCTGTAGTAAGGTGAGAAGTTCAGGTAAACACACCTTATATGGTATGGGTGTTTTTTGTTGTTTGTTTTCTTTCAGCTATATGACAAAAAAGAATTCAAATTATTCCAGTGGACTCTGGTCACCATAGAGGAGACATGTGAATCAATGTAATAGATAAATTGAATATCTTTGTGTAAGGTTCTGTGATTCGAAGGGTGTATATAATAATTCACACAATGACATAAGCTTAGATCGTCACTAGGTGAATTCAGCAGAAGGGAAACTTTGGCTCTGGGATCTTTACTTTAAGACCAGATTTTATGGACTGTAGAGTCAATTTTGACTCAAGTGGTCATGGATTTGAGGACTCATCTAGAAAGCCCTACATTAAGGCATCTATTTCCTCAGAATCAATGTTGCTTCTTCTGATCTCTTCTTCAAGCCTGCTATACTTTTTAAAGTGATCTAAACTTATGTTCATGAATGCTGTGTCTTTACTGACAGTCACATCTCTAAGACTTTCACCGATGACCAGAAATTATAAAGGCTAACTGAGACTCTTACCTTTCGAAACCACTAGTCCCCCTTCTGTGTAGTGAAGCTTGGACCCTAGCTTGTCACTCAGACTGCAGGGGAGCATTCTGCCTCTGTCAAGAGTTAGTATTCATTTCCTTCTCAGCTGCTTACAATGGCAAATCTTTCAAAACTGAAGAGTCTTCTGCTTTCTAGCCCTTCCAGACAGACATCCTTATGACAAAACAGGAAAAGACAAACTAGGGAAGTAGATGGCATCAACCCGTCTATTATTACTACTTAGGAAGTTGCAACACCTTCTGGTTCTGACACAGCTATCACTGCACCTGCACCAACACATCTGAAATTCCTTTCATGGACTTTTCTGGAACCTTTCAAAACACAAGCAGCACAAAGACAGCTCATTCCACCAACTAGATAGTGGATATCTGGGTTTGCTACCTATGTAAACTTGTATCCTACTCTTCTTCAAAGCAGTTTCACTCTGAAACCAGAGTGATGTAACTTCAGTCCAGCCCTCTGGGGAGGCTGTGTGAAGAAAATGCACCATGGTACAAGAGCAGGCAGCACATATGAGCTGCCACAGTTGGAACAGTCCTGTTTTCTCTAGGTCTGCAGCAAAGCACTGCAGCCCAATGCCACAAGACCAGTTCTACTTGCCAGAAAACACAGAAAATAGGGTAATTTGGAGAAAACCATAACTACCGGGGCTGTTGCTAATACAAAAGTTACAGCTTGTGCCGGAGTTTAAGGTAAGAAATTAACAGACTTTCGCTATAGACCTGCTTTGGTAACATCTGACTCATCTGACACTGGATTTCTTGCCTTGCCAAGTGGAAAGCTGCAGCAAAACTTCTGTCATGTTGCCACACATGGAGGCAACTTTCTCCCATAATGACACTTTACTGTTTCAACTTGGAAGAGTAGAAACTCTCAGTAGTGGAAAACAAAAAAACCCCAATCTCCCCATTAAAGAATTCAATTTACTAGGATAGATTAACTTGTAATTGAAGACTCAAGCTATTGCATGACTGTGGCAATAGTTTGTTAGAAAAGACTGTCTTTTTTGAACATGTGCATATGTTATGCTGCCATTTAGGTGGCGCCGCCTTTTGCATAAAATTTACTTTGCATAATTACAGGCAGTTTTGCAAAATATATATTTGTAATCTTTCGTGCTTGCTTACCACATATTTTTTCATTTGGTTGAGAATGTTTGTAATAGATGTCTGTTGTCTGTTACATGGGGCTAAGAATTGACTTCTGAAATACCATGGAAAAAAGTCTGGAAGTCTTTGCAAACTCATGAATTATTTCCTCCTTCTGTTTCTAGGCCCTCCACAATTTGCTACCACTGGTTTGCCAGGGAAAACCACCCCGCAGAAAAGCAGCTGCTGGGGCTGTGCGTACATGACTCAGATGCAAAGTCCAGCAATTTTCTTTGAAGTGCTGACAAAAGCTGGTTTGGGCCAAGACAGAAGGCTTTGTGCTGAGACACGTGCAGGTGCTCCACCCCTCCAGGCCAGCTGTGGCAGGGACAGGACAGATGAAACAGCTGGAGGGGTTCTGCCTCTAACAACCTCACCACAATTTGCAGGGCTGTCCCTGTCCTCATCCCTGGGCTGAAAGAGTGGCTAAACTGCTTTGTTCAAAGAATAAACAGAAGTGTGGTGAATAACAGGGTGCTTGTGTGGCAGGTGAAGTAAACTGGGGACTTCTCCCATTTCCAAGCAGAGTAATTCAGTGGGAAAATTCCACTTCATTGAGTCCAGAGCATTCAGTTCACAACAACTCCAGGTTTGGTGGCATTCTTTTGAATCCAAGGTAGAAGTGATACCTTTCCATGGTTACTGAGGACAACTGAGAGCAAAAACCAGCCCTTGTGTTTGGCATTGATGGAAACCTTCTGCAAATGGCTCGTGGCACAAAACATGGGATATGCCAGCTTCATGCGCTTCAAGGGGAGCCAGGGTAAGTTTGCTGGCTCATGTGGAGCACGAGGAAGGGAAGTAAGCACAAAGAACATCAAATGTGGGATATGCGGGGTATTAATAGGGCAAGAGACATAATAGAGAAGGAAAATGATGATCTAACATACTGCAAGTCATTCTTAGGATTCAGCAAGACTTTCATGTTCAGATTCATATTTCATAGGCATTTCTCTCTCCCGTTTCTTTAGATGCCAAAAATGTCTATTAATTTTCTCCATGTTCTCTTTCCCTCTGCATTGTTTCTTCCTATTTTCTGAGTATTTGTAAAACTCAATTTCAAAACCACTCTTTTTTCCTAAGTACCAGGTTGTAAAATACAGGAGCCAATTGCTTCTCACTCTTACTGATGTAAAAATAGATCTAAAATTGAACTAAAAATGTTGAATGGCTGAGTTTCTTCATGTACAGACAAATCTCATTATAAAACTATAAAGAAGAATTATCCTGCTGTCCTTCCGAGATACATAGTTTAATTAATACTGGATATATTTAGTTTCCAGAGTGCCTCTCCCACACACAAAAGCCAAGGTAAAACAGGAATATTCAGTTGCTGCATAATGAGAGGATATTTATAAAAACAAAGCTGCATTAAGCAAAGCATTGTTCATTTAGATGGATGAGTTGAGAGATGTAATTAATTCTAACTTTAATGTGAACTTGTACACATTACATGTATGACTAAGAACCCATACAAATAGCTAAATTAGATATTAAACTTGACTATGCAGGGTTTGCAACCTGATTGTTTTGGTAGGCATCCCAGGCCTGGTTTTACTAGTCTGTTAGCTGTACAACTCCTTGGCTTACAACAGATCTGCATGGTGCACAAGGGAGGTGTTATCTGCATTCCTTCATATGACTAAGTAGCTCTGCCATGAATCTGCTGTATACAAATTAACATGAAGGACAAGATTCTTGATTCCACCCACAAGAAGGAGTAACTCATTAGAACAGAGAAATAATTCAGATATAGCTTGAAGGGCATTTTGAACTAGCACAGACATGTTCATTTGGTGACAAATACTCCTCTAAGGTCTACACACTCCTACATGGTCTCCTACATAGGAGAATTCTAGCTAATTAATTTGTCAGACTATATTTCTTCTTCAGCTTACAGAGTGATGGGAAATGCATGGATGTGACACAAGAAAGGTCTGTTTCAACAGGAAATAAGTCACAATCCCCAGACGAAAAAGCAAATCTGGCCAATAGATGGTTATTACATTTGGTGGGTGTTCTAGTCAAAGCATGGTGCAATGCTCATTGCACAGCAACTAGTTGCACAGTACAACTAGTCCTTTTTATTCCATGTTTTAATTTCCACGCAGCAAGAAGAGCTAATGAATGGGCCCTGCTTCCTTCACACTGAAAGCTCCTGCCTCCTCCAACACTTCTTCCACTTATGAAGGTGGTCTTTACAATGACAGTTTCCCAGCTTTCTGCTGCCAACCCTGGGCAGCTCCCAGTGAGACCAACTTTGTGGCACTCCATGGTGACACCTGAGATGTGCTAACAGCTTATTTGACATGTTCTTTAGGCTTCAAAGGTAATACCCAATTTAAAATATACAGAAGTTTAACACCAGCCAGCACCTAAGCACTGCACAGCCACTTGCTCACTCCCCCTCAGTGGGATGGGGGAGAGGATCAGAAGGGTAAAAGTGAGAACTCTTGTGGGTTGAGATAAAGACAGTTTAACGGTGAAAGCAAAAGCCACATGTACAAGCAAAGCAAAACAAGGAATTCGTTCACCACTGCCCATCGGCAGGTGTCCAGCCATCCCCAGGAACACCAGGCTCCATCACATACAACTTAGGAAGACAAACACCATCACTCCAAACATTCTCCCTTCCTCCTACACAACAGCAACCTACAATTCAGGTAATTGAGAGTCTTATGCTTTGCAAAAGCATAATTGGTCTGAGACCATTGATAGTTACAGCTTGGGGAAATCTCTTCACCCAGTTTTCAGAGAAGGGCACAACTAAGCTTCAGTACCGACGCACCATTCCAAGGAACATGTAAAACAGGGCTTCCACACAATAATCAAGCCGTCCTCACTAAACAAGCAGGTGGCCCAGGAGATCTTAATCCGTTTGCATTTGTGAGTTGACATTTAAGAATTTTCTCTCTCTTTAAAACCATCAATCAAAAGTATTTACAGAATCATGACTCATGACTCTATGAATCAAAAGTATTTGCACATTTAGGAAATCGTCACAAAACAGACCTGGCCGGGAACTGGATTTTCTGTTTCACAGAAGTTTTTTTCCCAATTTCATTTTTTTCCCATTTAAACCAAATATATTTTGTTTTTCTGTTGTTGCAATACATTTCCTAGAGTTTATTTTTTTAAATTCTTTTAAATAACACAATTCACATTTTAAAAATTTGTAAAAATGGTCAAAATATTCTTTGCTGGACTTTTTAATGCTTTATCAGTTCTTCTTTGAACCGACTTACATCAACTTAGCATATTTTTCAAAGCATTTCAATTTTGACAAATAATGCGGCATTAAGAAAAAGAATCTCTGAAAAAGATAGACTAAATACCCATCTGCTGTACTCATCATATACCTTTCTATTTCTTTCCCTAAATTTACAGTTCCTAGACAGACTCATGAGTGCTCAGAACAGAGGCATAAAAATGATAGCAGTCATTCTGGAAAACTGTAGTTCAAGACTTTTTTTAATGGCGTCATCAGTTATTTCTTTAAATATATTCTTGGTAATATTGCTCTAGTAGCTATTTATATCAGAATGAAAAATGCCAGGGGAAAAAAAAAAAAAGCCCAGCTGTGCTCAAGAAAATGTTAAAATCCATAGCAGCTTAGAGAGCCACTGCAGAGCAGTGACCCACTGAAAGGAATCACTAAATAAGAAGCTCCTTCCCCTCCTTTCAAATCTTTTCCTTATGAGAGGAGGTTTTATAAAGCCCTCATTATAAGACAAATATTGGAGGTCTTTTTCATACGAGCTACTCTTGGATACAGGCACACCTGCTACCTCTGTAAACTTCAAACCCTTTTCATATCAGCCTGTACTTTAGCACATTGGGTTCCATCTCTGAGGAGGGTGATAGTGAAGCTCCTGATACAGCATTTCTTAATCAATAAACTAAATTCATGAGACGACTTGAACCAAAGAGCTCTAAAACCATCACCAATTTACACATATTTGCTGTTCCTTTAAAGGACTAATTGTTTGACTCCTGATTTGTACTTTAGTTTGAGGAGTGGCAGATCATATTTTAACTTGGTCCAGGGATTAAACGTTCAGAATACACTGGATATCTCTCAATTTACCCAACTCAATTAAAAAAGATGCATGTACAGCATTTACGTAGTGTTTTGACAGACTTTATTTTCTGCTTAAGTGATTCAGTTTCCCCTGGATACATATGGCCCTCTCTTTGTTATGCAGAACTGGAATTGCAGAGAAAGAGGATGAGGTTATTGGCTAACTTGCAATACATTTATTCAAGCAGTAATTTCAAATAGCCTTCAATAAATGAAATGTTCTTTAAGTAAAATCAGATTCTCAGCTACTTCAAATGTTAGGCTACCAGGCTAAATGAGAAGAAAAAAAATGTATCTATCAATAAAAATAAACACTGGTGACAGCAAAAGCAACAGCACAGCCCTTACAGTCAGAAGAGACAGTAACCTTCTGACTTCTGCACCCACCAAGATTTCAGATTCAAAGAATATGTCTCAATTGCTGTAGAAGAGCTGAGCAATTTTATCAGATGAGAAGGATCAATACTAAAGAATCTGGCAATGAATTTTAAGATCCAGATATATAAAGCATTCTGTTTGAGTAAAAGGTTAATAAAAAGTAAGAAGATGGAGCAGTGCAGTGCAAAAAACCATCAAATTGCAGGACTTTCATCACAAAGATGCAGGAGGTCAGTGCCCACCTAGAGAATTGTCTAAATCAGTCAGTGCATCTTAAAGTCTCTTGGTGACTCCCCTGAAGTCCAGTTTTGGGTAGATCCAAAACTGTGACATTTTGAATATCTGAATCCTGGCTATGGGTGAATATGCACCCACAACTTCAAACAGCTGAGCAGCTCATTCTCATAGATCCAAGTGGCCAGGCGCCTCATGGGCAGCCTGGGACAGCTGAGGGGACAGCATGTGGCAGGGCAGAGGGGATGCAGTGCTGGGACATGTTCCTGAGACCACTCTTCATGTGCAAAAGCACACTAAGTGCTTTCTGAATGCCGACGTTATCACCCACAGCTGACAGCCACAATTGGAACAAGGCATTAGTCAGAACTTAGCGTCATGTAATTTGCTTGCTGTAAGCATGAGCAAGAAGACCTTGCCCCAAGATGCCAGATGTATCATCTACAATATTTTTGAAAGACAAAAGACAGGTGTAACAGAGAAACTGTAAGAGAAGAGAAAGGATGGACTGATACTCCAAGGAGAAGGTGGCCCAACTGGTGGCCCACAATTCAGGTATTTGGCTTGCGAGATGTTCCAACTCACCACCTTTGCTAGAGCAGTTCTGGAGAAGACAGGGCACAATAGCAGGTGGGAACTGGCACCTCCCTCTGCATCTGTGCATGGCAGCCTGTCAGGAGAGCCCCCAGCCAGCCTCCAGCACTGAAAAACTGGGACCGCCAAGGCACATCCAGCCCTCACATACTGCAGAGGGTGTCTGAGACAGTTTTCACTTCCCCTTCCTTCCACAAGCCTCCCCTGAAGAGTGGCACAGAATATCTGAGATAGACTTCTGATCAGGAATTCCCTGAGAGATCCACTTCCTCTCTGTCGAGTACAGAGGGAGTCCTTGGAAATTAAAATCTTAATTTTGTTGACCAAAATTTGTGACCTACAGCTAGGGAAAGTGAAGTCCTTAACCTTTCCTCAAGGAATTTCCCTTGGGAAAAGTAGACCATTTTTTAAGGTTTTTTAAAAAGGGTTTCTAATAAATCAGTATTTCATATTCAGCCAAATACATTTACATAATTTCAAAAAACATTGAGAATCAATACCTTCTATTAATAGGAATGAAAAGCAGAAACAAGCCAGAATCCCCAAGTTAAACTACAACTTCTGGTCACTTCTGGAGTTTTGTGGTGACACTGTAACTCTTCAGTGAAAATTATCTCTGCTGATGTTAATAAAACAGTCAAAAAATTATTTAAACTATTCTGTAATATTTGGTTTGTAGATGCTCCATTGTACACAGACGCAAGAAAAGAGTATGATCTCTGTTTAGGAGAGGTTATAAGTCAAATGAAGTTTACTAAAAAATCAAAACTGTGATGGTAAGCCAGTTTTTAAATACTGTCATGGCTCTAGTGTATTACTCTCCACAGAGGACAGAGGCCATAGTGAGGCAGCTGTTAAAAGTAGCTTTGTTTATTGTTAACCAATGAACTTAGCAGGGGGAGGGATTCCTGTCACAAGGCAGGATATAAGGAAGGAAAAATAACAGTGTATTTCTGTTGTTGTCTTTATTCTGTAATATTCTGTATAATCCAAGTAGCTGATGATGCTATTTTCTTGGCAGCAGAACAAGGAGCTATTGTAATTAGGAGAGGCCAGGCCATTTTCACATGAAGCAGCTTTCTGAAACACTACGGCAACATTCAAGGTTGGGACAGAAGGCTGCGGATAGAGCCCAAACAAGGAAGAATGGAACTGGACACACTGATATCTTCAGGCTTTTCACAGGAAAAGTCAATCAATGACACTCAGTGGTCCCACACACGGTGTGCTCTGAAGTTGTGATGTTACAACTCAGAGCAGGACAAGATGTGAGATCAGCCACATCTAATCCTGCCCTCTGCATAAACCCCGTGAGCCAAGGGCGACGGCGAGGCTGGGCCTTCACTGCTTCTACAACAACTCTTTAATGAACACACAGGGAAAAAGGCAGTCACCTTGCTGAAATATGGCCTATGGAGAAATCAATGGGATATATTTATTTCCCGGCACTCAGACACTGCAGATACATCTTCTCTCTTTTCTCATTATTGCTTTTGTCCCCTCCCTCTCCCAAAATGAAGCATTTGTAAAATTAGACAGGGGGAGAGGGCAGAGAACATCAGTTGATAGGTTTCTCTGTAACTATGGTGTAAAAATTGAGATAGACAGTGTTTACTTTTGTAATTTCTGTGTTTAAAGATACAGCTTAGTGTAGCAGGTATCAAATGCAGTACTTTTGACATTTTTTATAAAAGCATTTAGGGTTTTTTTTTTTTATTGTGGAGTTATTTCAAGGTTTTTAAGAAGGTTGTACCTTGCTACTGATTCAGAAATGGTATCTAGTCAGCTAGATCCTGCTACAGAGTGACTAGAGAGAGACTCCCACAGGAACTCCAGTCTTTTTGGTCCAGAACATTAAGCTCTTTATTAGCAAATGTGAGAGATTAGCTGTCTATCTTTCAGCACTGAAACCAGGTGTCTAGAAGTGTCTGGAGTAAGTACCTGACTTCAGCATAAAAACTGATATTACAGGTTCTGGCTTCACACACTTCTGTCTGGTCAATTCTCCCCAAGATAGAATCATGGTATTGTTAAGGTTAGAAAATACCTTTAGGAATTTTGAGTCCAACTATTAACCCAGCACTACCAAGGCCACCATTAAACCATGTCCCTCAGTGCCACATCTACACACCTTTTAAATACCTCCAGGGATGGTGACTCCACCACTTCCCAGGGCAGGCTTTTCCAGTGCTTAACAACCCTTTCTGTAAAGAAATGTTTCCTCGTACCTGATCTAAACCTTTCCTGGTGCAACTTGAGGCCATTTCTTCTTTTCCTATTGCTTATTAATTGGGAGAAGAGGCTGACTCCCACCTGGCTACACCGTCCTGTCAGGGAGTTGTAGAGAGAGAGAAGGTCTCCCCTGAGCCTCCTTTTCTCCAGGCTAAACACCCCCAGCTCCCTCAGCTGCTCCTCACCAGACTTGTGCTCCAGAATCTTCCCCAGCTCTGTTCCCTTCTCTGGACACACTCCAGATCCTCAATGCTCCTCTTGCAGTGAGGGGCCAAAAACTGGACACAGGATCTGAGCTGTGGCCTCACCAGTGCCCAGCACAGGGGGACAATCCCTGCCCTGGTCCTGCTGCCACACTATTGCTGACACAGGCCAGGAGCCATTGGCCTTCCTGCCCAGCTGGGCACAGCTGGCTCATGCTCAGCCACTGCTGACCAGCACCCCCAGGTTCTTTTCAGCTGGGCAGCACTCTGCCCCCTGCCTGTGGTTCAAGTTCCTCTTTAAAGCAGTGAACAGACAGTAATTTATGGCCCAAATACTCTGAGCTTTTTCAGCGACATAACATCATAGCCATTAAGAATTTATGGAAAAAAATAATATAACCCCCCCTTGAAACCTATGATTCTACCTGTTACATATCCTCTTTGTATAATCAGCATTATCATTTACAACCTAGAAATCCAAAGTCCAAACTCTGAGTGGAAAAGACCCAAAAAAAAGCAAGACTATTCTCCAAAGTCCAAACTCTGAGTGGAAAAGACCCAAAAAAAAAAGCAAGACTATTCTCCAGGTTGTTAAACAGGATCAGGGAGTTCCGGTGGGAGAATCTTCTCTCCCTGTGCTGGGCTCTGTCCCACCCTCAGTTACACAGCACTGATCTTTTTACAGCATTCTTTTTTAAAAAGATATTTCTCTGCTACTACACCAATAGAAAAAAACATTGTAGAGACTATGGCAAACATTTCAAATTTCCACAAAAAATCTAAAACTGTACTTAACTTCTGTTACTTATTTAGGTAGAAATAAAAGAGAAGGAAAAATTAAGTTAATGGGTATAATCGAGGCTTACATAACTCCTTATTTCCACCTTACTGAAACCAGAAGTAACGATAGTATCTATCAAAACTGTTTGAGATCTAGCCATCCCTTCCCAAACCCATACAACAATATTTCAGGTCCTTATAAATAACTGTAATTCTGTATCTGTATTTTTTTCTGAATTCAAAGAAAGCTACAAATATTTTATGGCATTCTTCTTACAGGAAGAAGGAAAAGAAGTTCTGCAACTTCTGGAGTCATACTTTGGAAGCCATTTCTCCAAAAGCGGATGTCTAAATCTCATCACATATAAATGACGGTAGAAATTTCTCACCAAAATCTCAGTTCTTTGGTTAAGGTTTCCACTAAGCTGTTCTAGACACAAACAATATACGTACAGGTTTTTTCCTCACTCCCATAGAGAAGGAAGATGACATTTGAAGAACTTAAAAACACCAGGGACAGGCTCCGAGGGAATATGATAGATACCATATTACCTGCACAGTACAGCTCAGATTGGTCCATTCACTTCTTAGCCACATCTGTGGCCTGCCCTTCCATACAAACCATTGCTCAAAATGTTAACTTTCCTTGAGATAAATGTTTAAATACATATCATCTGACAAATCTACAGGTTTCAACTATTACAAGAATAATTTTGAATAAACTGCTATTATTTCCCTCCTCTTTATCATCAGGTGCCATTAACGTAAACCAGAAATGAGAGAATTACTCAGCACAGATGGCACAGCAATAAAAATAGGGACATTTTTCATGTGAGTGTCTGTCTTTGGACCTGTTTTCTAAGCATATGGAATAGAAACCACTACACACTGCAGCATGGTAAACACTCTTGATAGCAGTAATTAACTATTACTTGAGTATAATGTTAGGGGTCATTTGACAAAAAAGACATGTCCTGAAACAAGTTATCTACCTTGGCACTATGCTTCATCTCAGTAAGAAATCCATCTGCTGTATCTCCAATGTTGAAGCTCGAGGTGGTGATCTCAAGGATGAAATATTTGAATCTCTCTTCCAGTCAGCTGAAAGAAAGGCAGGTTTTAACTTCTGGGAATTGAACTTTTATACAAGACAGGCTTGGACTACAGAAATTAAATACCATGCTCCTAAAAGAAAAATATGTCTTGCTCTATGAATGAGCACGTACTACCATTATTTTGGAATGAAGGAGAAAGAAAACAATAGTATTCAGAAACCATTTTAGGCCAGCAACTCACAGCAGTTATCACACAAAGAGAACTTAGATAGTGGAGCACTGTAGAGATAGCCAAGTTAATTTGAAACTGGCTGGTAAAGTGTGAGAAGTTTATATTGAAGGCCATCCATGGCAGGAAGGAACAGAGTTTTAGCCAGCTTACCTGCTGAGAGCCAATTACTCCGATCAAACTCCTATATTGCCACTTCCAATACTTCAATGGCTAAATTAAAGCTAGTTCAAGTATTGATAACTCCAGTTTATTATTTCTAAATAATTTCTTAACAGCAGCTTTTGAGATGGTAATGTGTCTTCACAGCAACAACTCTTACCGATTCTCTCTGGCTTTAAAAAGGAAAATAGGGATTAGTCCAGACTTGAAAAGGTCCTTCAAATTAGGAGGTATCAGTTGCTCTAAATCAAGAAGCATTTGAAATACACTTCTAAGAAAATCAGATTATTTAGTCTTTCAAGTTGCAAATTACATTTTTTGAAGGGGTTGTTATGAAATATCTTGTATGATATTTGCATATATACAGTCTCCTTGTATCTTGAAATTATTTCTGATTGATTCCTGGTGTTATAATAATTCAGTTTATTGTGCAGCTATCAGATGAATTTTTTCTTTTTAAAGCCTCTAGGAGAATTCAGAAATATTTTTTGCAAATCATGCAGTATCTAAATTTTTTTCCAGTTGTTCAGCCCAAATAAATCTAACCTTTCTCTGAAAGAGTGATTGTCACATAGTTACGTGTCTATAATATTAAGCCCAACTATGCTTTAGGAATCTCTGACAGTAAGAGAATTGAGGCAGTGCTATTGAACAGAAATTATGTTATAAACAATTACAACCTTCCAAAGCAGACATCATCAATAACTGGAAGAGAAAATTTTAAGAAACATAAAACTTTTAAGAATAGTCTTCTTAAGACTCCTGGGTATCTGTACGATTGCATCTTTTCTTGTGCAGCTAAAACTGAACACACAATTACTGCTGGTTCTTTGTTCTAATACAGGTCATTTATCATAGCTCACAGAAGGTCAACAAAGTTTTTGGAGCTGATTTTTACAAGTGCCATTCCTCTAAAACGTAAATGTATGCCATGCGAGATTTCAAGCCTATGCCATCTGATACAAATCTTGCTACAGATGCAGTAGTGGTATAAACAAGGTAGAACGTTTTTCCTAAAAAACTGAACCCTAAAAAACGAGTAAGAGCAGGAGGCACCCTGGTTAGTCAGGATGCCTGGAAATGCTTTCAGAGCACCACAGATTGGGCATGAATATTTGCATCATCTAACAGGATTCACGTGCTCCCTGAAATGAAAGCTGGTCAGTCCCACAGCTCCTCTAGAAAGCCATCTTCCCCCACAAGGTGCTTGCTGTCAAATTAGTTGCCCCTTAAGGAATAAAATTATGTGCCTCATAATCTATGTTTAAACCCTTGCTGCTACACAATCGAGCTATTAACAGCATCCACTCACATACTCGTTGAGATTTGGGACAATACACAGTTACTACACTCGCCTGTACCCGAGGCAACCCTGCTAGCCGAGGCACCCCTGCTCGCCCCTGCCCGACGCAATCCTGCTCGCCGCTGGCCGAGATAACTCTGCTCGCCGCTGGCCGAGATAACTCTGCTCGCCGCTGGCCGAGATAACTCTGCTCGCCGCTGGCCGAGATAACTCTGCTCGCCGCTAGCCGAGGAAACGCTGCTCGCCGCTACCCCAGGCAGCCCTGCTGTAGGACTACCCGAGTCGAGTCTACTCCCGGGACTACCCGAGTCGAGTCTACTCCCGGGACTACCCGAGTCGAGCCTACTCCCGGGACTACCCGAGTCGAGTCTACTCCCGGGACTACCCGAGTCGAGGCTACTCCCGGGACTACCCGAGTCCGGCTACTCCCGGGACTACCCGAGTCGAGCCTACTCCCGGGACTACCCGAGTCGAGGCTACTCCCGGGACTACCCGAGTCGAGCCTACTCTCGGGACTACCCGAGTCGAGGCTACTCCCGGGACTAACCGAGTCCGGCTACTCCCGGGACTACCCGAGTCGAGGCTACTCCCGGGACTACCCGAGTCGAGGCTACTCCCGGGACTACCCGAGTCCAGCTTACTCCCGCGACTACCCGAGTCGAGCTTACTCCCGGGACTACCCGAGTCCGGCTACTCCCGGGACTACCCGAGTCGAGCCTACTCCCGGGACTACCCGAGTCCGGCTACTCCCGGGACTACCCGAGTCGAGCTTACTCCCGGGACTACCCGAGTCGAGGCTACTCCCGGGACTACCCGAGTCCGGCTACTCCCGGGACTACCCGAGTCGAGGCTACTCCCGGGACTACCCGAGTCGAGCCTACTCCCGGGACTACCCGAGTCGAGCTTACTCCCGGGACTACCCGAGTTGAGGCTACTCCCGGGACTACCCGAGTCCGGCTACTCCCGGGACTACCCGAGTCGAGCTTACTCCCGGGACTACCCGAGTCCGGCTACTCCCGGGACTACACGAGTCGAGTTTACTCCCGGGACTACCCGAGTCGAGTCTACTCCCGGGACTACCCGAGTCGAGTCTACTCCCGGGACTACCCGAGTCGAGCCTACTCCCGGGACTACCCGAGTCGAGTCTACTCCCGGGACTACCCGAGTCGAGGCTACTCCCGGGACTACCCGAGTCCGGCTACTCCCGGGACTACCCGAGTCGAGCCTACTCCCGGGACTACCCGAGTCGAGGTTACTCCCGGGACTACCCGAGTCGAGCTTACTCCCGGGACTACCCGAGTCGAGTTTACTCCCGGGACTACCCGAGTCGAGCCTACTCCCGGGACTACCCGAGTCGAGGCTACTCCCGGGACTACCCGAGTCCGGCTACTCCCGGGACTACCCGAGTCGAGCTTACTCTCGGGACTACCCGAGTCGAGCCTACTCCCGGGACTACCCGAGTCGAGCTTACTCCCGGGACTACCCGAGTCGAGCTTACTCTCGGGACTACCCGAGTCGAGCCTACTCCCGGGACTACCCGAGTCCGGCTACTCCCGGGACTACCCGAGTCGAGCTTACTCTCGGGACTACCCGAGTCGAGTCTACTCCCGGGACTACCCGAGTCGAGGCTACTCCCGGGACTACCCGAGTCGAGTTTACTCCCGGGACTACCCGAGTCGAGGCTACTCCCGGGACTACCCGAGTCGAGCTTACTCCCGGGACTACCCGAGTCGAGTTTACTCCCGGGACTACCCGAGTCGAGGCTACTCCCGGGACTACCCGAGTCCGGCTACTCCCGGGACTACCCGAGTCCGGCTACTTCCGGGACTACCCGAGTCCGGCTACTCCCGGGACTACCCGAGTCGAGCTTACTCTCGGGACTACCCGAGTCGAGGCTACTCCCGGGACTACCCGAGTCCGGCTACTCCCGGGACTACCCGAGTCCGGCTACTCCCGGGACTACCCGAGTCGAGCTTACTCTCGGGACTACCCGAGTCGAGGCTACTCCCGGGACTACCCGAGTCGAGGCTACTCCCGGGACTACCCGAGTCGAGGCTACTCCCGGGACTACCCGAGTCCAGTTTACTCCCGCGACTACCCGAGTCGAGCGTACTCCCGGGACTACCCGAGTCCGGCTACTCCCGGGACTACCCGAGTCGAGGCTACTCCCGGGACTACCCGAGTCGAGGCTACTCCCGGGACTACCCGAGTCGAGGCTACTCCCGGGACTACCCGAGTCCAGTTTACTCCCGCGACTACCCGAGTCGAGCGTACTCCCGGGACTACCCGAGTCCGGCTACTCCCGGGACTACCCGAGTCGAGGCTACTCCCGGGACTACCCGAGTCCGGCTACTCCCGGGACTACCCGAGTCGAGCCTACTCCCGGGACTACCCGAGTCGAGGCTACTCCCGGGACTACCCGAGTCGAGGCTACTCCCGGGACTACCCGAGTCGAGGCTACTCCCGGGACTACCCGAGTCGAGCTTACTCTCGGGACTACCCGAGTCGAGGCTACTCCCGGGACTACCCGAGTCGAGCCTACTCCCGCGACTACCCGAGTCGAGCTTACTCCCGGGACTACCCGAGTCGAGCCTACTCCCGGGACTACCCGAGTCGAGGCTACTCCCGGGACTACCCGAGTCGAGCCTACTCCCGGGACTACCCGAGTCCAGTTTACTCCCGGGACTACCCGAGTCGAGGCTACTCCCGGGCCTACCTGAGTCGAGCCTACTTCTGGGACTACCCGAGTCGAGGCTACTCTCGGCATTACCCGAGTCCGGCTACTCCCGGGACTACCCGAGTCCGGCTACTCCCGGGACTACCCGAGTCGAGCTTACTCCCGCGACTACCCGAGTCGAGCTTACTCCCGGGACTACCCGAGTCGAGTTTACTCCCGGGACTACCCGAGTCGAGGCCACTCCCGGGACTACCCGAGTCCGGCTACTCCCGGGACTACCCGAGTCGAGCTTACTCTCGGGACTACCCGAGTCGAGCCTACTCCCGGGACTACCCGAGTCGAGCTTACTCCCGGGACTACCCGAGTCGAGCTTACTCTCGGGACTACCCGAGTCGAGGCTACTCCCGGGACTAACCGAGTCCGGCTACTCCCGGGACTACCCGAGTCCGGCTACTCCCGGGACTACCCGAGTCGAGCTTACTCCCGCGACTACCCGAGTCGAGCTTACTCCCGGGACTACCCGAGTCGAGTTTACTCCCGGGACTACCCGAGTCGAGGCCACTCCCGGGACTACCCGAGTCCGGCTACTCCCGGGACTACCCGAGTCGAGCTTACTCTCGGGACTACCCGAGTCGAGCCTACTCCCGGGACTACCCGAGTCGAGCTTACTCCCGGGACTACCCGAGTCGAGCTTACTCTCGGGACTACCCGAGTCGAGGCTACTCCCGGGACTAACCGAGTCCGGCTACTCCCGGGACTACCCGAGTCGAGGCTACTCCCGGGACTACCCGAGTCGAGGCTACTCCCGGGACTACCCGAGTCCAGCTTACTCCCGCGACTACCCGAGTCGAGCTTACTCCCGGGACTACCCGAGTCCGGCTACTCCCGGGACTACCCGAGTCGAGCCTACTCCCGGGACTACCCGAGTCCGGCTACTCCCGGGACTACCCGAGTCGAGCTTACTCCCGGGACTACCCGAGTCGAGGCTACTCCCGGGACTACCCGAGTCGAGCTTACTCCCGGGACTACCCGAGTCGAGCCTACTCCCGGGACTACCCGAGTCGAGCTTACTCCCGGGACTACCCGAGTTGAGGCTACTCCCGGGACTACCCGAGTCCGGCTACTCCCGGGACTACCCGAGTCGAGCTTACTCCCGGGACTACCCGAGTCCGGCTACTCCCGGGACTACACGAGTCGAGTTTACTCCCGGGACTACCCGAGTCGAGGCTACTCCCGGGACTACCCGAGTCGAGCTTACTCTCGGGACTACCCGAGTCCGGCTACTCCCGGGACTACCCAAGTCGAGCCTACTCCAGGGACTACCCGAGTCCGGCTACTCCCGGGACTACCCGAGTCCGGCTACTCCCGGGACTACCCGAGTCGAGTCTACTCCCGGGACTACCCGAGTCCAGCTTACTCCCGCGACTACCCGAGTCGAGCTTACTCCCGAGACTACCCGAGTCCGGCTACTCCCGGGACTACCCGAGTCGAGTTTACTCCCGGGACTACCCGAGTCCGGCTACTCCCGGGACTACCCGAGTCGAGGCTACTCCCGGGACTACCCGAGTCGAGGCTACTCCCGGGACTACCCGAGTCGAGGCTACTCCCGGGACTACCCGAGTCGAGCTTACTCCCGGGACTACCCGAGTCGAGGCTACTCCCGGGACTACCCGAGTCCGGCTACTCCCGGTACTACCCGAGTCGAGGCTACTCCCGGGACTACCCGAGTCGAGCCTACTCCCGGGACTACCCGAGTCGAGCTTACTCCCGCGACTACCCGAGTCGAGGCTACTCCCGGGACTACCCGAGTCGAGCTTACTCTCGGGACTACCCGAGTCGAGGCTACTCCCGGGACTACCCGAGTCGAGCTTACTCCCGGGACTACCCGAGTCGAGTCTACTCCCGGGACTACCCGAGTCGAGCGTACTCTCGGGACTACCCGAGTCGAGTTTACTCCCGGGACTACCCGAGTCGAGGCTACTCCCGGGACTACCCGAGTCGAGTCTACTCCCGCGACTACCCGAGTCGAGGCTACTCCCGGGACTACCCGAGTCGAGCCTACTCCCGGGACTACCCGAGTCGAGGCTACTCCCGGGACTACCCGAGTCGAGCCTACTCCCGGGACTACCCGAGTCGAGCTTACTCCCGGGACTACCCGAGTCCGGCTACTCCCGGGACTACCCGAGTCGAGGCTACTCCCGGGACTACCCGAGTCGAGGCTACTCCCGGGACTACCCGAGTCCGGCTACTCCCGGGACTACCCGAGTCGAGCTTACTCTCGGGACTACCCGAGTCCGGCTACTCCCGGGACTACCCGAGTCGAGCTTACTCCCGGGACTACCCGAGTCGAGTCTACTCCCGGGACTACCCGAGTCGAGTTTACTCCCGGGACTACCCGAGTCCGGCTACTCCCGGGACTACCCGAGTCGAGCTTACTCCCGGGACTACCCGAGTCCGGCTACTCCCGGGACTACCCGAGTCGAGGCTACTCCCGGGACTACCCGAGTCGAGCTTACTCTCGGGACTACCCGAGTCGAGGCTACTCCCGGGACTAACCGAGTCCGGCTACTCCCGGGACTACCCGAGTCGAGCCTACTCCCGGGACTACCCGAGTCCGGCTACTCCCGGGACTACCCGAGTCGAGCTTACTCCCGGGACTACCCGAGTCGAGGCTACTCCCGGGACTACCCGAGTCGAGCTTACTCCCGGGACTACCCGAGTCGAGCCTACTCCCGGGACTACCCGAGTCGAGCTTACTCCCGGGACTACCCGAGTTGAGGCTACTCCCGGGACTACCCGAGTCCGGCTACTCCCGGGACTACCCGAGTCGAGCTTACTCCCGGGACTACCCGAGTCCGGCTACTCCCGGGACTACACGAGTCGAGTTTACTCCCGGGACTACCCGAGTCGAGTCTACTCCCGGGACTACCCGAGTCGAGCGTACTCTCGGGACTACCCGAGTCGAGTTTACTCCCGGGACTACCCGAGTCGAGGCTACTCCCGGGACTACCCGAGTCGAGCTTACTCTCGGGACTACCCGAGTCCGGCTACTCCCGGGACTACCCAAGTCGAGCCTACTCCAGGGACTACCCGAGTCCGGCTACTCCCGGGACTACCCGAGTCCGGCTACTCCCGGGACTACCCGAGTCGAGTCTACTCCCGGGACTACCCGAGTCCAGCTTACTCCCGCGACTACCCGAGTCGAGCTTACTCCCGAGACTACCCGAGTCCGGCTACTCCCGGGACTACCCGAGTCGAGGCTACTCCCGGGACTACCCGAGTCGAGTTTACTCCCGGGACTACCCGAGTCCGGCTACTCCCGGGACTACCCGAGTCGAGGCTACTCCCGGGACTACCCGAGTCCGGCTACTCCCGGTACTACCCGAGTCGAGGCTACTCCCGGGACTACCCGAGTCGAGCCTACTCCCGGGACTACCCGAGTCGAGCTTACTCCCGCGACTACCCGAGTCGAGGCTACTCCCGGGACTACCCGAGTCGAGCTTACTCTCGGGACTACCCGAGTCGAGGCTACTCCCGGGACTACCCGAGTCGAGCTTACTCCCGGGACTACCCGAGTCGAGTCTACTCCCGGGACTACCCGAGTCGAGCGTACTCTCGGGACTACCCGAGTCGAGTTTACTCCCGGGACTACCCGAGTCGAGGCTACTCCCGGGACTACCCGAGTCGAGCCTACTCCCGGGACTACCCGAGTCGAGGCTACTCCCGGGACTACCCGAGTCGAGCCTACTCCCGGGACTACCCGAGTCGAGCTTACTCCCGGGACTACCCGAGTCCGGCTACTCCCGGGACTACCCGAGTCGAGGCTACTCCCGGGACTACCCGAGTCGAGGCTACTCCCGGGACTACCCGAGTCCGGCTACTCCCGGGACTACCCGAGTCGAGCTTACTCTCGGGACTACCCGAGTCCGGCTACTCCCGGGACTACCCGAGTCGAGCTTACTCCCGGGACTACCCGAGTCGAGTCTACTCCCGGGACTACCCGAGTCGAGTTTACTCCCGGGACTACCCGAGTCCGGCTACTCCCGGGACTACCCGAGTCGAGGCTACTCCCGGGACTACCCGAGTCCGGCTACTCCCGGACTACCCGAGTCGAGGCTACTCCCGGGACTACCCGAGTCGAGCCTACTCCCGGGACTACCCGAGTCGAGCCTACTTCTGGGACTACCCGAGTCGAGGCTACTCTCGGCACTACCCGAGTCCGGCTGCTCCCGGGACTACCCGAGTCGAGCCTACTCCCGGGACTACCCGAGTCGAGCTTACTCCCGCGACTACCCGAGTCGAGGCTACTCCCGGGACTACCCGAGTCGAGCTTACTCCCGGGACTACCCGAGTCGAGCCTACTCCCGGGACTACCCGAGTCGAGCTTACTCCCGGGACTACCCGAGTCGAGTCTACTCCCGGGACTACCCGAGTCGAGCGTACTCTCGGGACTACCCGAGTCGAGTTTACTCCCGGGACTACCCGAGTCGAGCCTACTCCCGGGACTACCCGAGTCCGGCTACTCCTGGGACTACCCGAGTCGAGCCTACTCCCGGGACTACCCGAGTCCGGCTACTCCCGGGACTACCCGAGTCGAGCTTACTCTCGGGACTACCCGAGTCGAGCCTACTCCCGGGACTACCCGAGTCGAGCTTACTCCCGGGACTACCCGAGTCGAGCTTACTCCCGGGACTACCCGAGTCCGGCTACTCCCGGGACTACCCGAGTCCGGCTACTCCCGGGACTACCCGAGTCGAGGCTACTCCCGGGACTACCCGAGTCCGGCTACTCCCGGGACTACCCGAGTCGAGTTTACTCCCGGGACTACCCGAGTCGAGCTTACTCCCGGGACTACCCGAGTCGAGGCTACTCCCGGGACTACCCGAGTCGAGCTTACTCTCGGGACTACCCGAGTCGAGCTTACTCCCGGGACTACCCGAGTCGAGGCTACTCCCGGGACTACCCGAGTCGAGGCTACTCCCGGAACTACACGAGTCGAGGCTACTCCCGGGACTACCCGAGTCGAGTTTACTCCCGGGACTACCCGAGTCGAGCTTACTCCCGGGACTACCCGAGTCGAGCTTCCTCCCGGGACTACCCGAGTCGAGCTTACTCCCGGGACTACCCGAGTCGAGCTTCCTCCCGGGACTACCCGAGTCGAGCCTACTCCCGGGACTACCCGAGTCGAGCCTACTCCCGGGACTACCCGAGTCCGGCTACTCCCGGGACTACCCGAGTCGAGCTTACTCCCGGGACTACCCGAGTCCAGCTTACTCCCGCGACTACCCGAGTCGAGCCTACTCCCGGGACTACCCGAGTCGAGGCTACTCCCGGGACTACCCGAGTCGAGCCTACTCCCGGGACTACCCGAGGCGAGGCTACTCCCGGGACTACCCGAGTCGAGCCTACTCCCGGGACTACCCGAGTCGAGGCTACTCCCGGGACTACCCGAGTCGAGCCTACTCCCGGGACTACCCGAGTCGAGCTTACTCCCGGGACTACCCGAGTCCGGCTACTCCCGGGACTACCCGAGTCGAGGCTACTCCCGGGACCACCCGAGTCGAGGCTACGCCCGGGACTACCCGAGTCGAGCTTACTCTCGGGACTACCCGAGTCGAGCTTACTCCCGGGACTACCCGAGTCGAGGCTACTCCCGGGACTACCCGAGTCGAGGCTACTCCCGGGACTACCCGAGTCGAGCTTACTCCCGGGACTACCCGAGTCGAGCTTACTCCCGGGACTACCCGAGTCGAGGCTACTCCCGGGACTACCCGAGTCGAGCCTACTCCCGGGACTACCCGAGTCGAGCCTACTCCCGGGACTACCCGAGTCGAGCTTACTCCCGCGACTACCCGAGTCGAGGCTACTCCCGGGACTACCCGAGTCCGGCTACTCCCGGGACTACCCGAGTCGAGCTTACTCTCGGGACTACCCGAGTCGAGCCTACTCCCGGGACTACCCGAGTCCGGCTACTCCCGGGACTACCCGAGTCGAGCTTACTCCCGGGACTACCCGAGTCCAGCTTACTCCCGGGACTACCCGAGTCGAGCTTACTCCCGGGACTACCCGAGTCGAGGCTACTCCCGGGACTACCCGAGTCGAGCTTACTCTCGGGACTACCCGAGTCGAGCTTACTCCCGGGACTACCCGAGTCGAGCCTACTCCCGGGACTACCCGAGTCGAGGCTACTCCCGGGACTACCCGAGTCGAGGCTACTCTCGGGACTACCCGAGTCCGGCTACTCCCGGGACTACCCGAGTCGAGCTTACTCCCGGGACTACCCGAGTCGAGCTTACTCCCGGGACTACCCGAGTCCGGCTACTCTCGGGACTACCCGAGTCCGGCTACTCCCGGGACTACCCGAGTCGAGCTTACTCCCGGGACTACCCGAGTCGAGTCTACTCCCGGGACTACCCGAGTCGAGTTTACTCCCGGGACTACCCGAGTCGAGGCTACTCCCGGGACTACCCGAGTCGAGCTTACTCTCGGGACTACCCGAGTCCGGCTACTCCCGGGACTACCCGAGTCGAGCCTACTCCGGGGACTACCCGAGTCCGGCTACTCCCGGGACTACCCGAGTCGAGCTTACTCCCGGGACTACCCGAGTCGAGGCTACTCCCGGGACTACCCGAGTCGAGCTTACTCCCGGACTACCCGAGTCGAGCCTACTCCCGGGACTACCCGAGTCGAGCTTACTCCCGGGACTACCCGAGTCGAGTCTACTCCCGGGACTACCCGAGTCGAGTCTACTCCCGGGACTACCCGAGTCGAGCGTACTCTCGGGACTACCCGAGTCGAGTTTACTCCCGGGACTACCCGAGTCGAGCCTACTCCCGGGACTACCCGAGTCCGGCTACTCCTGGGACTACCCGAGTCGAGCCTACTCCCGGGACTACCCGAGTCGAGCTTACTCCCGGGAATACCCGAGTCGAGCCTACTCCCGGGACTACCCGAGTCGAGCTTACTCCCGGGACTACCCGAGTCGAGCTTACTCCCGGGACTACCCGAGTCCGGCTACTCCCGGGACTACCCGAGTCCGGCTACTCCCGGGACTACCCGAGTCGAGGCTACTCCCGGGACTACCCGAGTCGAGCTTACTCTCGGGACTACCCGAGTCGAGCTTACTCCCGGGACTACCCGAGTCGAGCCTACTCCCGGGACTACCCGAGTCGAGGCTACTCCCGGGACTACCCGAGTCGAGCTTACTCTCGGGACTACCCGAGTCCGGCTACTCCCGGGACTACCCGAGTCGAGCCTACTCCCGGGACTACCCGAGTCGAGCCTACTCCCGGGACTACCCGAGTCGAGCCTACTCCCGGGACTACCCGAGTCCGGCTACTCCCGGGACTACCCGAGTCGAGCTTACTCTCGGGACTACCCGAGTCGAGGCTACTCCCGGGACTACCCGAGTCGAGCTTACTCCCGGGACTACCCGAGTCGAGCTTACTCTCGGGACTACCCGAGTCGAGGCTACTCCCGGGACTACCCGAGTCGAGGCTACTCCCGGGACTACCCGAGTCCGGCTACTCCCGGGACTACCCGAGTGGAGTTTACTCTCGGGACTACCCGAGTCGAGCTTACTCCCGGGACTACCCGAGTCGAGCTTACTCCCGGGACTACCCGAGTCCGCTACTCCCGGGACTACCCGAGTCGAGGCTACTCCAGGGACTACCCGAGTCGAGCTTACTCCCGGGACTACCCGAGTCGAGGCTACTCCCGGGACTACCCGAGTCGAGCTTACTCTCGGGACTACCCGAGTCCAGCTTGCTCCCGGGACTACCCGAGTCGAGCCTACTCCCGGGACTACCCGAGTCGAGGCTACTCCCGGGACTACCCGAGTCGAGGCTACTCCCGGGACTACCCGAGTCGAGTTTACTCTCGGGACTACCCGAGTCGAGCCTACTCCCGGGACTACCCGAGTCGAGCTTACTCCCGGGACTACCCGAGTCGAGGCTACTCCCGGGACTACCCGAGTCTGGCTACTCCCGGGACTACCCGAGTCGAGCTTACTCTCGGGACTACCCGAGTCGAGCCTACTCCCGAGACTACCCGAGTCGAGCTTACTCCCGGGACTACCCGAGTCGAGTCTACTCCCGGGACTACCCGAGTCGAGGCTACTCCCGGGACTACCCGAGTCGAGCTTACTCTCGGGACTACCCGAGTCCGGCTACTCCCGGGACTACCCGAGTCGAGCCTACTCCCGGGACTACCCGAGTCGAGCCTACTCCCGGGACTACCCGAGTCCGGCTACTCCCGGGACTACCCGAGTGGAGTTTACTCTCGGGACTACCCGAGTCGAGCTTACTCCCGGGACTACCCGAGTCGAGCTTACTCCCGGGACTACCCGAGTCCGGCTACTCCCGGGACTACCCGAGTCGAGGCTACTCCAGGGACTACCCGAGTCGAGCTTACTCCCGGGACTACCCGAGTCGAGGCTACTCCCGGGACTACCTGAGTCGAGGCTACTCCCGGGACTACCCGAGTCGAGCTTACTCTCGGGACTACCCGAGTCCAGCTTGCTCCCGGGACTACCCGAGTCGAGGCTACTCCCGGGACTACCCGAGTCGAGCTTACTCTCGGGACTACCCGAGTCGAGCCTACTCCCGAGACTACCCGAGTCGAGCTTACTCCCGGGACTACCCGAGTCGAGTCTACTCCCGGGACTACCCGAATCGAGTCTACTCCCGGGACTACCCGAGTCGAGCTTACTCCCGGGACTACCCGAGTCCGGCTACTGCCGGGACTACACGAGTCGAGGCTACTCCCGGACTACCCGAGTCGAGCTTACTCCCGCGACTACCCGAGTCGAGCCTACTCCCGGGACTACCCGAGTCCGGCTACTCCCGGGACTACCCGAGTCGAGCTTACTCCCGGGACTACCCGAGTCGAGCTTACTCCCGGGACTACCCGAGTCGAGTCTACTCCCGGGACTACCCGAGTCGAGCGTACTCTCGGGACTACCCGAGTCGAGGCTACTCCCGGGACTACCCGAGTCGAGCTTACTCTCGGGACTACCCGAGTCCGGCTACTCCCGGGACTACCCGAGTCGAGCCTACTCCCGGGACTACCCGAGTCCGGCTACTCCCGGGACTACCCGAGTCGAGCTTACTCTCGGGACTACCCGAGTCGAGCCTACTCCCGGGACTACCCGAGTCGAGCTTACTCCCGGGACTACCCGAGTCGAGCTTACTCTCGGGACTACCCGAGTCGAGGCTACTCCCGGGACTACCCGAGTCGAGGCTACTCCCGAGACTACCCGAGTCCGGCTACTCCCGGGACTACCCGAGTCGAGGCTACTCCAGGGACTACCCGAGTCGAGCTTACTCCCGGGACTACCCGAGTCGAGCTTACTCCCGGGACTACCCGAGTCGAGGCTACTCCCGGGACTACCCGAGTCGAGCTTACTCTCGGGACTACCCGAGTCGAGCTTACTCCCGGGACTACCCGAGTCGAGCCTACTCCCGGGACTACCCGAGTCCGGCTACTCCCGGGACTACCCGAGTCGACCTTACTCTCGGGACTACCCGAGTCGAGCCTACTCCCGGGACTACCCGAGTCGAGGCTACTCCCGGGACTACCCGAGTCGAGGCTACTCCCGGGACTACCCGAGTCGAGCCTACTCCCGGGACTACCCGAGTCCAGTTTACTCCCGGGACTACCCGAGTCGAGGCTACTCCCGGCCTACCCGAGTCGAGCCTACTTCTGGGACTACCCGAGTCGAGGCTACTCCCGGGACTACCCGAGTCGAGCTTACTCCCGCGACTACCCGAGTCGAGCTTACTCCCGGGACTACCCGAGTCGAGTTTACTCCCGGGACTACCCGAGTCGAGGCCACTCCCGGGACTACCCGAGTCCGGCTACTCCCGGGACTACCCGAGTCGAGCTTACTCTCGGGACTACCCGAGTCGAGCCTACTCCCGGGACTACCCGAGTCGAGGCTACTCCCGGGACTACCCGAGTCGAGCTTACTCTCGGGACTACCCGAGTCGAGGCTACTCCCGGGACTACCCGAGTCGAGGCTACTCTCGGGACTACCCGAGTCCGGCTACTCCCGGGACTACCCGAGTCGAGCCTACTCCCGGGACTACCCGAGTCCGGCTACTCCCGGGACTACCCGAGTCGAGCTTACTCTCGGGACTACCCGAGTCGAGCCTACTCCCGGGACTACCCGAGTCGAGCGTACTCTCGGGACTACCCGAGTTGAGGCTACTCCCGGGACT